>JAQMRL010000010.1:28926283-29498783 GCA_035578175.1 Catonia carolina
TAATGTGCTTTGAAAGATCCTACAGCCACTCATAGATTTGATTCTATATGTGTAACCTATTTGGACTCCAAATGTCACATTCAAAATAACTATTTCTTATGAATGACAACTATAAACTTTTAATGTACTCTGTTACATTATATTCGTTTTTACTTATCCCGCTTGATGTAAAGTAAAAGAAGGAAGTATTGCAATGGTAAAAAAGAAATTAAATTGATTTTTAGATTTCGTAACCTCTTGAAGCCAAAAAATTGTTTTTAGAAGGATATCTATCTATATGTGTTTGTTATTGGTAGATCTACAACTACTAGATCGACTGTGCTGAAATATTTGAGGAATTCTCAGTCATCCTTAAGGGGTTTTCTGCAGATATTAAGTATACAATAAACCCCGATTATCCGTCATAAATGGGTTGGTCGGTTGTTGGATAATCGGGAAAGACGGATTTTGTGAAAGTGTGTAATGAAAATTTTTTAAATTTACGAGGCTGATTATTGGTTTTTTGGTATAAAAGATGTTTCTGGATGATGAGAAGACACAGAATATAACAATACCTTAAAAAAAACCCAACAATGTATCAGAATACCTACAAAACAAATATTATTATAACACTAATTGGGCAAGCGACTTTGTATGGTGACCAGCTGACAGCCATCCGTGAACAAACTCTACTGCGGGTCCCTGTTCAAACTCACCTCTAATCCACGTCAAAATAATACAGCCCAAAAGCAGCGATCAAATTGGGTAGTTGTCATTAATGTGCAGTTCCGCACAGGGCTGTTGAATATGGGATCCCTTATTCAATGGCCATGAGTTCCGCATAACAAATAAAAGCTAAAAATACAAAATTAATTAAATATCTGAATTTTGAAACGTTGTTTATTTATTACTTTCTCTTGCCTATATGAATATATAGGAAGGAAAGTATTGTTTTCATGTCGATTTTTCGAAATCGAGTTTTCACCGGATCTATACGTTTTCAGACCCCCTGAACCCAAAAAACTTGTTTTTAGCGATTGGTCTGTGTGTGTGTGTGTGTGTATGTGAACAGAATATCTCAAGAACGGAACATCGTACGAACTTGAAACTTGAAACTTAAGTTACATATCACTACCGGACCCGACACGAACATTTTCATCAAAATCGGTCAACCGGAAGTAGTAGTTTATTCGTATAATTTTTCACTTTTTTGCGATTTTCTCAAGCACTAGTCCTACGATTTTTTTAAAAATCAACTGGTTTACTACATTTTTTATGCTCTACAATATAGGGTAGGCGCCATGTTTGCTGAAATTCTGCTTGAGGCTGTTTTTACGTAAAAACATTTTCTTTTTAAGATTGCGGCTTTAATATGCATTTTAGCGCAAAACGTTATATAATAAAAGGTGTAGAGAATGTAAAATTCTACAACTTTTATTTCAAACATTTTTTTTGTATAACGCTTAGTTTAGCGGTAATTTGCGATTTTCTGTTTTTTTTTCTCACGAAAACGTGAGAAAAATCGATTTTTTTAACATTTCGGTCTTAGTATGCATTTTACGACAAAAGTGTATATAATTAAATTAGAGCATTTTTCTCTACAGAGCCTAGTTTAGCGTGAAAGCGTGATTTTCCGTATTTTTCAGCCAAACTGAGTTCGATTGTCATTTTGCGTCATTCACTCATGATTAAAATAAGGTTATGTTTTTGAGGTTAGTTTTTGTTTATTTCTAATATTTTATTAATAATGTTAGGTTTATTATTAATTATTTGCATTGGCAAGAGAAAGTTGTGTGAGTGTTTCACACCAGATTTTTTTTCAATAAACCTTGACTTGCCGGTGAGCAAAAATTATCATAATATAATAATTATTTTAAATTAATACGATATTAATTAGCAATTGATTAGTTAGTTATTCAGCTCTAAAAATTTCCAACGAATTAATAATTATTACCAGCTTCATAATTCAACATTTTTCTATAATGAATAGTGCGATTTACATTATTAAATTTATAGTAATTATTTTTTTTGTCATCAGTCTCTCGACTGGTTTGATGCAGTTCTCTAACCTGTTCTATCTTGCGCAAGTCGTTTCATATCTACATACCTGTAACACCCTACATCTTTTGTAATTTGCTTTATATATTCTAATCTTTGCCTCCCTCTACAATTTACTCCCTCAATATTAACCTCCATTATTAATAGCCCAATACCTGGATGTCTTAGGATATGCCCCATTAGCCTATCCCTTCTTTTGGTAATATGCTTCCATATACTTCTTTTTCATCCACTCGCCTAAGAACCTCTAAAGCAATTATTTTAAATTATTAAATATTGTTGTTAATTAGCTGTACCTAATTATAAATTTAATTAATTATTAAATTATTAAAAATTATTAAATTATTAATTATTAATATTATTAAAAATTATTAAATATTAATAATAATATTTAATTATTAAATATTATTATTAATTATTATTAATTAATTATTAAATTATTTAATTTAATTTTGGCATTATAAATTTTCGGTTAATTTCAGTCTGTTTTCGATGTTATAATACTTCATGTCAAGAAGACGAATTTCGGTATACATTCGAACTTGGTTATAACGAGGTTGAAGGGACTGAACAAAAATGTACTCGCTGTTACAGAGTTTACTCGCAACATTTTTACGTGATTACGAAATTAATACCATTAAATTCACTACAATAATTAAAAACACATCGTATGACACTAGAAAGTAACATCAAATGTATGTAAACACTAACGGGATATTCACTCGCAGGCTGCCATGTAATCGTCAAAAGTAAGAAAATTACTGCTGAATAAAAATAAAAATCTGGTGTGAAACACTCACACAACTTTCTCTTGCCAATGCAAATAATTAACAATAAACCTAACATTAGTAATAAAACAATAGAAATAAACAAAAAACTTACCTCAATAAGCATAACCTAATCTATACTTATAAAAGAAGAAGTCCTGACTGACTGACTGAATGATTCATAATCAACGCACAGCCGAAACTATAATAGTTACAGACTTGAAATTTGCGGATGTTAAAACTCGCATTTTATTCTTAATCGCATTTATAATCTATAGCTATTTTCCCAGAAGTTGAATTGACGTTAACAACGATTTTAATCTATGTTTTACTTTTGTCACGTTAAAATCAAAATTTTGGGAAACCCTTTCTTAGTGCTCCCCTACATAGCATAACAAAGGTTCCCTGCAAATTTCAAGTCTGTACCTATTATAGTTTCGGCTGTGCGTTGATTATGAATCAGTCCGGACTTCTTCTTTTATAGGTATTATGCTAATTACAACAATTCTGGAATTATTTCTGATTAAAATATTAATCCAGTTTAGTTCAAAAAATTAAACACTACGTACAGTACAACATCAGGAGTGACAAAAGTAAAACATAGATTAAAATCGTTGTTAACGTCAATTCAACTTCTGGGAAAATAGCTATAGATTATAAATGCGATTAAGAATAAAATGCGAGTTTTAACATCCGCTGTAGGCCGACTGTTACTGTTTTAAACGAATCATATATATATAAGTATAGGCTACCTATGTGTATTTCTTATGGGACGAATGTTTTGCGATTTCTACACTTTAAAATCAAAATTTTGCAAAATCCTTTATTAGGATTTTACATATTAGATTTGCAATCAAATTTATTTAATCAATAAAACTGAAATAATTGAAAATTTTTATAAATAGACCGTTCAAATCATTTAATTCTGAATATGTAGCCTAAATTTGTAATTTTTTGTTTTGGTGGCTGTCAAATACCGTCTGCTTTTTTTCGGGCCTGCGCCCTAGATCCACATTCAATATAATAACAGTAATATTTAGTTACTGAAAATGTGTTCTTGAATTTCAAATCACTATCATTAAATAATTGATTTAAGTTAACAAAATTCGTTCTTAGAAGAACGGTGAGTAACGACTAAAGCACAGTAGTACGATAGTTTGTTCTGAGAAGAACGGTTTTAAATAAAACGGGTTTTTTGACGTTATCACAGTGACTGTCAAATAGGCCTACCGTCTGAAAGTGTGCAACGACAAGTACTGGTGAGCTATGGAATATGCCTATGGAAGGGGTAAATGTGTGTTGGAGAACCAGCCGTAAGCGTAGCGCTTCGCGTTGATTCCTTATCCACGCATCAGTGGGGGGGAATTTTTGCTATTTCTGCCCTTTAAAATCAAAATTTTGCAAAATCCTATCTTAGTGCGCGCTTACACAACATAAGAAAGCTAACTTCCAAATTTCAAGTCTGTAACTATTATAGTTTCGGCTGTGCGTTGATTATGAATCAGTCAGTCAGTCAGTCAGGACTTCTTTTATAAGTATAGACGCAAAATGAAAATCGATCTCAGTTTGCCTTAAAAATACGGAAAATCACTTTCACGCTAAACTAGACTCTGTAGAGAAGATTGCTCTAAATAAAAGTTGTAGATCTTTTAATTTTCTATAAATTTTATTGTATACACTTTTGTCATAAAATGCATACTAAGGCCGAAATTAAAAAAAAATAGATTTTTTACACGTTTTCGTGAGAAAAAACAGAAAATTGCTAATTACCGTTAAACTAAGCGTTAGGCCTATACAAAAAAAATGTTTTAAATAAAAGTTGTAGAATTTTAAATTTTCTACAACTTCTATTATATACATTTTTACGCTTAAATGCATATTAAAGCCGTAATCTTAAAAAAAAACAATTGTTTTACGTAAAAACAGCCTCACCGAGAATTTCAGCAAACATGGTGCGTACCCTATCTTGTAGAGAATAAAAAATTGAGTAAACCAGGCGATTTAAAAAAAACCGTAGGACCAGTTTTTGAGAAAATCGCAAAAAGTGAAAAATTGTATGAATACTACTACTTCCGGTTAACCGATTTTAATGAAAACGTTCGTGTCGGGTTTGGTAGTAGTATGTAACTTAAGTTTCAAATTTCAAGTTTGTACAATGTTCAGTTCTTGAGATATTCTGTTCACATACACACGCGCGCGCGCACACACACGCACAAACACTTATCGCTAAAATCTGGTTTTTGGGGTTCAGGGGGTTTGAAAACGTGTAGATCCGGTGAAAACTCGATTTCGAAAAATCGACATGAAGACAATACTTTCCTTCCAAAGACGCAAAATGAACCTCTACAGGTTCAAACCAGCCTTTTGGCTGATGACCTAAACAACAACAAGGAAGGAAGTATTGTTTTCTTGTCGATTTTTCGAAATCGAGTTTTCATCGGATCTACACATATAGGCAAGAGAAAGTAAAAACAGACACACACACACACACACACACACACACACACACACACACACACACACACACACACACACAGACCAATCGCTAAATACATGTTTTTCGGGTTCAGGGAGTCTGAAAACATGTAGATCCAGTGAAAACTCAATTTCGAAAAATCGACATGAAAACAATACTTTCCTTCCTATATATTCATATAGGCAAGAGAAAGTAATAAGTTGATATTTCTTTCTGATGAAAATTTATGTTTGTTATTGAAAATTAGTTAAAAAATTTATGATAAATATGTACTGTATTTCCGTTTCCTGATTTTTAAAAATATTTCTTTGTAAAAGTCTTTGAAATGAATTCCTTTCGATATGAAAACTGTTGACGCGTTGTAACGAATAAGTTTATAGTGCTGATAACAGTTGGTATAGCCAATCATTTTGTGACGTCATAGCTCTTCCGATGTTCGTTCTATCTATTCAATAATGTATCCCTGTGTAATATCTATCTTGTCATCCCTCTATACAATCCTCGCTTCTTCCTTTTTCTATCACATCATAATAGAACGTAATGTCTCGTGTGGTGCGATAAGAATACATTTGTACGCGTTCACAATGTCTGTAATATAATACTGTTCTCTTCTATTCATTGTACGTAACAGTATTTTTTCAATTGATTTCATCCACAATGACTCAAATATAAAATTAAATGTGCGCGCGCATTTTTTTTTAACTTTTTCAATGAGTCGTTGTGTATATTAATGTTAAAAATCATTTTAATAATATAATCTAATAATCCTTTTCCGGTTAAAATTTATACTTTCTCTTGCTTATATGAATATATAGGAAGGAAAGTATTGTTTTCATGTCGAGTTTTCACCGAATCTACATGTTTTCAGACTCCCTAAATCCAAAAAACATATTTTTAGCGATTGGTCTGTGTTTTTACTTTCTCGTGCCTATATGAATATATAGGAAGGAAAGTATTGTTTTAATGTCGATTTTTCGAAACCGAGTTTTCACCGGATCTACACGTTTTCAGACCCCCTGAACCCGAAAAACATGTTTTTAGCGATTGGTCTCTGTGTGTGGGTGGGTGTGGGTGTGTGTGTATACAAAATATCTCAAGAACGGAACATCGTACGAACTTGAAACTTCAAACTTAAGTTGCTTACCACTATTGGACTCGACACGAACATTTTCATCAAAATCGGTCAACCGGAAGTAGTTTATTTGTGTAATTTTTCACTTTTTTGCGATTTTCTCAAAAACTGGTCCTACGATTTTTTTTAAATATCGCCTCATTTACTAAATTTTTTATTCTCTACAAGATAGGGTAGGCGCCAGGTTTGCTGAAAATCTCGGTGAGGCAGTTTTAACGTAAAAAATTGTTTTTTTAAGATTGCGGCTTTATTATCCATTTTACCGCAAAAATGTGTATAGTAAAAGTTGTAGAAAATTTAAAATTCTACAACTTTTATTTCAAATTTTTTTTTGTATAACGCTTAGTTTAGCGGTAATTAGCCATTTTATGTTTTTTTCTCACGAAAACGTGTGAAAAATCGATTTTTAAGATATCAGCTTTAGTATGCATTTTACGACAAAAGTGTAATACAGTATAATAAAATCTAGCCCTACTGGAAATTAAATGATCTGCTCCTTTTATTTAAAGCATTTTTGTGTACAGTGCCTAGTTTAGCGTGAAAGAGCAATTTTCCGTATTTTTAAGCCAAACTGAGGTCGATTTTCATTTTGCGTCTTTTAATATGATTAAAATTAGGGTATGTTTATTGAGGTTAGTTTTTTGTTTATTTCTAATGTTTTATTACTAATGTTAGGTTTATTGTTAATTATTTGCATTGGCAAGAGTAAGTTGTGTGAGTGTTTCACACCATATTTTTAATCTAATATTTGGTTTTTGTAAAGTTTGCGTCAATTTCCGGTAAAGAATCAAGCTTATTTATGTGTGTTGTCAAAATCTGTTTAAATTTAACGGGTTAAGTATAGGGTGATTCAAAAAGAGCGCCGGTTTTGATATATCAAATTAAGAGATTTATTTTATTGAAAAACTGAAAATAAATACATCAACAAGTTCATCTTACCTTCCGATTTCATGTATGAAAAATGATGTTATGCATGTGTCCTCCTCTACTGCGCTGGCACGCATCAACTCTGTCCATGAAATTGGATATTACTGCACGACAAGTTTCGGCTTCCATTTGCCCGATAACCCGTCGAATTTCCTCCTTCAAGTCATTGATGTTTTGGGGTGTATTTGCATACACCAATGACTTCAGATGACCCCAAAGATGAAAGTCACAAGGCGTCAAGTCACACGACCTTGTTGGCCATTGATGGTCGGAATTACGAGAAATGATGCGATCCTGGAACCGTTCACGGAGCAACAACATTGTTTCTCGTGCAGCAACTGAATTTTATACGGGTGATATTGGATATCGTACCGAAGAATTCTCCGTACAGAAGAACATCGTAAACCCAATTGTTGAGAACGGCGACGTATTGATTTTGCTGGGCTAACAGCCACACTGTCACGAACCAACGCAACGTTCTGCTCAGTTCGGCCAGAACGACGACGTCCAGAACTTTTAAGGTCGACTGTTGAACCCGTCTCAAAAAACTTTTTCATGAGCCTGCGAACTGTTGATTCATTCGGTGCTTCATTACGTCCTAGAGTACCGCGAAGTCGCCTGACAGTAGCCGCATAACTCTCTCCACTCTGGTAAAATGTTTTGACGATTAACACTCGTTGTGCAATAGTAAACTTCTCCATGGTTAGACACAGACTGCGAGAGTACTACACTGCGAACAAGAGAAACTACAACTGAATCGTCAATCGGAATGTTCTCCGAAATAGAAATGAGGTCTAACAATGTTGCCAACCCATAAACAAAAATTTACCAGCCGTTTAAAAACCGGCGCTCTTTTTGAATCACCCGTTACTTAAAAATAATAATCGAGCTATTTTGCAAAAAAAATCTTTCTCTTGCCAATGTAAGTAAAGATAATTATAACCAATGTTTAATTATTCGTAAACTATGTAATTGATAAAGTACGTAAAATTTGAACAATTTCGAATTTATTTTATTTTATTTATTTTTATTTATTTATTTAACGTCGCATCAACTACAAGTCATTAGCGACGACGTTCGGGTGTAACTTTTTTTACAGTGGAGGATGAAATGATTATTTGTAACGTATGAAAATATGCCGTACCTAAGTAAGATTCGAATTTATTTCTTGAAATGTTTTCTGTTACTGTATTTATTTTTTATAAAAATCGAAGATCAGTGTGTATTGTTTTTTTGTCTCCAGTTTTTCTTACTTTTATAAAAATTCTATTGTGGGTTGGGGATTTCATTTTATTCTTCTGAAATCCAAAGTGAATTCTTAGTTCAGTTGTGAAAATTGTTGTCAATTTTTCTTTCTCAGTTTTTATTTTATTTATAAAAATGAAAGATGTCAAAGTTTTTTTAATAATTGACAATTTTTAAGCACATCGTGAAAAGAGGTAATGATGTTTATGGTTGAATGAGTTTGTCACTCCGTCGTGGTACTTTATTGAACTTGAAATTATTTCTTTAATTAGAAATGATAAATTGTTATTAGTTCTTTCGTCGTTCTTCAGTTTCTTTCCTTTTTTTATTTCCTATATTACGTTTTATTGTCTGACGACTTAAAGAATTGAGCTACATCATCAAGAACGAAAAATTGAAAATGCTATTACTGTTTTGTTTAACGTTTTGTACGATACAACCAACCATCTTAGCGGAAATTGAAGTTTCTTCTGAAGAACTGAATGGGATTGAGTTTTCAAAAATTGTTGTATAACGATTATATAAAGGGAAATTTTCCTTGAAATATTAAGATCCCGTAGAAACGTACGCATAACGATAAAAAAAATCGTTATAAACTTTTATGTGTTAACGTTTTACTTTCTCTTTACCTTTACGTGGATGTATGGGGAAGGAAAGAATTGTTTTCATGTTGATTTTTCGAAATACGAGTTTTTACTGGAGTACACAATTTCAGGCCCATTGAACAAAAAATTTATTTTTTTATTTTTTCAATTTTTACTTTCTCTTGCCTATATGTAGACTATATATAGGATGGAAAGTATTGTTTTAATGTCGATTTTTCGAAATCGAGTTTTTACCGGATCTACACGTTTTCAGACCCCCTGAACCCAAAAACCATGTTTTTAGTGATTGGCCTGTGTGTGTGTGTGTGTGTGTGTGCGCGCGCGCGTGTGTGAACAGAATATCTCAAGAACGGAACATCGTACAAACTTGAAACTAAGTACGTACCACAAAGTTCACACAAAAAAAAAGTTTACAAAGTTCACAAAGTTCATACCACTAAGTTACATACCACGACCGGAGCCGACACGAACATTTCCATCAAAATCGGTCAACCAGAAGTAGCAGTTTATTCGTGTAATTTTCACTTTTGTTGTGATTTTCTGAAAAACTGGTCCTACGATTTTTTTTTTAAATCGCCTCGTTTACTAAGTTTTTACGCTCTTGACCAGGGGTCTCCAACCTACGGCCCTCGGGCCACATCCGGCCCGCGAACAAATTTTTTCCGGCCCGCGGAAAGCTAGCATACTGAAAAAAAGTTATTTGATAATATATTTCCTTTTAGGCATTTTTACCTTAAATGATTTTAGGCATTTTTAAATATATGAGTACAGTACTCGTCTCTCACTTGCCACTTCTTTTCCCAATAAGTGTAAAACTAGCTGTAAACAAGTAGTAGTGATCACTTGTAAACTCATGTATTGTCAAGTTTTCTTTAAAATTCAATAAAGTACATTTTGCAGTAAATTGAAAAGATGAGGTTTTGTATCATCCTGTGTTTTCATTAAGCCTACTTGAAAACTCCTTTTACAGAACAAATATTATTTTATAGCAAATATAATTATTTGTTTGGTCACAGCTTATTTTTACAATCACGTAAAGAATTTTAGTTAGCCAACAACCAAGATATATAAGGAAATATAGCGACTTAAAAAAACTAAGCAAGAAAATCTCAAAAACCACCACTGAGCTCTTAATTAGAAAAAACTTCGAGGGTGTATGGGGGGGGGGCTAGACTTTCTGCCCTGAAATATTGCTGGCCCGCCTTTCCTCCAAAAATTTACAATGTGGCCCTTCAGTAAAAAAGGTCGGAGACCCCTGCTCTAGACTACAAGATAGGGTAGGCGCCATGTTTGCTGAAATTCTTGGTGAGGCTGTTTTCACGTAAAGAAATTGTTTTTTTTTTTAAGATTACGGCTTCAATATGCATTTTAGCGCAAAAATTTATACAATAAAAATGTAGAGAATTTAAAATCCTACAACTTTTATTTCAAATATTTTTTTGTATAACCCTTAGTTTTGCGGTAATTAGCGATTTTCTGTTTTTTCTCACCATAACGTGTGAAAAATCGATATTTTTTCAAATTTCGGCGTTAGTAGCCTATGCATTTTACGACAAAAGTTTATATAATCAATTTTATAGGAAATTAAAAGATCTACATCTTTTATTTAAAGCATTTTCCTCTACAAAGCCTAGTTTAGCGTGAAAGAGTGATTTTCCGTATTATAAGCCAAACAGACAGGTGGAGTGTCAAGTTATTTACACTCAATCTGTTAGTTGCAGTGCTAAAATAAATAGTTCTGTTTCTTATCAAATGGTCAGCCAATTAAATGACTGAATCATATAAGAACAGAAGAGGTAGAGGTGTAAAAAACACTAATCAGAGTTATCTTCTCTGAAAGTAATGAATTTTATTATACAGCCGGACCCTGTGGTGAATGAAGTGAAGGTGTCATTTGCAGAGTGGAAAATATATGCTTTTCAGAGGGCTCGGCATGCTGATAAGCGTACTTTTCCACTCAGTGAGGAAGGCAATGGTAAACCACCTCACTCCTCGTTTTACTTAGTAAACCTCTACAGGTTCAAACCAGCCTTTTGGCTGATGACCTAAACAACAACAAGCCAAACTGAGGTCGATTTTCATTTTGCGTCGTTCACTGATAATTAAAATAAGGTTATCTTTATTGGTGTTAGTTTTTTGTTTATTCCTAATGTTTTATTACCAATGTTAGGTTATATTGTTCAATATTTGCATTGGCAAGAGAAAGTTGTGTGAGTGTTTCACACAAGACTTTTTTTTTAAATAGGCTCTTGGGATTTGTTTAAAAATTGTCTCATCTATTACATTTTATATGCCCTAAATTAGAGCATTTCAGTGCGACGTCTGCTGAAACTCGTAGGGTGTGCTTTTGTGGTAAAAACAGATTTTGTTTTAAGATTACGGCCTTAATATGTATTTTAGAGCAAAAGTGTACTCTAATACTATATAATTAAAGTTGTAGGGAATTTTGAAAAATACAATTTTTTATTTAGAATGTTTTTCTACGACGCTATTAGTGATTTTTTGTAGTTTTTCATCAAAATCTGTAAAAGTGGGATTTCTTAATATAACGGCCGTAGTATCCTTATTACGATAAAAGGGTATATAATTAAAGTTGTTATTGTTTAGGTCATCAACCGAAAGGCTGGTTTGAACCTCTAGAGGTTTTACTAAGTTAAACGAGGACTGAGGTGGTTTACCATTGCCTTCCTCACTGAGCAGAAAAGTATGCTTATCAGCATACCGGATACTCTGAAAAGCACATATTTTCCACCCTGCAAAAGACACTTTCACTTCATTCACCACAGGATCTGGCTGTATAACAAAATTCATTACTTTCAGAGGAGATAACTGTGACTATTGTCTTTTACACCTCTACCTCTTATTCTCCTCTACCTCTACCTCTATTCTTAAATGATTCAGTCATTTAATTGGCTGACCATGTGATAAGAAACAGAACCATTTTCTTTAGCCCTGCGACTAAAAGATCGAGTTTAAATAATTTGACACTCCACCTGTCTGTAAGGGCAGAATCAAAGTTATGGGAGTTAAAATAATCAACAACTTTTATTTCAAACATTTCGATCTAAAGAGTTTAGTTTAACGTCAATTAGTGATTTTGCGTGTTTTTAATTCGCATAGAGGTCGATTTTAATTTTGCGTCATTCACTCTTGATTAAAATTAGGTTATGTTTTTCATTTTACATTGGTAAAAGAAAGTCGTGTTAGTGTTTTGCACGAGATTTTTTTTTAAAGTGTTGTATAAAATTTTCCAATTAATTCCGTATACATTTTGCAAGATTGATGGTAAACAATTATAACTTTTGTAAAAACTTTAATAAGCTTTTAGTTCGTTGGCAGTTTAAGATTACGGATGGATTTTTTTTTTTTTTTTTTTAATTTATTTATTTAGAGTCGCATCAACAACTTGGTCATTAGCGACTACGGTGGATTGTGTAATATTAACTTTGGGATTTGACACGTGAAAATTTCCAGACCCTCGCCGGGAATCGAACCCGGGACCTCCGCGTGGCAGGCCAATGCGCTAACCACTACGCTACGGAGGCGGCCACGGATGGATTTATTATCGGGCAAAACTAACCATAAAATGGGGATATAAAATTACAGCAGCTGAAATCTCTATAGAAACTTCTCATTCTCTACCACAAATTTTGACAACGGTGATAGTCTATTGTACATTGTTTAATGTGACAATCAAACTTTCTTGTTAATAAGGAAGTTAGGGGCGGCCTGTCGGAAATTTTATAATTTTCTTCTCTCGTTTTTCATCATCTAACTTTTATTTCTTCTCTTTTGCTTTTCCTTAATTAACCTTGTGAGCTCGTAATGGGTTTTTGTTTGTTCTTCTTTTTCCTGTTTGTTATTTTCCATTAATTTTTGGTTGATCTTCTACATTGTATTTTTATCAATTTATTTTTACTTTCTCTTGCCTATATGAATATAGCCTATAGGAAGGAAAGTAGGCCTATTGTTTTCATGTCGATTTTTCGAAATCGAGTTTTCACCGGATCTACACGTTTTCAGACCCCCTGAACCCAAAAAGCGATTTTTAGCGATTGGTCTGTGTGTGTGTGTGTGTGTGAACAGAATATCTCAAGAACGGAACATCGTACGAACTTGAAACTTAAGTTACGTAGGCCTACTACTATCGGACCCGATATGAACATTGTCATGAAAATCGGTCAACCGGAAGTAGTAGTTTATTCGTAATTTTTCACTTTTTTGCGATTTTCTCAAAAACTGCTTCTACAATGTTTTTTTAAAAAATAGCCTCATTTACTACATTTTGTATGCTCTACAAGATAATGTACGAGTAATGTCTGCTGAAATTCTTTGTAAGGCTGTTTTCTCGTAAAAAAATTGTTTTCTTAAGATTGCGGCTTTCAATATGCACTTTAGAGCAAAAATGTATATAACGAAAAAAGTAGAGTATTTAAAATCCCTCAACTTTTATTTTAAGTATGTTTTTGTATAACTTCTCTTGTGCGGTAATTAGCGATTTTCTGGTTTTTTTTCTCTCACGGATTCGTTTAAAAAAATTGATTTTTTTTTAAAGATTTCAGCCTTAGTATACATTTTACGATAAAAGTGTATATAATAAAATTTATAGGAAAGATTAATAATAAAATTTATAGGATAGATTACTGTAAATAAAAGATCTACAACTTTTATTTAGAGAATTTTTCTGTACAGAGCCTAATTTAGCGTGAAAGAGTGATTTCCGTATTTTTAAGCCAAACTGAAGTTGATTTTCTTTTTGCGTCTTTCACTCATGATTAAAATTAGGTTATGTTTATTGAGGTTAGTTTTTTTGTTTATTTCTAATGTTTTATTATTAATGTTAACTTATATTGTTAATTATTTGCATTGGCAAGAGAAAGTTGTGTGAGTGTTTTATACCAGATTTTTTTGTTTTATGTGTCTCTGGTTACGTGTTGCATTTTGGTTTATTTGTATAGCTTATTTTATGTTATCAGGATAATTTTTGATTAATTTTATAAGATATGATTTGTCCTAGGTATTTAATCTTTTTAACAATTTTAATTTTTTCCAATAGGCCAATAAATAATTATTATTCGGTAAAAGGAAGTTTATTTATTAAATTTATAACGCAGATCCCAAACGAACTTAGGATTAGGTGTTATAATATTGTAAAAAAGGTAAATAAATTTTCACGGTGATTTTTCCCTGGATATTGTTTTGTAATATTTTACCAGGTAAAATATAATTTAATTAAAATTGGGAATGTTCTCTTATTAGTACATTGGTATAGAGATGTTGTTCGGGTTTTATAGATGTAATCAAATTAAGTGAAGCATGAAGTTCACTTTAATTATTGGTTGCTCTACATTTGCTCTATGGTTATAGAGTCATGTTGTGTATAGCGTGCGACAAAACTTTCATTTCAATAACTCAATATTGTAGTGTCGCATGTCGTTCAGCTTTATGCCAATAGAAGAGTGAGTTAATAAAATTACACCACGTGAAAAGCAAAAGGGTTTCGGTCAGCCAATCATTAATTATAGAGCCTGTCCTTTGACGATAGGCCTATTATAAAAAATGAAATATTTTTTAGTTATTACTATTTTTTTTGTTCACTTTTCTGTATTTTGATTTCATTATTCCCTTCTAAAATAAAGGGTTTTGTTAAAAAGTTTAAAACTTTTTTTATTTTTTATTATAATCTACCTGGTGTTTATAAATGAATAGCGGGGTTTTAACGCTCTATAATATTTAATACATTATACTTACAGTTATAAATGATACATCAAACGAAAGAGCAACTCAAACAGTTTTACATAAGTGCCTACAAGTGTTCAATGTGCGCACCATTCGTCACACGACACACGTCAAAACGATATGCGAGTTCTTCTCAAACATTGTTTAGTGTCTCTTGAGTAATTGTTGCAACAGCTGCTTCAATCCTGATTCTTAATTCGGGATGGTCAGCTGTTAGTGGAGGCACATACACACGATCCTTTATGAACCCCCAAAGATAGAAATCACACGGCGTCTGATCGGGTGACCGTGGAGGCCATGGAAAACGAGCCTTGTCATTGCACCCCTTGCGGCCAATCCAGCGGTCGGGTAAAGTGACGTTCAGCCAATCGCGTACTTCGTTATGCCAGTGAGGCGGCGCACCATATTGCTGGAAAATGAAGTTCTCTAGCTCTTCATCCTCCAACTGAGGGAAGAGCCATAGCTGTTGAGCATCAAGGTAAGAAGCACCAGTTACAGTTGCTTCAACAAAAAAGAAAGGCCCATAAACTTTCCGCCGGGACATGGCACAAAAACATTCAATTTAGGGGATTCTCATTGCACTTGTACCATCGCGTGAGGATTTTCTGTGTCTCAGATTAGCACATTATGAGTGTTCACTTGTCCACTAAGGTGAAAGGTCGACCCATTACTGAAGACGACATGTTGTAGAAAATCTTCATGCAACATTTCGTTAGAGAAGTTGGCACGTAAACCATAGTCTGCAGGATTTAGAGCCTGTACAAACTGCAAACGATAAGGACGTAGTAGTAAGCGTCTCCGTAAAACTTTCCAAACAGTCGTTACAGGAATTGCTAATTCACGACTAGCCTTCCAAACAGATTTCTATGGTCTACGCGTGAACGACTCTCGCACTCGCTCAGCGCTTTCCGCACTAACAGTAAGTCGTCCCGTACTCTTCCCTTTGCATAGGCAACCGGTATCTTCAAACTGATGGTACCATCTACGGATGTTATTATCACCTGGAGGTTCACAACCGAACTTAATACGGAACGCACGTTGCACAGTAACTACCGATTCCGTCTTTGCGAACTGTAAAACACAAAACGCTCTCTGTTCAAATTTACACAGTTTTTCGAAAAAAACTAAATACATTACGAACATCAAAACAGTCCTGCGTTACTTGAAGACGGAATACGGGAAAATGGATAGCTTTAAGTACCTCGGGCAGATAATAATACAACCAAAGGGCAATGAAACGGCAGCGAACAACAACGGACGAGGAAAATGGTGTTCCATTCCGAGGAACTCAACACTTTTATAAGAAGAAAGAAATCTCCAGACAAATCAAAATTAGACATTATAATACTATGATGAAACCTATGTGTGTCTGTACGTGAGTGAATGCAAGAAAAAAAGAAGATTGAACGGGAAGGCTGGTTTAAGAGAAGCAGAGAAATTCGAGAGAAAGATCCGTATTCCCACTTATCTGTTTCTGTTCAATAAATTTTAAAGAATAGTACTGTAATTTTTTAATTTTCATTATAAACACACAGATATAGAAAGAAAAAAGTATAGTTCAACCTTTGGAAAATAATACAACCGAAGACCAGCTATAAGGAAGCAAACCAACAGCAGTCGAGGAAAAATGGCATGTGCACTCTGAGGAACTCACCACTTTTATAGGTCAATCTGATGTGTGAGATCAGGAAATCATTGCACTGATCCATTTTTTTTATCCTTGTGTTTTCACACCATAGTAAAGTACCCATAATTTTGGAACTATAATCCCATAAAACCTTCTGAGGTAAGTTGAGAAAATGTTAGTAATTTATAGCTTTTAAACATCATCGGTTTGTTCGTGAAATAATAAAAATACAAACGGATGACGTTGTGCTAAATATCATATTGTGACAATATCGAAGAAGGGTATGGTTCGAGAAATTTCTAGTACTTAATTCATAAAATGGTAAAGAATAGATAATAGAGTGAAAAAGTAACAATGAGGGTGGTTAAAAAAGGATACCTATTTATAAAGGGATTTTAAAAGAATCTTTGTTGTACAACTATTTGTGAAAGAGTCGGTTGATTACCTGGTACACCTTTTATTCTATTGTTATTTGTTTACAATAGTTAAGATTTTTCCAGTACTGATAGAAAAGGGTTTTTTGTACTTTATTATTTGATCGAATCTCTGTGTCTTTCGAGAAACGTCTTTCATCTGCCTATATAAAGAGATCCCCCGAGCGCGGTCAGAGAGTTCGTATTCGTTTGATCTTTGACGAGTGTTTATAGAGTGACCTATCGGTGCGTAGTGCAGGTCACGTATCCGAGCATTGTGTTGGTCAACTATTATTATTCAGTTTTATTGCATGTGCATTGTGTATCGTATTCAGTTTCATTGTGTATATGCATTCTATATAATTGTTGTAAGTAGTATTAAGTAAATTATTAAGTTATTTATTGTATTACTTCATTATAATTAGTTTGTTATTTATTTTGTCAATCTTTTAGTTGTAATAAATACTTGTAATAGTAAACTTTAGTGTATTAATTATTTAGTTACCTAGATCCCGAAACGGACCTTAGCGACAAGTGTCACAATATATTTGGTTTCAAGGAGTTATAAAACATGAAGATTGTTTTTAGGGTACCAAAATACATATCCCATTTTAATGCCTTGTTTAATGAACGCGGGAGAGTAAATTTTTTCAATATGGCAGCACAGTTTCTAAATTAATTTTAAACGTAGCTTAGTTGTTTTAAGGGCCTGAATGAATGTGATGTTTGTCAGGTTGATTCTCTCGAACTTTACAGAAACTTTAATTTCATTAAAGAAGTGTAAACTAACCTATAATTTTGTCAAAGGTTTAAATTATTTTTCTTCAATAAATTTACGTAGAGTTTATTTTATGTAATCCCGATAGGATTATACAGTACTGTGGAGGCGGTCACGTTCGCAGACTTACTTGGCATGTTGTTGTATACGGTAGACGTACTTAAAATCCTCTTCTTTTTAATATTCAATCTCAGACTATCTCATCCTACTTCGTTTCTGTCAGCTTAACCCTTTTTCTTGTTTATCACCTTTTTTTATTGATTCACTTTGTTTTTACGGTGTGCAACATGGTGTTTTTACTTAAGATTATTTTCAGAATTTTTTTCCTCTGGTTATTAATGGATTAATGAAAACAGCAGTCCAATTTAATTAAAAAGTTATATTTATTCTGATGATATGTCGAAATCTCGCTTTTGAAAATTCCAATCCTTAACACGATGACTGGTACGTGACGCAAATGTGTATCATACTTGTCTTCAAAAATGGGCCACGTGCATCAAAAATGAGTCACAGTACATGACTCACTTATAAGCCGTGTAATGTGGTTCAAAAGCTATGACTTCAGAGAGTGACATTGTACACTTAGACTGTCAAATAGTTGGCTTTTTTCAAATAATAGGATATTGCGTACACAGGTAGTTTTCCTTATTGTCCTGTACTAGAATGTTCAAAGCCCAAAGCAGACAGGTGGAGTGTAAAATTATTTACACTCAGTCTGTTCGTTTCAAGGCTGAAATAAATAGTTCTGTTTCTTATCAAATGGTTGTGTGTGGTGTGGTGGTGAGGTGGTGTGGTAGCGAGTTGATCGGTAACAAACGGCCTTAAGCGACAGACTAATCACAAGAAAATGAGCTTCAAGGTCACTAGCCACCTTTTAACCTCCTAGATTGCTAAAAGCGCTGCTAGCATCGCCTCTTCTTTATGCTTTCAAGACGTGCCTCTAGCATCGATGATCATTTCTCTTACAGCTTGACTCGCGGTCTCTACTCACTCTAGCTAGCATTGTCGCTCCACTATGTTTTCACCCTACAAGACAAACGAATTAAGACGCTCGGTATTCCGTTATCTGTCGCATGACAATATGACAACACTGGTTAATAACAATCTAAGTTTCGAAGGGTGACGAAGATCGGTAGTGACCTTTAAGCTCATTTTCGTGCAACGCAGGTTATAATAGATGTAAATACTGTAATGTTTAACAGTATATGGTTTTGAGTACGTGTGAATTCATTAAACGGTAGCAAGTGTGCGTTATATTCTTATCGTATACCCATATTTATTCAGTGTGTATGTGTATTAGAAATTCTGTAAAACAATACCCGATCTATACGCATTATTTTAGGTAAACCATGTTTTGTAAGTAACGCATATAATCTATTCATAGCGTCCCTTTCAGTATCTCTCCATTTCTCATGATGCACTGGGTGTTTCTAAA
Source organism: Catonia carolina (assembly GCA_035578175.1). Classification (NCBI taxonomy): domain Eukaryota; kingdom Metazoa; phylum Arthropoda; class Insecta; order Hemiptera; family Achilidae; genus Catonia; species Catonia carolina. Next base: position 28,945,465 of record JAQMRL010000010.1, read on the forward strand.
TAAAATATACACTTTTGATAGCTTATAGAAGAATTTGAATTTTTACAAGTTGAAATGATTTCTTACGTGATTATACTGGGTGTTTGAAAAATAACTTTCTAGTTTCGGGAATAATTTTAATGTTGAAAACATATTTTATAAATACATAACCTGAATAAGAATAATTTTAAGTTATATTTTTACGGAACTTCCATAATATGGGATCCGTTAGTTATTCGTGTCATTTTTCATTTGTTTGCGGATTTTCTCAAAAACGGCTCTTACGATGTTTTTAAAAATCGCCTCATTTATTACATTCTTTTTGCTCTAAAAGATAGGGTAGGCGCCATGTCTGCTGAAATTCTTGGGGAGGCTGTTCTCTCGTAGAAAAAAATGATTACGGTCTTAATATGCGTTTATCGCCAAAATGCATGTAAAAAACGTTGTAGACAATGTAAAAACCTACAACTTTTCTTTTAAACTTTTTTTATAACGCTTAGTTTCTGCTCATAACAGTCTGTGGAGTGTCAAATTGTTACTCTCAATCTGTTCGTGGCAGGGCTAAAAAAATAGTTCTGTTTCTTATCACATGGTCAGCCAATTAAAATGCCTGAATCATTTAAGAACAGAAGAGGTAGAGGTGTAAAAGACACTAATCAGAGTTATCTTCTCTGAAAGTAATGAATTTCATTATACAACCAGACCCCTGTGGTGAATGAAGTGATAGTGTCATTTGCAGAGTGGAAAATATGTGCTTTTCAGCCCGGTATGCTGATAAGCGTACTTTTCTGTTTAGTTAGGAGAGCAATGGTAAACCACCTTACTCCTCGTTTTACTTAGTAAAATTAATAGTTCAAACAGTTTCAAACCAGCCTTTCGGCTGATGAGCTTAACAACAACGCTTAGTTTAGCGGTAATTAATGATTTTCTGTTTTTTCTTCATAAAAATCTGTAAAAAATGTATTGTTTAAGATTTCGGCCTTAGTATGCATTTTACGACAAAAGTCTATATTATAAAATTTACAGAAAATTTAAAGATCTACAACTTTTATTTATAGCATTTATCTCTACAGAGCCTAGTTTAGCGTGATTTTCGGTATTTTTAAGCCAAAGTGAGGTTGATTTTCATTTTGCATCATTCACTCATAATTAAAATTAGGTTATGTTTTTTGTTTATTTCTTATGTTTTATTACTAATGTTAGGTTATATTGTTCTTTTTTTGCGTTGGCAAGGGAAAATCGTGTGAGTGTTTCACTCAAGATTTTTTAAGGTATTGAAAATGTTAATTTTATTTATATTCACCCTGTATTTATTTTATCACACCCCTTCCCTTTAACGATTTCAACCGTATCTTTATTCTCCTCCGCCGTTTTACCTTGTTATACGTCACTTGTTATAATTTCAATTTTACCACGATATATCTCAGTTAAGTAAATTTTCAATTCGATTTATATGCCTGATGTCGTCCATTACATTGTGCTAATGCATTTTCAAGTCATCCGATATTACAAACTGCCTAACATAAATGTTAAATAGTTAATTTCAAACGTGTTTAAACTTAGTATAAACACATTCACACAAGTTTTTATCGAATACAGTTTTGTAAAGTTAACTTCCAATATATTTTGACAGGTGAAATATTAAACGTTTGTTTTTCTATTATTAAGGATAACAAGAAAAATAATATTTTTAACTTATGTTTTTGACAGGTAAATTCTTGACCGGTTTTGTACGTGGTTTTTATACGAGTATTTTTGTTTCTAGTACGTGTGAATTTTTACTTACATTTATTTGGGTTTTTGATGACTCATTTCGTACAGTTTTCGATTATTTGTTAACCACTGATATTTTCACTTCATATCAAGTTATGGGATGATATATTGGGGTAACTGCAGATTCACCCCGTGTTCTTAAAATTCACAAATGAGCCACCATCGCCATATTGGCTTGGCTTATACTTCGTTTTTTTTTGTAACCCGTAATTTGCGTACGTTGCAATCTGTTCAATTGAGAACAATAAGCAACCTATGACCCAATGAGATGAGGATGATGTGTATGACGTGTAAATGAGGTGTAGTCTTGTACAGACTCAGGTCGACCATTCCTTATAGAGTATGGTTAATTGAACCCCAACCATCAAAGTACACCGGTAACCTCTGTCTAGTATTTAAATCCGTTTAAAAGTAACCACCTTTATTAGGATTTGAACCAGGAACCTTCGTCTCCGATAATCAGCTGTTAAACAGCTGATTGTGGCGACGGCTTTACCTCTAGACCAACCCGGTAGGTTGGCTTATATTAAAATGGAAGAATTGTGCAAAAATTATTTTAAACGGTTTATAATTTTGTTCTGTATCCTATCTATTCTAGAGATCGTAAAATTTACAATGAAATACATCGAATTAGAAATAACATCTGCCATAAATACCATACACGTAAAGAACCTATTTCGTAAAAATCAAATCAACAAATAAAATATGTATGTAAACAACTTCAAGAAACTTTTATGGATGTTTTCAACCAGTAAATTTTACTTATTACTTTCTCTTGCCTATATGAATACCAGGAAGGAAGTATTGTTTTCATGTCGATTTTTCGAAATCGAGTTTTTCACCGGATCTACACGTTTTCAGACCACCTAAACCCAAAAAACATGTTTTTAGCGATTGGTCTGTGTGTGTATACAGAATATCTCAAGAACGGAACATCGTACGAACTTGAAACTTAAGTTACATACCACTACCGGGCCCGACACAAACATTTTCATCAAAATCGGTCAACCGGAAGTATTAGTAGTTTATTCGTGTAATTTTTCACTTTTTTGCGAGTTTCTCAAAAACGAGTCCTACGATTTTTTTAAAAAATCGCCTGGTTTACTAAATTTTTTATGCTCTGGAAGATAGTGTAGACGCCATGTTTGCTGAAATTCTTGGTGAGGCTGTTTTCACGTAAATAAATTGTTTTTTTTAAGATTACGGCTTTAATATGAATTTTAGCGTAAAAATTTATATAGTAAAAGTTGTAGAGAATTTAAAATCCTACAAATTTTATTTCAAAAATTGTTTTTTGTTTAACGGTAAGTAGCGTAATTTAGCGGTAATTAGTGATTTTCTGTTTTTTTCTCACGAAAACGTAAAAAATTTATTTTTGAAGATTTTAGCGTTAGCATGCATTTTACGACACAAGTGTATAATCAAATTTATATGAAATTAAAAGATCTACAACTTTTATTTAGAGCATTTTTCTCTACAGAGCCTAGTTTAGTGTGAAAGTGATTTTCCGTATTTTTAAGCCAAACTGAGGTTAATTTTCATTTTGCGTCTTTCACTCATGATTAAAATAAGGTTATGTTTATTGAGGTTTATTTCAAATGTTATATTACTAATGGTTAGGTTTATTGTTAATTATTTGCATTGACAAGAAAAGTCTTGTGAGTGTTTCACACCATTTTTTTTTTTTTAGAGGTTTAAGGTGTGTAGATTTTGCAGTTTGTGTGCTAAGTAGTAGAGGTGACTTTAGCATAGCGTTTTTGAGGCCGTGTGTCAAATTTTACGCTTCTTAACTGAAGGTACCTTTTTGAAAGTTTGGATGATAAAACATTTTATCATGCGTGTAACTTATTTATTTATAAATAGCTCGTAAGTATTTTCTTTTTTTTTGTAAAGTTTTTATACGCATCAAATACCTCATCTTTTTTCCGCTTATATTGTATAAGTTGAATAAAAGTTGATGTATAATGTTGAACTTTTATCAGAAGAGAATATTCGAAGTGAGTATACGGTGGTAAAAAAAAGAAGCAAAAGTGGGTGAAGGACGGGGTTTTGTAATACCCAATTCTACGTGACAACAATTTCAATGTAAATACAGTAGCGTCGCATCCTGACTGTTGTCAAAGGTTCCATAAAGAACCAAACCGACGACACACGCACTGATGCGAACACGTTTTTTGTCCTTTCCATCGTATCCCATACATATACTTGTTTATGCTTTGTGATAACGCAGGTGGTTTTTCATCATTCACCTATCTAAAGAAAATATAATGTTATATTTAAAGAAGATTTTCCCTCCGTTCTGTTAAATGTTACTTAAAAAGTTGCGAAATCAGATTAAAAGTCTCCTTTTCAGCACTGCCTTTCTTACATCAAAGGGATTCTCGTTTGAGTTACTTATTAAATGTTATGTCCGATAAGTTAGAACAAAGTTGTAACTAATTTAAGTACGTCCCATTAAACTTTCGGTGTCTTTTTGTTACTTAATTTCTGAAACGGTTTTAGTTGAATAACTAAGTTTTGAACCACATTACAGAATACTGAAATTTAACACCCCTTTTCACGTTGTATGTCTACAAAGTAAACTATGCGTCCTTTTTGAAACTTAAATACACTTTCAGTAGACTGTACTCTTCTTGTTCTTTTATCTTTTCAATTTACTAAGAACCACGTTAAATAATTGTTTTCTTCTCGTACTTGATGTTTTCTCTTTCTTATTGGTATTTTCATCTCTCCCAAATCAATTAATTTTTCCACTACACTTTTTTACTTGGAAGTCATTAATTTGTATTAATATTTCTTTTCGAAAATTCACTTTTCTCCTCTATTCCTATATGACACAAATTCATTTTTACTTTCTCTTGCCTATATGTGGAGCCAAAAAAGCACTTTTTTTAAAAAAATGGCCGGCACATTAAAACGGAACATGAGATTTAACTTTTAAAATATTCATATTATAGAAAAAAAACTCTGATCTTCAACGTACTTAAACGCCGATTTTTATGAAAAGCCTGGACGGAGTAACGGATGTTTAAAAACCACATTAACGGAACACCGGCTAAAAACTAAGTACTTTTTTGCGTGAATTTCTGGAGTTATCTCCGATTAATTTCTAAATAAAACCATTCAATGCAGAAAAGAACAGGCTTTAATTTAGTGCATTGTTCAAAAATATTTGTTTTTTTTAGATAAATTTCTCCAAACGGGTGCGGGAAGGTGGCATGCCTCTAAAGCGCATGCGATGTCGATGAGTGTGGACATACCTTATAAGATGTAAATACTTTATTACTTTTTATTGTAAATATTTTTGTCAATATGCCTATTTTATAAAAATAATTCGTTTGGTAAAGTTAAATGGAAAAATACATGTTCAAGGTTATCCGCTTTAAACATCTTGTAACTACGTTTTTATTTAATTATTATTATTGCGTATTGTTGCATAAAGTGTGTTTTTGTAAACATCAAATGAATATTGTTTAGCATTATTTAATAAAAGATGGAAAGAAAACTATCTAACCTATGGGTCAATATTAATATGAATCAACGTGCCACAGACCACATGAGATTGTTCTTGAATCTTTAAAGAAATATAATAATTTTTTAAGCATTGTCTAAATCAAGTCTTTCATAAAGTCGTCGTCTCTTCATTTTTAGACACTTTTATCCGGACAAGAAATGCTTCTATTGAAGTATTCCGCAGATTCATAAAAGTTATGCAGATTTGCATAAAAGAAAAAAACAATTAATGGAAAAGATTCACACGAAGTTTTCATGCCAATGTCAGTAAAACATATAATTTATGTTAAATCATTAGAAAAACAATGTAAAATGAAAAACATAAATTTATTTAATCGTGAGTGAATCACGCGTAGTGTCAACCTCTCTTTGGAGTTGAAATACGGTAAATCACTAATTAATGCTAAACTAGGCGTTGTAGAAGAAAAGGCTTGAAAAAAGTTGTGGTTTTCTGTACTTTCTCTTGCCCATATGAATATATAATTTTTTTTTTTTTTTTTTTTTTTTTTGGTTTAACGTCCGACTGTTCTGCAATTACTGCTAATGCAGACGGATGAATATATAAGAGGGAAATTATTGTTTTCATGTCGATTTTTCGAAATCGAGTTTTCACCGGATCCGTTTTCAGACCCCTTGAACCCAAAAAACATTTTAGCGATTGGTCTGTGTATGTGTGTGCGCGCGCGCGCGCGTATGTGTGTGAAAAGAAGGTCTCAAGAATATCGCTCGAATAAATACTACTGCCGGTTAACCAATTTTGATGAAAATGTTCGCGGTTAGTCCTGTAGTGGTACTTAAGTTTCAAGGTTAAATGGTTAACGACCATTTAACTAAGTTAAATGGTCGGACAAGCTCGTTACTTTCTCTTGCCTATATGAATATTAAGAAGGAAAGTATTGTTTTCACGTCGATTTTTCGAAATAAAGTTTTCACCGGATCTACACTTTTTCAGCCCCAGAACCCAAAAAACATGTTTTTAGCGATTGGTCTGTGTGAACAAAATATCTTTAGAACGAAACATTGTACCTACGAAGTTGAAACTTGAAACTTGTTAGGTACGACTAGAGAACCCGAAACGAACATTTTCATTAACATCGGTCAACCGGAAGTAGTAATTATTTTATTCGCGTCATTTTTCACTTTAATGTGATTTTCTCAAAAAACGGCCCCTATGATTTTTTTTTAAATCGCCTCATTGGCTAGTTATACGTTACATTGAACATTAATAAGGTCTATTTTCGCTTGTTTCCTTGGATCAGCTGTGTGAAAACCTTTACTCGCTTATTGTATCCATGCCATCATCTTGATCAGATGACATGAAATCGACATCGTCCATTGTTGTGCAATATTTTTACACCAGACCAAAGATAGGTTAAGTGACAATTCCACAAACAAATTTTATAACTTATTGCAAAAGAAACAGTAATGTTTTATTTGCACAACACAACATCGGTAACAAATAACAACACTTTACAATAATCTAAAATATATGCACAGAACACTTATTTGAATATAAATATTTTAAAATAATTATCGAACTAAAAAAACCTTCGTGTAAACAAATTAACAAATTAGCTGGTTAGCTATATAATAAATTAATTGTAGGAAATTAAAAAACCTGCGACTTCCATTTTAGCACCTGTTTGCATTTTACAGCATAATTTTCTATAACTTCAGTGTTCATAACTAAAGTTATAGAAAATTAAAGAATTTACGTTTTTTTTAAATCATTTTTAATTTCTAGCCTATATGAATATGAGAAACGAAAGTATTGTTTTCATGTCAATTTTTCGAATTTGAGTTTTCACCGGTTATACACGTTTTCAGACCCCTGAACCCAAAAAAAAAAGTTTTTAGCGATTGGTGTGTGTGTGTGCGCGCGCGTGTGTTAAAAAAGAGAAGAGTGCGTGTGTGGACGTCCATAGGTGCATGTGTCAACAGAATATCTCAAGTACAGAAATTCGTACGGAGTTGAAACTTGAAACTTAAGTTAGGTACTACTAGAGGACCGGAAACGTACATTTTCATTAAAATCGGTCGACCGAAAGTAGTCGTTAGTTTATTTGTGTCATTTTTCACTTTTCTGTGCTTTTCTCAAAAACGACTCGTATGATTTTTTAAAAGATCGCCTCATTTACTTAATTTTTTATGCTCTACTAGATAGGGTAGGCGTTAAGTCTGCTGAAATTCTTGGAGAGGCTGTCATCTCGTATATTAAATTTTTTTAAGATTACGGCATTAATATGCATTTTAGGGCAGAAATGTATATAATGAAAGTTGTAGACAATTTAATGGCCTACAACTTTTATTTAAAACATTTTTTTATATTACTCTTAGTTTAGCGTTAATTAGAGATTTTCTTTTTTTAATGACAACTGTAAAATATGAATTTTTAAGATTTCGCGTTGGTATGCATTTGACAACAAAAGTAGGTTATAGGTACATAATCAAATTTTTGGGAAATTAAAAAATTTACAACTTTTGTTTTAAGCATTTTTCTCTACAGAGCCTAGTTTAGCGTGAAAGAGTGATTTTCCGTGTTATTAAGCGAAAATAAGGTTGATATTAATTTTGCATCATTCACTCATGATTAAAATAAGGATAAGTTTTTGAGGTTAATTTTGTTTGTTAATTTCTAATGTTTTATTAGTACTTGTTGTTTAGGTTATCAGCCGAAAGGCTGGTTTGAACCTGTAGAGATTTTACTTAATAAAACGAGAAGTGAGGTGGTTTACAATTGCTATCCTCACTGAATGGGAAAGTACGCTTATCAGCATGCCGGGCCCTCTGAAAAGCACATATTTACCGCTCTGCAAATGACACCTTCACTTCATTCACCACAGGGTCTGGCTGTATAATGAAATTCATTACTTTCAGAGGAGATAACGCTGATTAGTGTCTTTTACACGTCTACTTCTTGTGTTCTTAAATGATTCAGTAATTTAATTAGCTTACCATGTGATAAGAAACAGAACTATTTATTTTAGCTCTGCAACGAACAGATTGAGTGTAAATAATTTGACACTCCACCTGTCTGTTATGGGCCCTTTATTAGTACTATTTATTTATTTATTTCCTTCATTACTCCTCCAAAAGAGCAAAGCCCGTGCTTGGAGGAGGATTACTCTAATTACAAAAATACATAGCACAAAATAAAACTACAATAAAACAATAATGGCACTGATAAAAAACAAAAAGAAAAAACAGTGAATACTACATACTACACCATCACCTATTACATTAAGAAACAAGTCACACAAAAGAGAAAATGATCAAAATAACATTTAAAAACACGTTAGTATAAAATTAAAAAAATAATAATAAAAACAACAGACAAAATACAAATTTTAATAAAAATTAAAACTTAACAAAACTAAAATGTTAATAAATGATAATACAAACAACGATAATCACCAAAGTTATGAAAAGCATTATATTAAGTTATATTGTTCATTATTTGCATTGGCAAGAGAAAGTTGTGTTAGTGTTTCACACCAGATTTTTTTGTTAATGAAAAGTATTTTATTTATGAATTACTTTCAAAATCTTATGTTAGAAATGAGTACTGAAAATATGCTTTAGTTTATGTGTATTTAAGTTACAGTTTTCATTGTTGGTAACATATTTTTCATTTCTGTTTTGTTTCAGAGTGCCAGTACTGAGGAGATGGTAGTTGATCAACCTTTACAGGTAAAATCATAAATGTTCTCGTAATTTTATGTCATATCAAAGATAAAGAACAAAAACCTTCTGTTGTTGTTAAGGTCATCAGCCTAAGGTTTACTAAGGTTTACTAAGTAAAACCTTAGTTTATCAATACCTTAATCACTGAGTGCAAAAGTATGCTTATCAGCATGCCAGGCCCTCTGAAAAGCAACTATTTTCCACCCTCCAAATCACATCTTCACTTCATTCACCACATATTCTGGGTGTATTTTGAAATTTATTACTCTCATAGGAGATAACTCTGACTAGTGTATTTTACACCTCTACTTCTTCTGTTGTTAAATGCTTCAGTCATAATTGCCTGAACATAAATGATGAACAGATCTATTTTTTGTAGCCCTGGAACTAGCAGATCGAGGGAAAATAATTTAACACTCTACCTGTTATGAGCAAAAGATCCTATGTAAATCTTTTTAAAATTAAAAATTACTGTCACTAGTGGTACATACAGTTCAGCCGTTCTTAGTTTGCTCCTAGTGTCAACAAACAAAAGCCACCTACTACAGGGTGCACGCTAGAGTCTGCGACTTTACGGATGTCCTATTCCTATTAAGTTAACTATTTTTTAAATTATAAGTACTTAAAGTAGGTACTAAAAACATCGGTCATGATATGATGTAGGCCTAACAATTTCATTTAGAAAAATACTTTTAAAAGTATTTTGTATTTAAATACTTTTGAAAGTATTTTGTTGTTACTTTTTAATCAGCGTGTACACATTTTGTTATAATGCGCATGCTCAGTGACGTCATTATTTGTTTACATTAGGAGCAAACTAAGAGAGGCTGGACTATAAATAATCTGGTGTGAAACACTCACACAACTTTATCTTTCCAATGCAAATAATGACCAATATAACCTATCATTAGTAATACAACATTAGAAATAAACAAAAAACTAACCTCAAAAATATAACCTTATTTTAATCATGAGTGAAACACGAAAAATGAAAATCAACTCAGTTTGGCTTTAAAATACGGAAAATCACTATTTACGCTAAACTAGGCTCTGTAAAGAAAATGCTCTAAATAAAAGTTGTAGATCTTTTAATTTCATATAAATTTGATTATTTACATTTATGTCGTTAAATTCATACTAATGCTGAAATCTTAAAAAAACGATTTTTCACACGTTTTCGTAAGAAAAAAACAGAAAATCGCTAAGTACCGCTAAACTAAGCGTTATAGAAAAAAATGTTTGAAATAAAAGTTGTAGGATTTTAAATTTTCTACATTTTTTATTATATACATTTTTGCTTTAAAATGCATATTAAAGCCGCAATCTTACAAAAACAATGCTTTTACGCTTAGTTTAGCGGTAATTAGCGATTTTCTGTTTTTTTTTTCTCACGAAAACGAGTGAAAAATCGATTTTTTTAACATTTCAGCCTTTTTATACATTTTACGACAAAAAAGTATAAATAAATTTATAGGAAATTAAAAGATCGAAATTTTTCATTTAAAGCGTTTTTCTCTACAGAGCCTACTTTTAGCGTGAAAGAGTGATTTTCCGTATTTTTAAGCCAAACTGAGGTAGATTTTCGTTTTGCGTCCTTCACTCATAGTCTAATGATAATTAGTTTATGTTTTTTGAAGTTAGTTTGTTTATTTCTAATGTTTTATTACTAATGTTAGGTTTATTGTTAATTATTTGTATTGGCAAGTTGTGTGAGTACTTCACACCAGATTTTTTTGTTAGAATCTTGTCAGAAGGTAACATCATTCCTCCTCCTGGTAAAGTCACTGATCGAATTCAGAGAAATCCTATTGGTCGATCCACACCATTGGAGACGAAAAAAGAAAAAAACGCGAACACACCCAACGAAATTTTGAAGTGGGGAGTAGGGGACAACACCCGCGCGATTTGTAGACAATGATGCGTTAGTGGAAACGCACGTGTGAAAAGACCAATATGGATTCCTCTAAACCCAATCATTGCAACATCCATGTAGCAAAGCTATATGTAGTGCAAATGTGATCCCTAACCAGGTCAAAGAAATGATATGCATCCTCCTGCCAACATTCTTACCGAGTTATTAAAACGACGAAAAATATTTCTTCCCAATAAGAGATGTTCATGCGTTGAGAAACAATATTAAAATGAAATGATTTACTATTACCTTGGAAACCATACAAATTTGAATCCGCATTGTTTATTGTTGTATTTTGTCTTTCTCTTGCCTATATGAATATATAGGAAGGAAAGTAGGCTACTATTTTCATGTCGATTTTTCAAAATCGAGTTTTCACCGGATCTGCACGTTTTCAGACCCCCTGAACCCAAAAAACATGTTTTTAGCAATTGGTCTTTGTGTGTGTGTGTGCGCGCGTGGGCGTGGGTGTGCGTGTGTGAACAGAATATCTTAAAAACGGAACATCGTACGAACTTGAAACTTAAGTTACATACCACTACCAGACGTGACACGAACATTTTCATCATAATCGGTCAACCGGAAGTAGTAGTTTATTCGTGTAATTTTTCACTTTCTTGCGATTTTCTCAGAAACTGGTTGTACGATTTTTTTAAAAATCGCCTGGTTTACTAAATTTTTGATGCTCTATAAGATAGGGTAGGCGCCATGTTTGCTGAAATTCTTGGTGAGGCTGTTTTCACGTGAAAAAATTGTTTTTGTATGATTGCGGCTTTAATATTCATTTTAGCGCAAAAAATGTATACATACTAAAAGTTGTAGAGAATTTAAAATCCTGCAACTTTTATATCAACAATTTTTTTATATATCGCTTAGTTTAGCGATAATTAGCGATTTTCTGTTTTTTTCTCATGAAAACGTGTGAAAAATCGAGTTTTTTAAAATTTCGGCCTTAGTATGCATTTTACGACAAAAGTGTATATAATCAAGTTTATAGGAAATTAAAAGATGTATAACATTTAATTAAAGCATTTTTCTTTACAGAGCCTAGTTTAGCGTGAAAGAGTTAATTTCCGTACTTTTAAGCAAAACTGAGGTTGATTTTCACTCATGATTAAAATTAGGTTATGTTTATTGATGTTAGTTTTTGTTTATTACTAATGTTAGGATTATTGCTATTTATTTGCATTGGCAAGAGAAAGTTGTGTGAGTGTTTCACACCAAATTTTTATGTTTAGTTTCTTTAATGTGTTAACCCACCGGTAGATCTAGTGGTAAAGTCGTCGCCACGAGTCAGCTGATTTTCGGAGACGAAGGTTCCTGGTTCGAATCCTAGTAAAGGTAGTTGGTACTTTAAGACAAATTCGAATACTAAACAATGGTTGTTGGTGTTCTTTGATGGTGGGACCAATTAATTAACCATACTTCTCAGAAATGGTCGGGCTGAGTCTGCACAAGACACTCGTTTACACGTCATACATATCATTCTAATCTTATTGGGTCATTAGATTGCTTATTGGTTTTAAAATCGAACAGATTGCAACGTACACACATTAGGGATTTTAAAAACAATTGTATCTGAATATCATTCATGTGTTTTTCCTAAATTCGTATTCATAAAGTAGTATTTTCATATTTAGATTATCAAAAATAGTTTTTCCTTGGTTTTAATTTTTCCAGGAAACGTTAAAAGTATTGTATAGATTCTAAAACGGATTATAAATTAAACTATGGAATTTTTAAAAAAATGGAACATGTAGAAAAAGATTATGTTTCTGTTTTTTGGCACAATTTTTAAGTATTTTTCAAGTAGAGTTTCAAAAAATCCTCTTGGAATTTCCAGTAAAACTTTATTGTAGTAAAAAAATTATTTTTGTTGTCAAGTACTTTTTGAAAGTCTCTTTCTAATTAAAAATTTCGTAAGTAGTATACGCTAATCAGTTTATCTGTAAGCTACAAACATTCTTAAGGAAATAAGATATTTAGGCCGTTTCCTCACAAGCCGTTGTGATATAGTGCCTAAATAATACTAGACTCGTTGGAAAACCGTTTTGCTTACGGTGTTGCGTGCGTTCTACACCTGCATAGACATAGTAAATTACGTTTGGCTTTACACTCGATATACCGCTTGATTATCGATTGAAACTGCCGCGAGGTTGCATAACGAAAACATGTGTTACAACCGCATCAGGTCGACCTATGACTGCGGCACCGTAAGGGTACAACTTTAAAACCTTTTATAAAAATCTGGTGTGAAACACTCACACAACTTTCTCTTGCCAATGCAAATAATTAACAATAAACCTAACATTAGTATTAAAACATTAGAAATGAACAAAAACTAACCTCAAAAACATAACCTTATTTTAATCATGAGTGAATGACGCAAAATGACAATCGAACTCAGTTTGGCTTAAAAATACGGAAAATCACGCTTTCACGCTAAACTAGGCTCTGTAGAGAAAAATGCTCTAAACAAAAGTTGTAGATCTTTTAATTTTCTATAAATTTAATTATATACACTTTTGTCGTAAAATGCATACTAAGACCGAAATGTTAAAAAAATCGATTTTTCTCACGTTTTCGTGAGAAAAAAACAGAAAATCGCAAATTACCGCTAAACTAAGCGTTATACAAAAAAATGTTTGAAACAGAAGTTGTAGGTTTTTAAATTCTCTACAACTTTTATTATATAAGTTTTTGCGCTAAAATTTATATTAAAGCCGTAATCTTAAAAAAAAAGTTTTTACGTGAAAACAGCCTCACCGAGAATTTCAGCAAACATGGCGCCTACCCTATCTTGTAGAGAATAAAAAATTGAGTAAAATAGGCGATTTTAAAAAAAATCGTAGGACCAGTTTTTGAGAAAATCGCAAAAAAGTGAAAAATTATACGAATAAACTACTACTTCCGGTTGACCGATTTTGATGAAAATGTTCGTGTCGCGTCCGGTAGTGGTATGTAACTTAAGTTTCAAGTTTCAAGTTGGTACGATGTTCCGTTCTTGAGATATTCTGTTCACACAGACAGACACACACACACACACACACACAGACCAATCGCTAAAAACATGTTTTTTGGGTTCAGGGGATCTGAAAACGTATAGATCCGGTGAAAACTCGATTTCTTAAAATCGACATGAAAACAATACTTTCCTTCCTATATATTCATATAGGCAAGAGAAAGTAAAAATCGTCTATTGTTTGTTCTCTCATTACTGATAACAAAATTTTCGTAATGATATCTCTATCATATGCCCATAACAGACAGGGGAAATGATAAATTATTTACACTCGATCTGCTAGTTCCAGGGCTACAAAAATATAGTTCTGTTTCTTATCACATGGTCAGCCAATTATATAACTGAAATATTTAAGAACAGAAGAGGTATACGTGTAAAAGAAATTAGTCACAGTTATCTCTTCTGACAGTAATGAATTTCATCATCATACATCAAACCCATAACAGGGTGCCCATAACAGACAGGTGGAGTGTCAAATTATTTACACTCAATCTGTTTGTTGCAGGGCTAAAATAAATAGTTCTGTTTCTTATCACATGGTCAGCCAATTAAATGACTGAATCATTTAAGAACAGAAGAGGTAGAGGTGTAAAAGACACTAGTCAGAGTTATCTTCTCTGAAAGTAATGAATTTCACTATACAGCCAGACCCTGTGGTGAATGAAGTGAAGGTGTCATTTGCAGAGTGGAAAATATGTGCTTTTCAGAGGGCCCGGCATGCTGATAAGCGTACTTTTCCATTCAGTGAGGAAGGCAATGGTAAACCACCTCACTCCTCGTTTTACTTAGTAAAACCTCTACAGGTTCAAACCAGCCTTTCGGCTGTTGACCTAAACAACATCAAACCCCTGTTGTGGATAAAGTGAAGGTGTCATTTGCTGAGTGGAAAGTAGATGCTTTTTGGAGGGTCTGGCATGCTGATAAGCATACTTTACCACTTAGTGAGGAAGCTGATGGCAAACCACCTCACTCCTCATTTTACGTAATAGAGGTTCAAACCAACCTTTCGGCTAATGACTTAAACAACATCGCTATCATAATTAGCAAAGTTGAAACTTTTATTTCGAAATCTTTGCCCCAGTGTATAAAAAAAAAATCTGGTGTGATACACTCACACAACTTTCTCTTGCCAATTCAAATAATGACCAATATAACCTAACATTAGTAATAAACAAAAAACTAAACTCAAAAAACATAACCTTATTTTAATCATGAGTGAAAGACGGAAAATGAAAATCGACCTGTTTTACTAAAAAATACGGAAAATCACTCTTTCACGCTAAACTAGGCTCTGTAGATAAAAATGCTTTAATTAAAAGTTGAAGATCTTTTAATTTCCTATAAATTTGATTATATACACTTTTGTTGTAAAATGCAAACAAAGGCCGAAATTTAAAAAAAATCGATTTTTCACACGTTTTCGAGAGAAAAAACCGAAAATCGCTAATAACCGCTAAACTAAGCGATGTATAAAAAAATTGTTGAAATAAAAGTTGTAGGATTTTAAATTCTCTACAACTTTTAGAATATATACATTTTTACGTGAAAACAGCCTACCAAGAATTTCGGCAAACATGGCGCCTACCCTATCTTGTAAAGCATAAATAATAAAGTTAACAAGGCGATTTTTAAAAAAATCGTAGGACCAGTTTTTGAGAAAATCGAAAAAAGTGAAAAATTACACGAATAAACTACTACTTCCGGTTGACCGATTTTGATAAAAATGTTCGTGTCGGGTCCGGTATTGGTATGTAACTTAAGTTTCAAGTTTCAAGTTCGTACGATGTTCCGTTCTTGAGATATTTTGTATACACACACACAGACCAATCGCTAAAAACTTTTTTTTTTGGGTTCAGGGGGTCTGAAAACGTATAGATCCAGTGAAAACTCGATTTCTAAAAATCGACATGAAAACAATACTTTCCTTCCTATATATTCATATAGGCAAGAGAAAGTAAAAATTTGGTGTGAAACACTCCCACTATTTTCTCTTAATAATGTAAATAATAAACAATATTACGTATATTAATCATTAGTTAACAATATAAAATATGAAAAATAATCTCTTTAGAACTTAAAAATTCGGAAAATTACTGATTGACACTAAACTAAGGTCTTTAGAGAAAAATGCTTGAAACAAAAGTTGCACGTTTTTTAAATACCTACAACTTTAAATATATACTTCTGCACTTTTGTTATAAATGCATATTAAGGCCTCAGTATTTAAAATGATTACCACGAGAGCATAGCCTCTTTAAGAATTTCAGCTTAAAAACAAGTTTTATTTAGTTCAGGGAGCCTGAAAATGTGTATTTCCGGTGAAAACTCGATTTCGAAAAATTGACATAGAAGCAATATTTTCCTTCTTTTTATAGTCATATAGGGGAAGAGAAAGTGAAAAATCTGGTGTGAAACACTCACACAACTTTCTCGTACCAATGCAAATAATAACCAACCTAACATTAGTAATAAAACATTAGAAAAAACAAACATAACCTTACCTTATTTCAATCATGAGTGAAAGACGCAATGAGTGAAAATCGACCTCAGTTAGGCTTAAAAATACGGAAAATCACTATTTCACGCTAAACAAACCTCTGTAGAGAAAAATGCTCCAATTAAAAGTTGTAGATCTTTTAATTTATGGAGTATATCTCCATATGGTGTAATGTTTATTTCTAAGTTTTATTACTAATGTTATGTTATATTGTTAATAATTTGCATTGGCAAGAGAAAGTTGTGTGAGTGTTTCATACCAGATTTTTAATTATGTTATTTAAATAGCGGTCAGGGTAGTGTGCACCCAATTTGAAAACTATTTGAATTATTTTCGAAAAAGGTCTAAAAACATGATTAAGTTGCTGGGCTTAACCACTTAAGTGGGCTTAACTACAGATCAACCCCACTGGGTTGGTCTAGAGGTAAAGTTGTCGCCAAAATCAGCTGTTTAACAGCTGATTTTCGGAGACGAAGGTTCCTGGTTCAAATCCTAGTAAAGGTAGTTACTTTCATACGGATTTGAATGCTAGACAGTGGTTACCGGTGTACTTTGATGGTTGGGGTTTAATTAACAATACTCTCTCAGGAACGGTCGGCCTGGGTCTGTACAAGACTACACCTCATTTACACGTCATACACATCATCCTCATCTCATTGGGTCATGGGGTTGCTTATTGTTCTAAATTGAACAGATTGCAATGTACACAAATTAGGATTAATAAAAAAGTTGCTAGTATCTGATCTGAGTATCTCTGATCTAGATTTTGGTTATCTATCAATATATGTGTAATTAATTCATTTTTTGTGTATTTGAATTGTTTAGTTTAACGCACTTTATATCTGTTTCATTTCAGTAATGGTTTTGAATTTTTTTCCTCTTTCAGTAGCTACTAAAATAATGAAATTTTCCACCACCAAGATACATGTTTATTTATATGTACTTTGTTTATTTTTGTGTTATTCATATATGTATTTGTATGTATATTCGTGTTTCGTTATTACTTTTAAATCACAATATGTATTCCGTTTCATATAATTGAAATTATATTCAAACATTTTCAATTCCAGTTTTGGAAATTATACTTTAAAGTAACAGAAGAATCGTTGTTAAAAGTACTTCAATTTGTTATTAATTTTGTTGAACGTTTATAAAGAGTATTTATTAATTTTAATGCTTCAACGTATTATTTAAATGGTTTTAAATTATAATTAGTTTGTTACTTATTCCGTTGAATATTGTTTAAAAGGAAATTTCCATACATTGGAAATGTTTTACTTGGTTGTTAAATGGTTCGTTTAATAGAAATTCTTTTTTAGTACTTGTTTGTCATGGAATGAGGTATTGACGTCAATTTTTTACTTTCTTTTGCCTATATGAATATATAGGAAGGAAAGTATTGTTTTTATGTCGATATTTCAAAATTGAGTTTTCACAGGATATACACTTTTTAGACCCCCTGAATCCAAAAAATATGTTTTTAGCGATTGGTCTGTGTGTGGTTGTGTGTGTCTCTGTATGAACTGAATATCTCAAGAACAGAACATCGTACAAAATTGAAATTTAAAACTTAAGTTAGGTGCCACTAGAGGACCCGACATGAACATTTTCATGAAAATTGGTCAAACGGAAGTTGTAGTTATTCGTATGATTTTTCATTTTTTGCTCTACATGATAGGGTAGGCACCATGTGTGCTAAAATTCTTGGCAAGGCTGAGCTCTCGTTGAAAAAAATGTTTTTATTTTTTTTTAAAGAATGTGGGCCCTTTATATACATTTTAGGGCAAAAGTGTAATGATAATAAAAGTTGTAGAGAATATAACAATCTACGAATTTTATTTCAAAAATTTCTTTGTATAACTTTGCTTAGTGGTAATTAGTGATTTTCTGTTTTTTCTTCATGAAAATCTGTAAAAAAACTGGATTTTTTAAAAAATGTTTTAGCCTTAGTATGCATTTAACGACAAAACTGTATACTATAATCAAATTTATAGGAAATAAATGATCGATAACTTTTATTTTAAGCATTTTTCTCTTCAGAGTCTACTTTAGCGTGAAAGAGTGATTTTCCGTATTATTAAGCCAAACTAAGGTTGGGTTTCATTTTGAATCATTTATTTATGGTTAAAATTAGGTTAGTTTTTTGTTTTTTTTAACGTTTTATTACTAATGTAAAGTTGCATGGGTCATAGTTTGCATTGGCAAGAGAAAGTCGTGTAAGTGTTTCACACCCTTTTTTTGTTATATTAGATTTTCAATTGAGGAATCTAGTAGTAATCGATTGAATTAAAATCACAATATAGATAAATATAATATAGATCTGCTCATATAAAATTACCTTAAAGCAATTTTCAATGAATGTAATTCGCAGTAAAGTAGGTTCACTCGTTTTAAAACAAGCTTATACGCAATTGATTTTATTGATTCAGTTTATATCAAGCTAAGTGTACAATTCACAAAATTTAACTCCCTGTCTGTACTAAACTAATTATACATTTGAGTAGAGGTTATCGAGCTTTATTGTAGAATTTATTTTGAAAATTTAAACATGTAATTCAACAATTCAAATAATTTTGTTATACGAGGTGTTATACTGACGTTGTGAAAAATTGTATTTTTATTTTATACATAATCACTTATTGTCACCTTCAATATACACTCTTTCTCTATTCCTACAACACTCCATGCGAATTTTCCACTCTTGAAAACAGTGCTGGAAGTCAGCTCCTTCAGGACACGTGCCGCTTTCTCTTTTACAGCTTCCACAGACTCAAATCTTATCCCTTTTTAATGCAGATTTCACCTTAGGGAACAGGTATAAGATATTAACATGTGATGAAACGTGTTTTTTTTATGATCCGGAAACGAAGCGCCAATCCATGCCCTGGAAGAGCTTCACCGAGAGCCAAAAAAGCTCGAATAAGCAAGTCAAAATTTAAAGTAATAATGATTGGTTTTTTGATATCCATGGGATTGTGTACCTTCACAACCTTTCTGACCTTCCTGAAGGTCAAACAATTAACCAATATTACTACCTTGAGGTAGTTTCTAAACTACGTCAAAGAGTAAGGAAAAACGCCCCGAAATGTTGAAGGACAAATCATGGGTTCTCCACCAAGACAATGCGCCAGCTCATTCCGCGTTATCTGTCAAGAGGTTCCTAGCCAAGTACAGCATCTCAGTGTTAGAACATCCACCTTATTCACCAGATCTTGCACCATGTGACCTCTACCTTTTTCCTTAGGTGAAATCTGCATTAAAAGGGACAAGATTTGAGTCTGTGAAACCTGTAAAAGAGAAAGCAGCACGTGTCCTGAAGGAGCTGACAGAAGATGACTTCCAGCACTGTTTCCAACAATGGAAAATTTGCATGGAGCGTTGTAGGGATAGAGAAGGAGTGTATATGGAAGGTGACAATAAGTTATTATGTATAAAGTTAAAATTAAATTTTTTACAACGTTATTATTAGCCACACCTCGTAATGTTTGTTGTCTACTTATCAATTATTTGGAAACAAATCAAATTTTGTTTGTAATTAATGCTTTTCAAAGTATAGGAAAATTCTATATCAAACTTAGGTGTTAAATTAGTTTTTCCAAACATTGATGAAGGGATGTACAATACTGCAAATTTGTTTTGTAACTATTATTTAAGCACGTTCAATAGTATATATAAAGTACTTATTGGCTAAGTAAAAGTACTTACCGTTAGGCTAAGTACTTTTAGTACTTATGTACTTTAAGCACTTAGCCTGTGAAGAATGACGGTACTTATACTACTTGTTGTTCTTGTCCGTAGAATAAGTTTGTGTTCGGTTTCTAAATTGTATTGTTATTCTCAATCTCAGTTGGTTTTCCCGATTCTGTAAGTAATGAGATTTCCTTTTATGATGTCAATGTAAAATATTACACTGTACAATCTGCTGTGGATTGTTCTTGTTTAGGTCATGAACTGAAAGGCTGGTTTGAACCCTTAGAAGTTTTACTAAGTAAAATGAGGAGTGAGGTAGTTTACCATCGCCTCTCTCACTGAGTTGAAGGAATATTAGCATGCCTAGCCACTAAAAAGAATTTACTTTCCACCATGCTAATGACACCTCACTTTATTCACCACAGGGTCTGGCTGTATATTTGAATTCATTACTCTCAGAAGAGATAACTCTGACTAGAGTTATTTACACCTGTATCTCTTCTGTTTTTAAATGTTATAGTCATATAATTTTTTTTTGCGCCCTGGAGACTCCAGGAGGAGTATAGGACATGTCGTCAGATATAACACCTGAAATACATATAAGAATCACACAATGTATCACTACTATCAAGAAAGAAATTCTTGTACGCTATAAAAAGTTTCACCGATCAAGTAATTTTTCAGATTTTTTTTAAAGGAATTCAAATCCTCACAACACTTTAAAAATTGGGGTAATTTATTCATGAATTTTCTCCCTGCATAAGTAGGTTTTTGTTCAAACAATTTTGTGGAGTGACTAGCCACATAATAATCATTCCTGTTTCTCGTGTTATGATTGTGAACATTGAAATTCTGCTTAAAATTATTTTGCCTAACATACATAATCACCTCAAAAATGTAGAGGGAGGGAACTGTAAGCAATTTAAGCTCCTTATTGATTGACCATGTGAAAAGAAACAGAAGAGATACAGGTGTATCTCTTCTGATACACGTGTATCAGAAGATACAGGTCTTCTGTATCACTGAAACAGAAGATCGATGAATTAAAAACTAACATTACAAGTGCGATTTCAAGCATTAGTGAACAGACTTTAAGAAAAGTTGCTGAAAATATCATTAAACGAATTCGTATCTGTATTGAAGTTGCAGGAAATCACTTTGAACATCTACTGGAAACATAAAAGGTTAAATTCATTGCAATTTGCTATTCATTTGTAAAATAATAATTTAGATTAATTAATAATTTGTAAAGTACGGAAAATAAAAATATGCCGTAGATTGTGGCTTTTAACGTAGGGTGCGTTCTTAATAAAACACTCTGTAGTTCTTATTTAGGTTGGACTTCATTTTATTCTAAACAAGAACTTCGAAAACTTCAATTCAACCGTGACCGGCCAAGCCCCCCACACCAAAATACGCGTAAGAAGATTGAAAGACGGCTGCTTACTTGGCTTCTGGTTGTTTTTGTTTTATCTACAAAAGCCTTACGTAGATAGCTTGTTTGACGGGCTGAAAAAGTTGTTATTATTTATATATATATATATATATATATATATATTTTATATTCGAAAGAGAAACTTTTACGTTTTTATTTATCTTATATTTTTTGTATTTTCTCAACCGAATTTATGTTGAAATAAGGTTCTTAACTGGAAACAATTCTGTAATATCTACTGAAAGAAGTATGGTTTTCTTATTTAGTCCTCTTTTTGACAAATTTCTTTTATTTTTAAAAGAGTACTCTTAAGTTTATTGATTCACACTTAATTTTTCAAACAATTTCTTATTAGGTTTTATATGTCGATTTTTCTTTTCTTTTAAAAGTAATTAATTATAGCGAATATACGGTATCGTAGTCTCTTTTGTACTCTGTTTTATTGTCCAACTTTAATTAACTTCGGTACTTTATGAGTTTTATTGAATAGAAATAAGTTTGAATTGAACATTCTAATAAATTTCTTTGTTGTCATTTTTGAAATAGATTAATTTAGTGTTATTAATTTTTACTGTGTTAATTTTTACTAATACTTATGTGATTTTGTACCGGGACTGTCAGTTTCGAGACTAGATGTTCGAAATAAACTTGGATTATTCCAGAACGTATTCTTTTGAATTGATTAATTGAATACATCCTTACAATGTGCCAGTGATTTTATATGTTTTAGAGGTGATTTAAACTTAAAATTTTCCGTCGTACGTATTTTAAAATGTTTAATTTTAGTTTCGGATTCATAATGCATTCAATATCATGCTGAAGATCACTGTGAAATATTGATTTTTTTTATCCGAGAAAAACTCATGTTCACTCCCTCACGATGGGGGAAGTAATGTGGACTCAATTGAGGCGTCCTCGTCCAGCCCCAATGAGGCCGCAACCGCCTACCAACCAAAAACCCGCCGCCTGGCCACTTGATCCGGAATCAACAAACAACCCTCCACCTCCCTCGGAACTGTTTATATAATACTACAAGGGAAATGTCGGGTTAAAAAAAAAGTTACATACTGTCAGCGGGGCATGGAAGGGAACCGTAGCCTAATTCCCCTCTCGCTGTCACTGACCAACACTCACTCTCTCACTTTCATTCATCTCTTTCATCACCTGCTCAGGAAATTAGTGTGCCTACCTTACCTACTGAGATCGGGACAGGATTGATTCACTGTTGGAGAGGGCGATCCCGCTGATCTCCATATGTCTCCTCCTTCTGCAGCCTCCCGACCACCCTCTCCGCAAACTGAGCGACCAATTTCCAGCTCTCTATTGATTAGTAGAGCATTATTCAATCGATAATAAAATTGTCAATACATTAAGATGAACTTAATGTGACATGGGTAAATCAATTATTTAGTGGTACAGGATCAAACATGATAATAATTATTTTAACTGATATTGTAGGCTGTTGTACCGGTAACTGGCATTTTCGAGCTCCGAGGTTCAAGATTTAAACAACTGACAACAAAACCAATAATTGTAGAACGCCTTCTTCTATTATATTTACCTTCTCTCGCCTATATGAATATATAGGAAGGAAAGTATTGTTTTCATGTCAATTTTAAGAAATCCACTCTTCACCGGATCTACACGTTTTCAGACCCCCTGAACCCAAAAAAAAACATGTTTTTAGCGTTTGGTCTGTGTGTGTGTGTGTGCGTGCGTATGCGCGCGCGTTCGTGTGTGTGTGTGAACAGAATATTTCAAGAACGGAACCTCGTACGAATTTGAAACTTGAAACTTAAGTTAGACACCACTACCGGGTCTAAAGCGAATATTTTCATCAAAATCGGTCAACCGGAAGTAGTAGTTTATTCGTGTAATTTTTCACTTTTTTGCGGTTTCTCAAAAACTATTCGTACGATTTTTTTAAAAATCGCCTCGTTTACTAAATTTTTTATGTTTTACAAGATAGGGTAGGCGTCATGTTTGCTGAAATTCTTTGGAAGGCTGTTTTCACGTAAACAAATTGGTTTTTTTTAAGATTGCGGCTTTAATGTGTATTTTAGCGCAAAATTGTATATGGTATGTAATAAAAAATCTAGAGAATTTGAAATCCTATAACTTGCCTTTCAAACATTTGTTTGTATAACGCTTAGTTTAGTGGTAGGCCTAATAAGAAGCGTTCTGATTTTTTCTCACGAAAACGTGTGAAAAATCAATTTTTTTCAAGATTTCAGCCTTAGTAGGTCTATGCATTTTACGACAAAAATGTATATAATAAAATTTATAGGAAATTAAAAGATCTACAACTTTTATTTTAAGCATTTTTCTCTGCAGAGCCTAGTTTAGCGTGAAAGAGTGATTTTCCATATTTTAAGGCAAACTGAGGTTGATTTTCATTTTGCGTCTTTCACTCAAAATTAAAATAAGGTTATGTTTTTTGAGGTTAGGTTTATGTTTATTTCTAATGTTTTATTACTAATGTTAGGTTTATTTATAATTTATTGCACTGGCAAGAGAAAGTTGTGTGAGTGTTTCACACCAGATTTTTTTTTTTAGTTCGTATCAACATCTTGGTTGTCAGCGACTACTTTGAGTTGAACAGTGGGTTTGAGTTGAACAGTTGAGTATGATAATTTTCCAGACCCTATCCGGGGATTGAACCCGGGACCTCTTCTTTGCAGCATAGCATGCTAACCATTGGGAACGGAGGATTGGGGGCTCAAGTTTATTGTCTCATAAGTAACTGGAATTCGGTTTATTGCATGATTTTAAAATTTGTTTAGATTGTACTCTGTTATTCTGCACGTCAGGATCGTGTCAGTTGTATGACAGATTGACAGAATAATTTGGAACTCAATTTCGGGTATATATTGAAAAGAAATTACCAGTTGAAATACGTTGTTTCTTTTTTTTAGTTTGCGTGCTCTTTTGTACGTCTAAAGTATAGGAAAGAAAATATTGATGCGGTGCAAAGTTTCTGAACCCAGATTTCAATTTATGACCTCATGAATGTAAAAAATTCTTTAGGAAAGATCCCCTTTTCAATCTCGCGTGTTTTGTTGTTCTGGAGCAAACTTTTTTAAACGATTGAGCTGAAATTTGACTCCTAGGGCTGTTTTAACCAGCCTTAGAAACATTTTTGGAATTAGATGTGTAGTCTCAAAATTAAGACTCTAAACCTACATATATAAAACGAAATTTTCTCAAAAACTACTTAAGGGTCTTAAAACCGGTCTTAAGGGAACTTAAGGGTCTTAAGGATCTTAAAACCGGTCGATTTTTAGACGTGTTACCGTTTCTTGAACCGGTCTTGATTTTGAAGATTTTGCTTTCATATGATTGCAATGTTGTCGTTTTAGTTTTAAATTCATCTACAACAGCGTTGCTGTTTTATACAATAGTTTTGTAATGTATAAAGTAAATTTTTACGTGTAATAAAATAGTTTTAGTTGCATATTCTGCCTGTGTTTCTCTGTTGAAACCACGCTATCCTAGAGCTAAATTTAGTTATTTCTTAGTTTACATGATGTGTTGTATATATTTCCTTTAGTTTTGAACAGAGAATAGTTTTTTATTGGTTATATTTTTAAATAAACATTATAAATATAAATATTTATTATAAACATTATAAACGCGGCCGCATTTGCGCAGTTGGTGACGTGCTAGCTTCTCACCATGTGGTCCTGGGTTCGAATCCCACTCAGGCACGGCATATTTTCATACGTCATAAAAAAATAATTTCATTCTCCATCGTACAAAAGTTACACCCCAACGACGTCGTTAATGACCGTTGTAGTTGATGCGACGTTAAATAAAAGAATTAAAAAAAAGAAACATTATAAATAACGATTAGTATGTAATGAATTTTGAAAGTAGAGCATAAGAAAGTTTTAAACAATAGCGTCAACTGAAATTTTAGAAAGATGTTTTGTCTAAAATTTATTTTCAAATAGCTTCAGGATCCCTAACTGTCAGATTAAAATTTCAACAATATATTTATTCATTTTTCCTAAGTTTTCTTGTTATTTTGATACGTCACGTGATAAGGTTTGTGATTTATAGCAAATTTTAATGATTTCTGTGATGGAAGTGCAGAAATAAATGTCGGAATTTTGGAACAAAAGTAGTGTCATTCAATTCCACTTAAGGGGAGCACTATACCTCGAAAATCGAAAAAATAGATTTTTCTAATTTTGGCGCCATTGTCTTCTGTATCTTTTTGTGTGTAATTACATATAAAAATTACAACTGTGCCATAGAAATTAAGGAAGCTACGCAGATATTTGTTAAGTAACGTTTTGACTAGAATTTCTTTTAATTAGGTTAATGTGTTTAGGTCAACAGCCAAAAGGCTGGTTTGAATCTCTAGAGGTTTTACTCAGTAAAAACGAGGAGTGAGGTGGTTTACCATTGCCTTACTCACTAATTTGAAAGATTATGCTTATCAGCATGCCAGGCCCTCCGAAAAGCACCCACTTTTCACTCTGCAAATGACACCTTCACTTCATTCACCACAGGGTCTGGCTGTATAGTGAAATTCATTACTCTCAGAGAAGATAACTCTGACTAGTGTCTTTTACACCTCTACCTCTTTTAAATAGTTCAGTCATGTAATAATATGATATAGTTATATATATATATAATAGTATATATATAATTATGTGGTAATAGGAGAGCTAAATAAATAGGTATAGCTTATGTGGTAATAGGAGAGCGGGGAGGAGATTTAGTACTTGAGGCAGAGGTAGTGAGGAAATATGACAAGTTCAAGTACTTAGGAACACTCTTTTCTGAAGATGGAGGATGTGAGGAGGACATCAGATCTAGGGTCGGTCAGGGAAGGGCGGCAATTCGAAAGCTGAACAGTATATTGTGGTCTCCAAAAATAAGTTTAAGAACAAAAAAAGTTAGGTATAATGCAGTGGTTGAGCCAATTACAACTTATGGAGCAGAGTGTTGGCAAATCAGCAGCCGAAATGTTCATTATTTGGAGGCTTTGGAGATGGAGTTTTTCCGCAGAGCTTGTCGGCTTTCGAGAAAGGACCGAGTTAGGAATGAGGTAATAAGGGACAGAGTTGGAAGACCTCATTCTATTGTGGATAGGATTGAAGGAAGGCAACTGGAGTGGTATGGGCATGTACAACGCATGAGGGGGGAGAGGTGGCCAAAAAAGATTTTGGAGTACTGTCCGGCAGCAAGACGGAGGAGAGGTAGGCCTAGAGGAACATGGAGAGAGGGAGTGCGAAGGGCGATGGAAGAAAGAGATTTAGGAGAACGGGACTGGATGGACAGGAGGAGGTGGAGATCGAGATGCGGGATGCGGAGTAATCTGTAGGAACCCCGCATAAAGTAAAGTAAGTAATATATATAATAGTTCTTTTTTAAATAGTCATATAATTGGCTGACTATGTGATAAGAAACACAACAAATTTTTGTAGCCCTGGAACCTGCAGATCGAGTGGAATTAATTTAAAACTCCACCTGCCCGTTATGGGCATTTGAGTTAATCTGTGGAAACAAATTAAGAGTTTTAATATTCGAAGAACATAGAAAGCTGAGAAGGCAATGGAAAGTGTGTCAAAAGAAGCAAGAAAGAGAAGAAAAGATGAATTTATTTGAGAAAAAAGAACAGTCTGGTGAGGATCAATATTATGGTAAAGGCTGATTTTCGGGTAAGGAAAACTTTTCAGCTCATTTCCCACAAATTCACTTTTTTCCATAAAGGTACAGTTTTCTCAAAAACTGTATGACTTTAAAGGTTGAATTTTTTTGACCATGTCTCCCAATACAATTGTGACATATGGTACAATAATCATTGCAGTATTATTACTAAGTTCGAAATAAAATAAAAAATTCTACAAAAAATAAAATTGTTTTTGCATTTTCAAAAAATATTCTCGAAATGGTATCGCTAGCTCTGTATTAATAATTCTAGTACCAGAGCTTAAAAAGATGTCGTAGAAAAGATACAAAAAAAATTGAAGCCCTAACTCTTAACGGTTTCTTAGAAACGTGTACTTAAAAAAATCTGGTGTGAAACACTCACACAACTTTCTCTTGCCAATGCAAATAATTAATAATAAACCTAACATTATTAATAAAATATTAGAAATAAACAAAAACTAACCTCAAAAACATAACCTTATTTTAATCATGAGTGAATGACGCAAAATGACAATCGAACTCAGTTTGGCTTAAAAATACGGAAAATCACGCTTTCACGCTAAACTAGGCTCTGTAGAGACAAATGCTTTAAACAAAAGTTGTAGATCTTTTAATTTTCTATAAATTTAATTATATACACTTTTGTCGTAAAATGCATACTAAGACCGAAACGTTAAAAAAATCGATTTTTCTCACGTTTTCGTGAGAAAAAAAACAGAAAATCGCAAATTACCGCTAAACTAAGCGTTATACAAAAAAATGTTTGAAATAAAAGTTGTAGAATTTTACATTCTCTACAACTTTTATTATATAACGTTTGCGCTAAAATGCATATTAAAGCCGCAATCTTAAAAAGAAAATGTTTTTACGTAAAAACAGCCTCAAGCAGAATTTCAGCAAATATGGCGCCTACCCTATATTGTAGAGCATAAAAAATGTAGTAAACCAGTTGATTTAAAAAAAAAATCGTAGGACTAGTTTTTGAGAAAATCGCAAAAAAGTGAAAAATTATACGAATAAACTACTACTTCTGGTTGACCGATTTTGATGAAAATGTTCGTGTCGGGTCCGGTAGTGATATGTAACTTAAGTTTCAAGTTCGTATCCGTTCTTGAGATATTCTGTTCACATACACACACACACACACACACACGCGCGCGCACACACAGACCAATCGCTAAAAACAAGTTTTTTGGGTTCAGAGGGTCTGAAAACGTATAGATCCGGTGAAAACTCGATTTCGAAAAATCGACATGAAAACAATACTTTCCTTCCTATATATTCATATAGGCAAGAGAAAGTAAAAAGGTTACTTTAACATGGGTTAGATAGGAGTTATAGTGCTCCCAATAAACGGTATATACAGAAACCACCAATGGTGTGGCAATTAATTGATTGATTGATTAATTGATTTAAGATGATAGATTGGTGTGGCAATTTAATTAGATGAGACGAAGTTGCTTGAATATTGGCATATTAACCTTATAATGATTGATACAATAGATAGTTAATTGATATAAGAGATAATTACCAGTATTTAATATAATTCATGGTAATTATAGAGAATCAGGGCCTGTCACCAATTGTAACGATTTTTTTTTGAAATCGATACTTTTTTGGGTTGCCAATAACAGACAGGTGGAGTGTCAAATTATTTACACTCAATCTGTTCGTTGCAGGGCTAAAAGAAATTGTTCTGTTTCTTATTACATGGTCAGCCAATTAAATGACTGAATCATTTAAGAACAGAAGAGGTAGAGGTGCAAAAGACACTAATCAGAGTTGTCTTCTCTGAAAGTAATGAATTTCATTTTACAGCCAGACCCTGTGGTGAATGAAGTGAAGGTATCATTTGCAGAGTGGAAAATATGTGCTTTTCAGAGGGCTCGGCATGGTAATAAGCGTACTTTTCCACTCAGTGAGGAAGGGCAGTAAACCACCTCACTCCTCAGTTTACTTAATAAAACCTCGCGAGTTCAAACCAGTCTTCCGGCTGATGACCTAAACAACACACTTTTTTGGGCGCTGAATCCGAATATAAAATTATTTTTTCCCTCAAATCACCATGAAATTAAGTATAAGCCTTTTTACTTTCCCTTGCCCATATAAATATATAGGAAGGAAAGTAGTGTTTTTATGTCGATTTTTCGAAATCAAGTTTTCACCGGATCTATACGTTTTCAGACCCGCTGAACCCAAAAAACATGTTTTTTGCGATTGGTCTGTGTGTGTGTGCGCGCGCGCGCGTGTGTGTATGTGTGCGTGCGTGTGTGTGTGTGTGTGAACAGAATATCTCAAGAACGGAACATTGTACGAACTTCAAACTTGAAACTTAAGTTACGTACCACTACCGGACCCAACACGAACATTTTCATCAAAATCGGCCAAGTAGTAGTTTATTCGTGTAATTTTTCACTTTTTTGCGATTTTATCAAAAACCGGTCCTACGATTTTTTTAAAAATCGCCTGGTTTACTCAATTTTTTATTCTGTACAAGGTAGGGTAGGCGCCATGTTTGCTAAAATTCTTGGTGAGGGTGTTTTTACGTAAAAAAGTGTTTCTTTTAAGATTACGGCTTTAATATGTATTATAGCGCAAAAATTTATATAATAAAAAATGTAGAGAATTTAAAATTCTACAACTTTTATTTCAAACATTTTTTTGTATAACGCTTAGTTTAGCGGTAATTAGCGATTTTCTGTTTTTTCTCACGAAAACGTGTGAAAAATCGATTTTTTTAAGATTTCGGCCTTAATATGCATTTTATGACAAAAGTGTTTGTAATCAAATTTATAGAAAATTAAAAGATCTGCAACTTTTATATATAACATTTTTTTGTATAACGCTTAGTTTAGCAGTAATTAGCGATTTTCTGATTTTTTCTCACGAAAACGTGTGAAAAATTGATTTTTTTATGATTTCGGCCGTAGAATGCATTTTACGACTAAAGTGTATAGAATAAATTTTATAGGAAATAAAAAGATCTACAACTTTTATTTAAAGCATTTTTCACTACAGAGCCTATGTTTAGCTCTCAAGTAAATAAGGAATAATGCTTACTCCATTTAATTAAATCGTATCAATTATTTAGATTTACAGTCAACATTATAAATTAAGAACTTGCTGTGTTATATATATTATGACTACACTACCTAATAGTAAACAAAAAAAATCTGGTGTGAAACACTCACACAACTTTCTCTTGCCAGTGCAAATAATTAACAATAAACCTAACATTAGTAATAAAACATAAGAAATAAACAAAAAACTAACCTCAACAAACATAACCTAATTTTAATCATGAGTGAAAGACGCAAAATGAAAATCAACCTCAGTTTGGCTTAGAAATACGGAAAATCACTCTTTCTCTCTAAACTAGGCTCTGTAGAGAAAAATGCTTTAAATAAAAGTTGTAGATCTTTTAATTTTCTATAAATTTAATTATATACACTTTTGTCGTAAAATGCATATTAAGGCCGAAATGTTAAAAAAATCGATTTTTCTCACGTTTTCGTGAGAAAAAAAAACAGAAAATCGCAAATTACCGCTAAACTAAGCGTTATACAAAAAAATGTTTGAAATAAAAGTTGTAGGTTTTTAAATTCTCTACAACTTTTATTATATAAGTTTTTGCGCTAAAATTTATATTAAAGCCGTAATCTTAAAAAAACAACGTTTTTACGTGAAAACAGCCTCACCGAGAATTTCAGCAAACATGGCGCCTACCCTATCTTGTAGAGAATAAAAAATTGAGTAAAATAGGCGATTTTAAAAAAAATCTTAGGACCAGTTTTTGAGAAAATCGCAAAAAACTGAAAAATTATACGAATAAACTACTACTTCCGGTTGACCGATTTTGATGAAAATGTTCGTGTCGCGTCCGGTAGTAGTATGTAACTTAAGTTTCAAGTTTCAAGTTCGTACGACGTTCCGTTTTTGAGATATTCTGTTCACACACAGACACACACACACACAGACCAATCGCTAAAAACATGTTTTTTGGGTTCAGGGGGTCTGAAAACGTATAGATCCGGTGAAAACTCGATTTCGAAAAATTGACATGAAAACAATACTTTCCTTCCTATATATTCATATAGGCAAGAGAAAGTAATAATGGAAACACTAATGACTTTTTTTGCTGGTGGTCAAATAATCTGAACAAAATGTTATGGATAACAAGAATTTAGTAAGTGATATTCATATTAATTGCACATTTTTGTGTTGTGCGTACCAATGTATTCGATCCGGCACGTAGTGCGAATGGGAATGGAAGAAGTGGGGATGGGAGGGAATCCTATTTCGATCGTTGTCAAGCAGTAAATTGTGAGTAGGTATCGGTTGTTCTATGCAGTTTTTTAAAATCAATCTTGTTCTATGCAGTTTTTAAAAATCAATTTTTAAAATGCCCATAACAGACAGGTGGAGTGTCAAATTATTTACATTCAATCTGTTCGTTGCAGGGCTAAAATAAATAGTTCTGTTTCTTTTCACATGTTCAGCCAGTTAAATGACTGAATCATTTAAGAACAGAAGAGGTAGAGGTGTAAAAGACACTAATCAGAGTTATCTCCTCTGAAAGTAATGAATTTCATTATACAGCCAGACCCTGTGGTGAATGAAGTGAAGGTGTCATTTACAGAGCGGAAAATATGTGCTTTTCAGACGGCCCGGCATGCTGATAAGCTTACTTTTCCACTCAGTGAGGAAGGCAATGGTAAACCACCTCACTCCTCGTTTTACTTAGTAAAACCTCTACAGGTTCAAACCAGCCTTTCGGCTGATGACCTAAACAACAACTATGCAGTTATAAATGCACTGACTCATAATAAGGTTATTGGTTATCATACGTAGTTTTAAATTAAAGGTTATTGTACAATGAAAATTTAGCCTACGTAACCTGTATTAGTTAGTAAATGGTGAGTAGGTTACCCGTTATTTTTACTTTCTCTTGCCTATATGAATATATAGGAAGGAAAGTATTGTTTTCATGTCGATTTTTCAAAATCGAGTTTTCACCGGATCTATACGTTTTCAGACCCCCTGAACCCAAAAAAACATGTTTTTAGCGATTGGTCTGTGTGTGTATGTGTATGTGTGTGTGTGTGTGCGCGCCTGCGTGTGTGTGTGTGTGTGTGTGTGTGTGTGTGTGTGTGTGTGTGTGTGAACAGAATATCTCAAGAACGGAACATCGTACGAACTTCAAACTTGAAACTTAAGTTACATACCACAACCGGACCCGACACAAACATTTTCATCAAAATCGGTCAACCGGAAGTAGTAGTTTATTCGTATAATTTTTCACTTTTTTGCGATTTTATCAAAAAATTGGTCCTACGATTTTTTTAAAAATCGCCTGGTTTACTATATTGTTTATGCTCTACAAGATAGGGTAGGCGCCATGTTTGCTGAAATTCTTGGTGAGGGTGTTTTTACGTAAAAAAGTGTCTTTTTAAGATTACGGCTTTAATATGTATTATAACGCAATGTTTTATATAATAAAAAATGTAGAGAATTTAAAATTGTACAACTTTTATTTCAAACATTTTTTTGTATAACGCTTAGTTTAGCGGTAATTAGCAATTTTCTGTTTTTTTTTCTCACGAAAACGTGTGAAAAATCTATTTTTTTAAGATTTCGGCCTTAGAATGCATTTTACGACAAAAGTGTATTGAATAAAATTTATAGGAAATTAAGAGATCTACAACTTTTATTTCAAGCATTTTTTTGTACAGTGCCTAGTTTAGCGTGAATGAGCGATTTTCCGTATTTTTAAGCCAAACTGAGGTCGATTTTAACCCTTTATAGGGCAGTACTACGGGAGAAAATATACATGTTGTAAGATGTTAAATTTTGTTTTATAAGGACTTGAATATTGTATTTCTAGTGCCAGAACAGTAAGATACTTCTTTTTTATGTTAAGCTATGGTTAGTATACTTACCAACGAACGTTTATTGAAATGGGAATCACATAATGTTAAGTGGTAAGAATGCTTATTAAAAAAAACTTTTAGTCCTATATAACAGAAAAATGTGTAGAATAACTTATCTTTATATTAGCTTGAATACTTGCTTTCCCGTAAAAAACTCGATTTTTCTAGGCACTGTACAAAAGTAACTACAAAACAACATGGTCACGTACGCTGGTATGAATCCTCACCACATTCGTGTAAATCATGAAGAAAATGATCGCTGGGAACTAATTTCAAAGTGTGAATACCCTACTTACCAGAGAACATCTATAAAACCATAAAATGCCAATAGGGTTCAACTGCATAGCTTAATCTTTAAAAAAATACCAAAGACCTATAAAGGGTTAATTTTGCGTATTTCACTAATGTTTTTTGAGGTTAGTTTTTTGTTTATTTCTAATGTTTTATTACTAATGTTAGGTTTATTGTTAATTATTTGCATTGGCAAGAGAAAGTTGTGTGAGTGTTAGTTAGTAAATGGTGAGTAGGTTATCCTTTATTTTATTTTTTTTGTGATCCCTAGTTTGTGTACGTTGCAATCTGTTCAATTGAGAAAAATAAGCAACCCCATGACCCAATGAGATGAGGATGATGTGTATGACGTGTAAATGAGGTGTAGTCTTGTACAGACTCAGGTCGACCATTCCTGAGAGAGTATGGTTAATTAAACCCCAACCATCAAAGTACACCGGTAGCCTCTGTCTAGCATTCAAATCCGTATAAAAGTAACTACCTTTACTAGGATTTGAACCAGGAACCATCGTCTCCGAAAATCAGCTGTTAAACAGCTGATTTTGGCGACCACTTTACCTCTAGACCAACCCGGTGAAATATCCGTTATTATACGCAGTTAGTTATAAATGCACTACTATTACTAAAAAATGTAGTAAACCAGGCGATTTTTTAAAAAAATCGTAGGACCCGTTGTTGAGAATATCGCAAAAAAGTGAAAAATTACTCGAATAAATTACTACTTCCGGTTGACCGATTTTGATGAAAATGTTCGTGTCGGGTCCTCTAGTGGTATGTAACTTAAGTTTCAAGTTCATACGATGTTCCGTTCTTGAAATATTCTGTTCACACACACAGACCAATGTTTAAAAACAGGTTTTTTGAGTTCAGGGGTCTGAAAAACGTGTAGATCAGGTGAAAACTTGATTTCGAAAAATCGACATGAAAACAATACTTCTCTTTCTATATATTCATATAGGCAAGAGAAAGTAAAAATAGTAATAGCCAAATTGTAAAAAAGTATAACCGGTTATGTGTACTAACAGGGCACATACACACTGTATTATTGGTAAGTTCAAAGGTTATGGAATTTTACGCTTTCCAGCCATTTAAAAAATCTGGTGTGAAACACTCACACAACTTTCTCTTGCCAATGCAAATAATTAATAATAAACCTAACATTATTAATAAAATATTAGAAATAAACAAAAAACTAACCTCAAAAACATAACCTTATTTTAATCATGAGTGAATGACGCAAAATGACAATCGAACTCAGTTTGGCTTAAAAATACGGAAAATCACGCTTTCACGCTAAACTAGGCTCTGTTGAGAAAAATGCTCTAAACAAAAGTTGTAGATCTTTTAATTTTCTATAAATTTAATTATATACACTTTTGTTATAAAATGCATACTAAGACCGAAATGTTAAAAAAATCATTTTTCTCACGTATTCGTGAGAAAAAAAACAGAAAATGGCAAATTACCGCTAAACTAAGCGTTATACAAAAAAATGTTTGAAACAGAAGTTGTAGGTTTTTAAATTCTCTACAACTTTTATTATATAAGTTTTTGCGCTAAAATTTATATTAAAGCCGTAATCTTAAAAAAACAACGTTTTTACGTGAAAACAGCCTCACCGAGAATTTCAGCAAACATGGCGCCTACCCTATCTTGTAGAGAATAAAAAATTGAGTAAAATAGGCGATTTTAAAAAAAATCGTAGGACTAGTTTTTGAGAAAATCGCAAAAAAGTGAAAAATTACACGAATAAACTACCACTTCCGGTTGACCGATTTTGATGAAAATGTTCGTGTCGCGTCCGGTAGTGGTATGTAACTTAAGTTTCAAGTTTCAAGTTCGTACGATGTTCCGTTCTTGAGATATTCTGTTCACACACAGACACACACACACACAGACCAATCGCTAAAAACATGTTTTTTGGGTTCAGGGGGTCTGAAAACGTATAGATCCGGTGAAAACTCGATTTCGAAAAATCGACATGAAAACAATACTTTCCTTCCTATATATTCATATAGGCAAGAGAAAGGAAAAATGAGTTTTATTGAAATTTTAGATCTGAAATTTTAGATCGATATTGTAATACAGAAGAAGTACGGAAAAACTTTCTATAATAATGAAAAAGAATGTTGCATGATAACTAAACAAAAATACTCAGTAAACTTTTAGGCAAGAAATTTCACAAAGTTAAACATGACAAGAATAAAATAAGACCTTTGACTTATTTTTACTAATATATTTTGGCATCACTTCATAAAAAAAACTACGTAAAACACAAAAAACATTAATAAAAAATAACAGAATATTCTAGCAAAATTTATTATTTTAAAGTTATTTTAGGAAATTGTTTTTACTTAAGTGGTATGAAAATTTAAAAAGCCTAACGAACGTATTCATATTATTTTCATGTTCATCCAGTAATCTAGGTCATACTGTACTTAGAGAGTTATATCATGCAAGAATTTTTGTAATCCATTAGTTAAACTTACATTAAAAAATTCCATTAAAAAACTAGTTATAATTATTTAAATAATTAAAACAATTAAATGGATAACATCTTAATACTTGCAAAATTAATTGAAAAAAAACAGAGGTGGAGATAATGACAAACTAATTTTACATAAAATTTTTAATATTTTTTCAAAAGAATGAAAAAACTGTTCATTTATTCGTTGGCCTTGTGTTGGTGTAATACTTAAAAACAACAAAAATTCAGAATTTTTATCTGGTTCTGAAACACAACTCTAAACATTATTTTTTTTTTTTCTTTCAGGGCCATTTAAGCAACGTAAAATAACTTTAACCCCATAACATTTTTCTAGACCGGCAGAAAATTTCTAGCATATGGGTCAACGAACAGAAATCATATATATTTTGTCAGCAATGGTTTTTTCCAAGGAAAACGCTTGTTTTTTGTAAAGACTTACGTAGCGAGTGTTTAGTAAAGACATACATTTAGCGATTTTCTGTTTTTTTTCTCACGAAAACGTGTAAAAAATTGATTTATTTAAGATTTCGGCTTTAGTATGCATTTTACGACAAAAGTGTACATAATCAAATTTATAGGAAATTAATTAAAAGATGTACAACTTTATTTTGAGCATTTTTCTTTACAGAGCCTAGTTTATCGTGAAAGTGATTTTACGTATTTTTAAGCCAAACTGAGGTCGATGTTCATTTTGCGTCTTTCACTCATGATTAAAATAAGGTTATGTATTTTTGAGGTTAGTTTTTTGTTTATTTCTAATGTTTTATTATTTTTTTTTATTATTTATTTAACGTCGCATCAACTGCAACGGTCATTAGCGACGACGTTGGGGTGGAACTTTATGTGATGTAGGATGAAATGATTTTTTGTAACGTATGAAAATATGCCATGCCTGAGTGGGATTCGAACCCAGGATCGCATGATGAGAGGCGAGCACGTTTTATTATTATTGTTAGGTTTTTTTGGTTATTATTTGCATTGGCAAGAGAAATTAGTGTGAGTGTTTCACACCAGATTTTTTTTTGCCGGTAATAAATTTAATGTGTTTTAATAAAACTTGGTATTTTAAACGAGGAAAATGTTAGCTTATTTAATTTAATTGTACGGAGGGCGCATTAAAGGTTTAATTAAAAATGTATTGATATACATTGCGTACAAGGCAACTTTGAAAATATGTATTCATTTTTTTAAATTAACTGTCTGAGGGTCGCTGTGAACTATACTCACACGTTTACGATGAATCGATAAAGTATTGTGCGCTCTTCCACTTTGAAATTAAATTAAATTTTAACAAATACAACGCCCACCGTTTTTCCTACATTCTTTATTAGGAAGTATTTCTACGATGGCTTTATTTTATCTCTGTTTTTTTCTTTTCAAAGTGATTGTATTAATTTGTACGCAGAACTGATTTTCCTGTGAGTATTTCAATGGAGAAAAATTTGGTTTGTTTTTTTGTATCTCTTTTTGTTTTAACAGTTGATTTTACGAAAAATGCTCATTTTTTTTATTTACTCTTGGTCTGTAATCAAGCACATGCGAGGGAAAATTCTAACAAATTTCATTGTTTGATTGTAAATTTTGAAGTACAGTGAAATTCAAACTTTTCTGACCACCCGAAGAAAAGTTTTATCCAGTATTGGAAAACTTGTCTATAATTCTATTTATCTAATATATACTTGCCTAAAAGCAAGTAGGCGTATTATTTTCGTAGTGCTTATAAATTTGTCAGAAGTTGTCATGTATCATGAATTTTCCCATTCTCTTTTCAGCGAATTTTGGATGAACGTTTACAACAAAGGTTTAGTGTTGCCAAACAAATTAATTCCAGCTGTAACCAGAATAGCTCATCTTGACTTCTGAAGTATAAGTTTGTTCGTAGCATCGCTCGAAGTGTTTGTTTTTTGCGTTGACAAACGATTTCACTTAACGGTAGGTTTGACAAATGTCCCGATTTTGCCGTGGCAGTCCCAGTTTATACACTCCATTCTCCTTTCTAGGTCCTCTCCTTTCCATGGACTCCAGTCAGTTACCCGCGCTGTCTATTTGCCTCCATTTGCCCTATTCAGATGTCCATTCGAGAAAAAATTTAAAATCAAGGGTACTGACAAATTCAAATACCTGGGGGTTCATTCTTACGCAAAATGCTACATAAAAGTAGAATATTAGTATAAATTTTGATGGAGGCATAGTACGTTGCTTTGTCGTATCCAGTACTTCTAAATTAGACAATTCGAAAACAGTTTTTGTGCCTGGTCGGTGGTGTTTTCTTTCGTGAATCGGACTATAATTTTGAGGTAAATTTATACGTTGTGACATTTTTGCTGTTTGTTGCAGCATTACTCGATCTTTTCCCATTTTCCATTTAGTGTACGGTTGATTTTCCCGCCTTCATTATCTACCTGTCCTAAGTTTTGTCTCTTATCTATCCTTTCTCACTTAGGTGTATGTGTTTCTCCACTTTTATCTTTCAACCATAATTTTACTACACTTACTTTCACTAAAGTGATCCATTGTGGTCATAAAAGACAAAAAAATTGCACTTGCACGATTTAAAAAATTCAGACTGAATCTTTCGTATGATATTACTCTATAGCGTTGGTGTTTTGCGGTAAAATAATAAACATCTTATTTGTTTGTTAATATCTCTTCTTAAAATTTCTTAAACCTAAAATGCTTTCTCTTCATTACCTTTTGTTTTAAAATAAATAATTTACTTAAAAAATCTTTTGTGCCTTTTGTCTTTTAAAAGTTGATTTAAAATCCTTTCGTTCTATTAAGTAAGAACAAAGTTACCGAAGAAGAAGTAGAAGAAAAAATAAAGATTAAGAGTAAACACGCTGTTTGAACAACCTTTCTTTCAGTTTTGTTTTTCTTATTCGAACTTCGTAACCTTACGGTTTTTATCTTAATAAGTCTGTAGCTTTGTTATATTTTTCCTAGCGTACGTTTTCTTGGAAACGATAATTTTATTCCTTGGTTTGTTTGTATATAAATGTATATTGTTAAACTTCGTGGAATAATGCTTTATGTATTTTTTTATTAATTTGTTCGATTGTTTTGTTTTAATTCTACATACTTTTTTCCATTTTGATTTAGTTTTCAGAATCAAATGATGGATGGATGGATGATAGACCGCCATTTTCTTTTATCCCACTTCATATTCCTTTTACATCATCTCGTCAATATTCAACCAATCACGTTGCTTCATTATATCTTGCATTTTTTGTCACGCCTTCATTTCCTAGTAGTTCTGGTTTGCCTTTTTTCATGTTTTTACGAACGGATATTATTAATTTTTATGTGTACCTATTATTTTCGTGTAAATTTATAAAATTTACTGATAATTGTGCTTGCTTTGAGCGTAGTCTTATTTGTGACCTCAGAACTTTGTAGTAAATAAACTGGTAATAAATCCATTGCATAATTTTTTTAACATTCGTTCTTATTAGTGTTTATAACCCACCGGGTTGGTCTAGAAGTAAAATCTGCGCCGCGAATCGGCTGTTAAACTTTTTCAGTGCCAAAACAATGTTTAAAAGTTTGATATGCCATTTAATTTGAATATGGATGTACAAAAAGTGCCAGCCATTATTTCAAAAACTTGCAGGCGTGCCATTGACGGCCTAAATTTCAATGTTACAGAAAACATGTCTTGTTAAAAATTAACTTTTATTCTGTTCATAAAAAAAAGAAATCGCTCCAACACTAAAAATATTCAAAATATTTTTTTTATAGTGTATTTAAAGTCGCATCGACAGCTTAGTCATAAGCAACTACTGAAGGTTTTGGTACCTTAATGGTGGTTTTAACGTGTTAAAATTTCTAGACCCTAGCCGAGAATCGAACCCGGGACCTTTCACTTTGTAGGCTAGCGTGCTAGTCACTACGCCACGAAGGCGGTTTCAAAATATATTATTCCATTAATTTTTGTTCAAAAGTTTTTTGGAAATGTTCGGTTATTCGGACGTTGGCACGAATAACTTACGGACGTCCGGCAAACTGGATGTTATAACTACGAAAAATATATCGCCGTCTTGTTTTCCGGACGTTGGTACTAAAAGGGTTAACAGCTGATTTTCCGAGAGGAAGGTTCCTGGTTCAAATCCTAGTACAGATAGGCCCTCATAACAACCGGGATTTGCTACGTCATAACTTTAGTATACTACCATGAACAAAAACATTATCGCAACTCCATGTACCCTTCCAAACACCCCTCTTCATCCTTCTCTCTCTCTCTCCCGCCCTCTTTTCTCTCCCCTTTTTCCCTCTCCCTCTGCCCCCTTTCTTTTCCTTTCCCCCTCCCAAAACCCTCTCCCCTATCCCCTATATCTCTCTCGCCCTCGCTCCCCTCTTCTCCTCATTTCCATTCTTCCCCTTCCCCTCCATAATTTAATCTCCTCTCTTCATATTTATCTCATATTTATATCTCTATTTCCAAGAATTGAAAAGAAGCTATACGCACACCACAGAACACACACACGCACGTGCGCGAATAAGTTGGGCTTATGCTTTCCTTTTGTTATTGTTTTACTTTTTTGGCATTCCGCCAAAAAAGTAAAAAGTTGTTAGTAGCGGGGCAGAGACAATGTTTTCAGGAACGCACGAAACTGCAGTCATAAAATAGTTCTACTCCTTTCTTTTTCCTAGTTTGTACGTTTATTCAGCCCGGTTGTTACACGGGCGTAGCTGTAAAAGTAGTTATTTTTATACGGACTTGAATACTAGACAGTGGTTATCGGTGTACTTTGATGGTTGGGGTTCTATTAACTATACTCTTTCAGGAATGGTCGGCTTAGGTTTGTACGAGACACACGTCCTACACATCATCCTGATCTCATTGGGTCATGAAGTTGCTTATTGTTCTGAATTGAACAGATTGTAACGTACACACATTAGGGATTAAAAAAATTATTGTTACTACTTTTGGTGACAATTTAAAAAATTGTCTTCTATCATTTTGTTTTGTCAGTCTTTCTGTCACACCCAAATGTCAGAAACTACAAGAGATAGCAATAAGCTGTGTTCGGATTCGTAATTTACACAAAAAAGGTAGTGGATCTAAATTGGGTTTGAAGTTCCGGTTACGGCCGGAAGTGGTCCAAAACAGGAAGTCAAATCAAAGTCAGAAACTACAAGATTGTCACCGGATGGGGACATTAAGTGGCAAACCTCATTTGTTTGGTGGCCCTGAAAAGGGCCGTTTAAGCGGTGGTCGTCTTCATGGGAAGCGTCGGTCGTAGTCGGAGCTGCTTCGTCGGGTTCGGTGGGCGTAAGGCTCGGTCGAGGGACCGCTGTGGACATCGCTCGCGTCAGCGGGCGATGACGGTCCGGTCGACGGCTTACGGCGACGGGTCGGTGAGCGGAAGCATCATCTTCTCTCTTGCGGGGTCATCGATTAGTCTTCGCTGGAGTCCGGCAACCGTGTGCCGTGATGGACGTCTCGTCGATGCTGTAGACTGGTGGAATTGAATCTCTCGTGTGTCTGAATCGGAATTGAATCTCGGCTTAGTGCAGCGCTCTTCATATAGTTGCCGAGAGCGCTGTGGTAGAGGGCGGCAACTGACTCGACCTTGATGACAAAGGCCTCTGTCGGTGCGCAGCCGAAAGGTTTTTTGGTATGCCGCCAAAGGGCCTACCGCGCCGACAAAGGCCGGAAGAAGTATTGAAGGCCAGCAACATTGTAAATGATTAATAAGAAGGGGTGGCGGTGACAAGATATAGAAACAAACGGTTTTTGGATTCGTTATCTACACAAAAAGTTAGTGGCCCCGGATTATTGGGTTTGAAGTCCCGGTTTCGACCGGAAGTCAAGAAATCAAATTCGGAATTTGGAATCAAAAATAGTGTCATTCGATCCTCAGAGTAGATACAGAAATCACTAATGGTTTTTGCCATTAAGTCAAAGTCTTTTTAAAAATTACCACCAGCCATGAGACGCGTCGTCTCATAAAGGGATTTTGATAAATAAATTTGTTATCAGAAGTCATCGCTAATAATAGGTTGTTAGCTGATTATACGTCCGTGATCAACAAAAGTGTACTGGATCGTACTGTGGAAGTGAATACACTTGTTAGCATAGTTTGCTGTACAATTCCTAAAGGAAATTTATGTTAACAGTCAATCGGAAGACGTGTCAGTATTTACAATTCAAAAACAAACATTAAGTATGGGACATACGTAAACAAATACTAACTGACCCCTGCGAATAATTCACACAACAATTTTTATTGATATAGTTAATTAATTATTAACGACCAATATAACTAATCTTTAACAGAATCTTCATTTAAAATACAATATACCATATTTTGCGTTAAAAAATAATGTGTTTATATATTGTGCAGTCTGCCCATAACAGACAAGTGCAGTGTCAAATTATTTACACTCAATCTGTTCGTTGCAGGGCTAAAATAAATAGTTCTGTTTCTTATCACATGGTTAGCCAATTAAATGACTAAATCATTTAAGAACAGAAGAGGTAGAGGTGTAAAAAACACTAATCAGAGTTATCTCCTCTGAAAATAATGAATTTCATTAAACAGCCAGACCCTGTGATGAATGAAGTGAAGGTGTCATTTGCAGAGTGGAAAATATGTGATTTTCAGAGGGCCCGGCATGCTGATAAGCGTACTTTTCCATTGAGCGAGGAAGGCAAGGTAAACCACCTCACACCTCGTTTTACTTAGTAAAACCTCTGCAAGTTCAAACCAGCCTTTCGGCTGACGACCTAAACAACAATAGATTGTGCAGCTCAGTGCTAAAAACCAAAGAGTGTACCCAAAATAAAAGACAAAAAAATCTAGTGTGAAAGACTCTTACGACTTTTTCTTGCAATTGTAAATAATGATCAATATAAACATTGCTTAAAAATGATTAAACAATGTGAAATGAAAAACATAATCTAATTTTAACCACGAGTAGTAGTTGACGCTAAATAAAAATCAACGTCTGTAGGACTAAAAAATATAGAAAATCACTAATTGATGCTAAACTAAGCCCTTTAGAGAAAAATTCTTGAAATAAAAGCAAAGGTGTATAAATAATAATATAAAGTTGTCGGTGCGAGTCACCTGTTAAACTGGTGATTTTCAGAGGCAAAGGTTTCGTGGTTCAAATTCTACTAATGGTACAGTACTTTTATATATTTTTGAATACTAGATAGTGTTTACTGGTGTTCTTTGAT
Organism: Catonia carolina; assembly: GCA_035578175.1. Lineage (NCBI taxonomy): Eukaryota > Metazoa > Arthropoda > Insecta > Hemiptera > Achilidae > Catonia > Catonia carolina. Next base: position 28,988,529 of record JAQMRL010000010.1, read on the forward strand.
GGTTGGGGTTCAATTAACTATTCTTTTTCAGAAATGGTCGGCTTTAATGCGTACAGGACTACACCCTCACTACCCCTCATTACACGCCATACATGTCATTCTCAACACATTGGGTCATTAGGATTACTTTAGAGTTAGACTTAAATTAGGATTAGAAAGGATAGGATGGGATGAGATAGGATAGGGTAGGAGAGATCAGGATAGGATAGGGTTAAATAGGATAGGATAGGGGATGGGATTGGGTAGGGTAGGATAGGATAGGATGGGACAGGGTAGGAAAGGATAAGATAGGATGGGATGGGATGGGATAGGATAGGATAGGATAGGGTAGGATAGAATTGGATAGGATAGAGTTAAATAGGATAGAATGGGATGGGATAGGATAGGATAGGATTAATAAGGATTTGAATTAGGATTATTACTTTAGGATTAGGATTTTTTTTAGAATTGCTATTTGTTAATTAGGTCAACAGCCGAAAGGCTTGTTTAAACCTCTAGAGGTTTTACTAAGTAAAACGAAGAGTGAGGTGGTTTACCAATGCCTCCCTCACTGAGTGGATAAGTATGCTTATCAGCATGCTGGACCCTCCGAAAAGCATCTTCTCTGCACCCTGCAAATGACACCTTCACTTCATTCACCACAGGGTCTGGCTGTATAATGAAATTCTTATTTTCAGAGGAGATAATTCTGACTAGTGTCTTTTACACCTCTACCTATTTTGTTCTTAATTAGTTCAGTCATATAATGAGCTAACCACGTGATAAGAAACAGAACTATTTCTTGTAGCCCTGGAACTAGCAAATCGAGTGCAAATAATTTAACACTCCACCTGCCTGTTAAGGGCGAAAGGATTGCGTATTGTTTTTAAATTGAAAAGATTCCAACGGAATCTAGATATACATTAGGAATTAAAAACAATATCACCTTTCCCTGTTACCCCAGTGTTTTTAAATACAGTTTTATAAAATTTCTCATCTTTATGAGTTAATTATTTTTTCAATATTTATAAACAAATCCTACAGGTGGTTTTTCTAGACTGTACTTAAATGAAATAAACTTATAAATTATTAAAAGCAAATTTATCATGTAGGGCAAGGAATAGTAAATATTTTGTTAAGTACTCTTGAAAACTGCCCGTAGTTACTAAAATTCCGATGGCACATTTTAATGAAAAAATAATTATTTCCCACTTGTAATATTCATACCTTTTAAATGAACTTCACGGTGAATAGATATTAGCGGATATGAATAAAAAAAACATGTTTCCTTTTTATTTCATGTAATAAAGTAAGCATATAATAAAATTAATAGTATTGTAGTATAATTACACGTTATAAAAAACATTCATCAAAAATTCTAGTGTTCCTTGTTTATTTTTTAACATTAAAAATTATTCATTTTAAAAATATTTAAGCTAATAGGCTGTAAGATGAGTTGAAACAGTGGAACTAGATCTTTTCATTCATATCGTGCGAATTTTTAATTAATAAATAACTTAAATAAATTATGCTAATTTAATTCATTCATATATGTACTGCAATTCTTAACCTTGCATCATTTTATTACGTAATTGTTAATTTACTCATCTTGATATAGTGACCCTTGTATTGTAGCTTTGTTTCTTTACTCGGAAGAGGCCAAGTGACGCTTTAAGGCGGCAAATCGAGTTTGTTCCCTAAGCTGATTGACGCCCTATAGCGTCATATTTATTTATTTTATTTATGTACAACAATATAAAGCCTAACAGAACTTATCCATATAAGCCTTATTGACATAAAAACATCTGGTGTGAAACACTCAGACAACTTTCTCTTGCCAGTGAAAATAATTAACAATAAACCTAACATTAGTAATAAAACATAAGAAATAAACAAAAAACTAACCTCAAAAAACATAACCTAATTTTAATCATGAGTGAAAGACGCAAAATGAAAATCAACCTCATTTTGGCTTAGAAATACGGAAAATCACTCTTTCTCTCTAAACTAGGCTCTGTAGAGAAAAATGCTCTAAATAAAAGTTGTAGATCTTTTAATTTTCTATAAATTTAATTATATACACTTTTGTCGTAAAATGCATACTAAGGCCGAAATGTTTAAAAAATCAATTTTTCTCACGTTTTCGTGAGAAAAAAACAGAAAATTGCAAATTACCGCTAAACTAAGCGTTATACAAAAAAATGTTTGAAATAAAAGTTGTAGGTTTTTAAATTCTCTACAACTTTTGTTATATAACGTTTTGCGCTAAAATGCATATTAAAGCCGCAATCTTAAATAGAAAATGTTTTTACGTAAAAACAGCCTCACGCAGAATTTCAGCAAACATGGCGCCTACCCTATCTTGTAGAGCATAAAAAATGTAGTAAACCAGGCGATTTTTAAAAAAATCGTAGGACCAGTTTTTGAGAAAATCGCAAAAAAGTGAAAAATTATACGAATAAACTACTACTTCCGGTTGACCGATTTTGATGAAAATGTTCGTGTCGGGTCCGGTAGTGGTATGTAACTTAAGTTTTAAGTTTCAAGTTCGTACGATGTTCCGTTCTTGAGATATTCTGTTCACACACACACACATACACACACACACACACACACACACACACACACACACACACACACACACACAGACCAATCGCTAAAAACATGTTTTTTGGGTTCAGGGGGTCTGAAAACGTATAGATCCGGTGAAAACTCGATTTCGAAAAATCGACATGAAAACAATACTTTCCTTCCTATATATTCATATAGGCAAGAGAAAGTAAAAATTACATATTTACAAAACAATATTTGCGTATAACTATTTTATTTACATAATATACATGCTAATACACTTTTTGTCTCTTTTTCTCATAAAAATAAAATAATGTTACAGTAAAATTACTTACTATAATAACAAATTAATAAGAAAAAAAACAAAAATTCCCACAAAAAATAGTTAAGCAAAACTTGATCAAAAGTAATATTATTTATTAAGAAATTAATAAAAGGAAAAGGAAAAAGAAACAATAGAAAAAAGAAAGAAGGAAAGGAAGAAAGAAAGAAAAAGATGTGAGTCTGCTCTGTGAATTTATGTCATTTATTGGTTGGTGAGCGCCTGATAACATTTTGATGAGAATTGTTTGTAATTATAAAAAAAACCGAGTTCCAGATTAAATTTATTAAAAAAGGATAACTTCCGTATTAAAAAAGTATTACTGTATTGCACAGTGTTCACTTTAGGCAAATAAATCAGAGTAAAAGTCCTGGAAAAGGTACATAATAAAAAATGTTTTTAACAATATCCTGTAGGTCAACCTTATTATTTAATATTTTATGTAAAAATTGCATTCACATCACATTTCGTCTGACTTCAAGGGATTTTATGTCAAAAATTCTTCTCATCGTCCCCGTAGAAAACCCTAAAGGGCATGACATACCATATTTTTTGTAATACAGGAGTCGCAATAATCTATTTTAAATTTTTTTAATCGAGTCTATGTAATTCAGATGATGGGGATTCCACACAATTGCAAAATATTCTAACCTGCTTCTAACTAGAGTTTCAAATAGCCTTATTGGGACCTCAATTTAATCAAACTGCTTCGTATTTCTAAATATAAACCCGAGTAACCTATAACCATTATTCACAATCATATGGATGTGTTGCTTGAATGTTAATTTATTGTCAATTATCACCCCTAAATCACGGATCTCATGGACTAAATCCAATTTTTCACTTTTAACAGAACAATCAAATATATGGAAATTAATTTGGTTGGAAAATATCATATAGGTAATTACATTTATTAATGTTTAACTCTAAATGATTTATTTCACACCATAAATATACATTATCCAAGTCTTTTTGAAGAAGTTTACAATCATCAAAATTAGATATATGTTTATACAGTTTCATATCGTCAGCAAATAAAATACATACACTATTATGAACGCTTAGTGGCAAATGGTTAATTAATAATAAAAATAAAAGAGGCCCGAGTTTCCTGCCCTGAGGTACACCTATGCTATTTGAAAAATTATGAGAGTAATGATTTCTAAATCTCACATACAACGATCTGTTGTTCAAGTAGCTATTAAAAAACAATATTAAATTTTTTGTAAAGCCAATTTCTCCATTTTCATTAACAATATATCATGATTTACTCTATCAAAAGCTTTTTTTAAAATCTAAGTATATTACATCTGTACGCAATCTATTATCCAGCATATATGAGACGTGATATACCCTACTAGGTTTCCAGCCCTATAACTTTTGTTTAAGGGGAGATTGCAAGATGGTTTTAACTCAAAATTTAGATTTCTGGTTTTTTATGTTTTTCAATATTTTAGGCCTAGATCTATCAGAAAAACATTAAATTACGTCAAAAAAATTTTTTATCAAAAAATTAAGTTTTTATCAGGTTTACACAGAAAAAAAAGATCTGGTGTGAAACACTCACACAACTTTTTCTTGCCAATGCAAATAATTAACAATAAACCTAACATTAGAAATAAACAAAAAACTAACCTCAATAAACATAACCTAATTTTAATCATATATTATGAAAGACGCAAAATGAAAATCGATCTCAGTTTGGCTTAAAAATACGGAAAATCACTCTTTCACGTTAAACTAGGCTCTGTAGAGAAAAATGCTCTAAATAAAAGTTGTAGATCTTTTTATTTTCTATAAATTTAATTATATACACTTTTGTCGTAAAATGCATACTAAGGCCGAAATCTTTAAAAAAAATAGATTTTTCACACGTTTTCGTGAGAAAAAAAACAGAAAATCGCTAATTACCGCTAAACTAAGCGTTATACAAAAAAATGTTTGAAATAAAAGTTGTAGGATTTTTAATTTTCTTCATTTTTTATTATATAAACTTTTGCGCTAAAATGCATATTAAAGCCGTAATCTTAAAAAAACAATTTTTTACGTGAAAACAGCCTCACCAAGAATTTCAGCAAACATGGCGCCTACCCTGTCTTGTAGAGCATAAAAAGTTAAGTAAATTAGGCGATTTAAAAAAAAATCGTAGGACCAGTTTTTGAGAAAATCGCAAAAAATTGAAATTTACACGAATAAACTACTACTTCCGGTTGACCGATTTTGATGAAAATGTTCGTGTCGGGTCCGGTAGTGTTATGTAACTTAAGTTTCAAGTTCGTACGATGTTCCGTTCTTGAGATATTCGGTTCACACACACAGACCAATCGCTAAAAACATGTTTTTTGGGTTTAGGGGGTCTGAAAACTTGTAGAACCGGTGAAAACTCGATTTCGAAAAATCGACATGTAAACAATACCTTCCTTCCTATATATTCATATAGGCAAGCGAAAGTAAAAACAAGGTAGGTCCTACGTTCGATTCCCGGAAATTTTCACTACTTAAAATTACTTTATACTATAAATGAGCATAAAAACAGAAAAACTATTACATTAAAAATAAGTAATAACTAACCAGACAACAGTTATTTTAAAACTTTGAAAATATTTTAAGTTTTTGCTTGTGTATTCGTAATTATTCAAGGATTTTTTAAATATTGTAAGTTAGAAAATTTAGTTACCATTTCTGCGAAATTCTGTTCAAAGAAATGAATAAAATTATTTTATTTTCAGTTAATATAATAGTTAACTTAAAGAGGCAAAAAGTTTCTGTCTGTTATTGTACAGAAATGTTTTTCCTTATTTGAATAAAACTTGCTTGCAAATAAGCCAAGTAAAGTTACAAACCCAGTGTTCTTTTACAATATTGAAATGCTAAAAATACATAACCTGAATAGTAAAATGATTTTCCCTTTCCTCACATTCGCGGTTTGTTTTTCCTTTGAAAATTTATTTACAATGACGACCATTTCTTTAACAATTGTGTTATTTTCTTGCAAAGGATTTCTCATATTATTAGTGATTGCGTAGAAATAGAATACCTTTGGTAGTAACTGGAATCCTGTGCTGTGTGTGTGCGTGCGTGCGTGCGTGCGTGCGTGCGTGCGTGCGTGCAAACGGATGTAGGGAGGCTTCAATGTGGGCGTTTCATCCCCTTGTTCGTATCGCATTTGCTTGTTAATATTTAATTATGGGACATAATTTAATATAGATAATTGCTTTATTGAGCGGTAGAAAGCGTAACCAGTTTCTCTTAATCAAAGCCCACTCTGCGTTTTTGTGAATTTTAGGTAAATTTATTCGTGTAATGTGGATTTTTACTTTCTCTTGCCTATATAAATATATAGGAAGGAAAGTATTGTTTTCATGTCGATTTTTCGAAATCGAGTTTTCACCGGATCTACACATTTTCAGACTCCCTGAACCCAAAAAACATGTTTCTAGCGATTGGCGTGTGCGTGTGTGTGTACAAAATATCTCAAGAACGGAACATCGTACGAACTTGAAACTTAAGTTACATACCACTACCGGACCCGACACGAACATTTTCATCAAAATCGGTCAACCGGAAGTAGTAGTTTATTCATGTAATTTTTCACTTTTTTGCGATTTTCTCAAAAACTGGTCCTACGATTTTTTTTAAAAATCGCCTGGTTTACTCAATTTTTTATTCCCTACAAGATAGGGTATGAAATTCATGCTTGCTGAACTTTTTGGTAAAGCTGTTTTCACGTAAAAAAATTGTTTTTTTTAAGATAGCGGCTTTATTATGCATTTTACCGCAAAAATGTATATTAAAAGTTGTAGAGAATTTAAAATTCTACAACTTTTATTTCAAACATTTTTTTTGTATAACGCTTAGTTTAGCGGTAATTAGCGATTTTCTGAATTTTAACTGAAACTTATCTGGCACACATTTGTAAGATTTACTCGCTATGTAAGTCTCTACAATAAACACGCGTTCTTCCTTGGAAAAAACCATTGCTGACACAATATAACGAAACGACTGCTGTCACCACACTAATGCTTGACTGGATCATTTTAACCGTCTTAAGGTAGCTGGCCTTGAGTACACAGTTCCCAACATACTGATTGGGGGACAGAAAATTTACCGATGTATTACTTCTATCTTCTTATAATCAGGGTTGCGTCCTTAATAAAACACCCGGTTCTTCCTTGGAAAAAACCATTGCTGACACAATATAACGAAACTACTGCTGTCACCACACTAATGCTTGACTGGAACATTTTAACTGTCTTAGGTAGTTGGCCTTGAGTACACTGTTGCTAACATACCTATTAGGGGACAGAAAATTTACCGATGTATTACTTCTATCTTCTTATAATCAGGGTTGCGTCCTTAATAAAACACCCGGTTCTTCCTTGGAAAAAACCATTGCTGACACAATATAACGAAACGACTGCTGTCTCCGCACTAATGCTTGATTGGAACATTTTGACTGCCTTAGATTGTTGGCCTTGAGTACACTGTTGCTAACATACCGATTGGGGGACAGAAAATTTACCGATGTATAACTTCTATCATCTTATAATCAGGGTTGCGTCCTTAATAAAACACCCGGTTCTTCCTTGGAAAAAACCATTGCTGACACAATATAACGAAACGACTGCTGTCTCCGTACTAATGCTTGACTGGAACATTTTGACTGTCTTAGATTGTTGGCCTTGAGTACACTGTTGCTAACATACCGATTGGAGGACAGAAAATTTACCGATGTATAACTTCTATCATCTTATAATCAGGGTTGCGTCCTTAATAAAACACCCGGTTCTTCCTTGGAAAAAACCATTGCTGACACAATATAACGAAACGACTGCTGTCATCACACTAATGCTTGACTGGAACATTTTAACTGTCTTAGGTAGTTGGCCTTGAGTACACTGCTGCCAGTATACCGATTGGGGAACAGAAAATTTACCGATGTATTACTTCTATCTTCTTATAATCAGGGTTGCGTCCCTAAGGAATTAGTCAACCCAGAAAAGAAAATCAAAACTTCAGGCTATAATTTATCATTATTTATTTTAAATGAAAGAGTAATTTACTAGTAATGATTCACCATTTGAACCAAGGCAAAAACTTAATTAGAGCCCTTAATATAAGGGTGAGATTGGAAAAGCAGGCTCTTACGGAAATCAGATATCTCAGGAACCAAGAAAGATATCAACATGATTCTTATGCTACAAAATACAGAAAATTACTGTCTATTATCTGTTGTATGCGCTTGTATGTACTTTTTCTTACAAGAAATTTATTGAAGAAAAACCATATTTTCAAAAACATTTATTTTATGTATTCACAAATTATTTTTTAACTATATCCTTATTATTTTAAGGTTTTGTAATAATCATTCCACAGATAATAGAGCAAGAAATTTTGAACATTTAAAAAAAAACATCATTCAAATATCTCCAATATAAACCAAAATATTTAATTTCCAAGAATGTACAATCATGCAAAATCCACATTTCCAGAAAACTTAAAGTTGAAGGAATAATATTTGTCTCGCCTTGCTAGTGAGCTTTATTTTAAACAGATGTTTACAAAGTAAACAAATGTTTTGATTCAGAAAATTTTAAACTTCAAATAAATGCAAAAAACAATCGAAATTTTAAAAAAGCCGTCTTCTTGAGCTGACTACCCTTTAATAAAACTCCCGTTACTATATCATCGGTGAATCTCAGCATTTTTATTGTTTCTCTTTGAATTAAAATCTCCTTGAAAATTACGTATAGCTTCAGTAATCAGTCGAAAGAGCTTGACGTGAAGACGGTGGGGGGAAGAGTAGTTTAGGCGCTTTTGTCGTACAACCAATGGAATATTATGGAACTCAGATCGGTTAGTTAATTTCTTTGTATAATAATATACATCTGATAAAACTTAAGTTGTTTTATTGCCTATCATTTCAATTGTTATTGGTACTATTAAATTTAAATACCTAATAAATTACTCCATAAAATCTTTTACTAGTTTTCATTTTTATGAACTTTTTTGTAACTTTCAAGTAAACGATGTTATTCGCTTATAACATCTTAACTTTTCCTACTCCCTTTATCCAACATTTAATTGTTTTTAATATAATTTTTTTATGTTTAATGAAAAATTATATCGTACAGTTATAACAGCTGCAGTAGGCTATATATTAATGTTTAGCATTATCGTTAATTTATGAGAGGTTTTGTTTTATTATTTATTACTTTTCGGGTAGTGCCGGTTTTATTATGAAGTTTAATGGTTTTTTATCGTTTTATTTCAATAGTATTAAATCTATCACCCTTCTCATCGTCTGCATTAGCAGTACTTGCAAAACAGTTCCATGTAAAACAAAAAAAAAAAACACATGACCAGCTTGAATTAGTTGAATTTATTTTTTCTACTTTCTCTTGCCTGTATGAATATAGTATAGATATTTTACATTTATAAAACTATTATATATTTTAAAAAGTTAAAATTTAAGAAAACTAAATACTACAGATCATGGCATTAATCATTTCTCTTTCATAAAAAAAAAATCTCGTGTGACACATTTACACGACTTTCTCTTGCCCATGTAAATAATGACCAATATAACCTGATATAAGTAATAAAACATGAGAAATAAACAAAAAACTAACCTCAACAAACTAACCTCAAAAAACATAACCTAATTTTAATCTTGAGTGAAAGACGCAAAATGAAAATCGCCCTCAGTTTGGCTTAAAAATACGAAAAATCACTCTTTCACGCTAATCTAGGCTCTGTAGAAAAAAGTGCTCTAAATAAAAGTTGTAGATCTTTTAATTTCCTATAAATTTTATCATAGGCCTATTCACTTTTTTCGTAAAATGCATACTAAAGCCGAAGTCTTGTAAAAATCGATTTTTCACACATTTTCGTGAGAAAAAAAAAGAAAATCGCTAAACTAAGCGTTATAAAAAAAAATGTTTGGAATAAAAGTTGTAGGATTTTAAATTCTCTACAACTTTTATTGCATATATTTTTGCGCTAAAATGCATATTAAAGCCGTAATCTTAAAAAAAAAAACAATTTATTTTTACTTGAAAACAGCCTCTCCAAGATATTTAGCAGACATGGCACCTACCCTTTCTTGTAGAGCATAAAAAATGTAGTAAATGAGGCGATTTTTAAAAAAATCGTGAAAAATTACACGAATAAGTTACTACTTCCGGTTGACCGATTTTGATAAAAATGTTCGTGTCGGGTCCGGTAGTGGTATGTACTTAAGTTTCAAGTCCGTACGATGTTCCGTTCTTGAGATATTTTGTATGCACACACACACACACACACTGACCAATCGCTAAAAACATGTTTTTGAGGGTTTAGGGGGTATGAAAACGTATAGATCCAGTGAAAACTTGATTTCGAAAAATTGACATGAAAACAATACTTCCCTTCCTATATATTTATATAGGCAAGAGGAAGTAAAAAAACGAGACGAACAAGAATTTATGTCTAAATTTTTAATTAAAATTTTCATCCATTGATACTCCATGCGTTACCTATATTGCCGTTAAGTTAACGAGAACGAACGTTATCGGTTCATTTTAATATTTTTTCAAACGTATAATAAATATCTAAATGGTTTTAACAAATTCCCTTTTGTAAAATATCAGAGGGAAATATTATAAAAATGTAGGTTTATGATGTTGAAAAAACATTTCAATTAGTGTCAATCAAAATTACAATATGTACCATTGTTCAAATGAAAAATCTCGTATGATTTTTTTGACATGATCCATTTCAATGACGTAATAACAGATAAATGTTTGACTAAAATTGAAACGTGAAACCAAACGTTCAATGAAAACTGTCAAATCTTTGTTTTTTTTGTTGGTTTGGTAAAATCTTTTGATTTTTTTTTATATGTTTACGACATGTGAGTTTTAATTTATTAGTAAAGATAGTAAGTTATACATTTTGTATCCATATTTTTAAGTGAAATTTTCTTTGAACCAAAATTTCCTAAAGCCAAAAAATGTTGTGTTTAGAAAAACACTAAAAGATTTTACTAAAGACTCGTAGAAACTTCATATAGGCTTTCACCCGTGAGAAATTAACAGATACAGAAAAAATACCTGTAGGTACAGTACACACACACACACGCGCGCGCGCGCGCGCACACACACACACACACACACACACACACATATATATATATATGTACTGTACCTTACGAAAACCTGTGAAAAATCTATTTTTGTAAATAAATTTCAGCCGTAGTATGCATTTTACGACAAAAATGTATTCAGGTTGATTCAAAACTATACGGCTATCTCTTGGGATCTCATTCTTTAGCTAAAAATAAGAAAAAAAGTTCATGTAAATATATGCCTGAAAACGCTTAGTTAGCGAGTTAACGGCTAGCGAAAAATTTCACCTAGAACTCTGTACCCTCGGTGAAGGCCGTATAAAAATGTTAAAGGTAGTTACAAAGATACAAATACGATTGTTTCTTATGTTTTTTAATCTGAAAAATTGAATAAAATTGGTTTCAGAGCTGTAAATGCAATACTTTCAGTAATATCTTACATAAAACACAAGAACTGGTGCAAAGAAATAAAACATTTTTGTGTTTAACATAAGATTACTTCCATAAATGGTAAATAAAGGTGTATTTTTCTTAAATAAATTTGTAGAAAATTTAATTCTTAAAAGATTCATGTGAATTACTCAGGAAAAAAATGAATAATAGTTATTGAAATTTCGCTTTATTTAAAATCAAAACAGACGCACATAAAACGCACATTTTTAACTGCATAAAATAATAACTAATATTTAGGTTGGGAGTAACAGCTGTCCCAACCTAAAACTATTAGTTAATATTTTATGCAGTTAAGAATGTGCGTCTGTTTTTAAAAATTAAATGTGCCTATTTAAAAAAAATTTCGTTACCACTTTGACCCTTTCAAAAAGCTTAATTAACTGTCATATTAATATTACTTCTCTTATTAAAGTTATTAATGTTAATTAGTTGGTTAGTACAAAAATACTATATGGACTTTAGAAATGTCTCGTTACCTACGGAATCTTGATATCAGTTTATCCTTTGCCCTTTGCCTTTATCCTGTTCATTCTAATTAGTTCGAACACCAGAATAAAAACTAATTTGTTATTTTTATTAAAAACTCCAGTAACGGTTTAGTCATTAATGATTATATAAGGTACACAATCCCATGGATATAAAAAAAAAACAATCATCATTGCTTTAAATTTTGACTAGTTCATTCGAGCATGTTTGGCTCTCAAGAAAGTTCGGCTCTTCCATGCATGGATCGGCGCTTCGTTTCCAGATCATAAGTAAAAAACCCTGTTTCATCACATGTTATTATAACGGGTGATTCAAAAAGAGCGCCGGTTTTTAAACGGCTGGTAAATTTTTGTTTATCGGTTGGCAACATTGTTAGACCTCATTTCTATTTCGAAGAACATTCCGATTGACATTTCAGTTGTAGTTTCTCTTGTTCGCAGTGTAGTACTCTCGCAGTCTGTGTCTAACCATGGAGAAGTTTACTATTGCACAACGAGTGTTAATCGTCAAAACATTTTACCAGAGTGGAGAGAGTTATGCGGCTACTGTCAGGCGACTTCGCGGTACTCTGGGACGTAATGAAGCACCGAATGAATCAACAGTTCGCAGGCTCATGAAAAAGTTTTTTGAGACGGGTTCAACTGTCGACCTTAAAAGTTCTGGACGTCGTCGTTCTGGCCGAACTGAGCAGAACGTTGCGTTGGTTCGTGACAGTGTGGCTGTTAGCCCAGCAAAATCAATACGTCGCCGTTCTCAACAATTGGGTTTACGATGTTCTTTTGTACGGAGAATTCTTCGGTACGATCTCCAATATCACCCGTATAAAATTCAGTTTCTGCTCGAGAAACAATGTTGTTGCTCCGTGAACGGTTCCAGGATCGCATCATTTCTCGTAATTCCGACCATCAATGGCCACCAAGGTCGTGTGACTTGACGCCTTGTGACTTTCATCTTTGGGGTCATCTGAAGTCATTGGTGTATGCCAATAAACCCCGAAACATCAATGACTTGAAGGAGGAAATTCGACGGGTTATCGGGCAAATGGAAGTCGAAACTTGTCGTGCAGTAATATCCAATTTCATGGACAGAGTTGATGCGTGCCAGCGGAGTAGAGGAGGACACATGCATGACATCATTTTTCATACATGAAATCGGAAGGTAAGATGAACTTGTTGATGTATTTATTTTCAGTTTTTCAATAAAATAAATCTCTTAATTTGATATATCAAAACCGGCGCTCTTCTTGAATCACCCTATAGTTTTCAAAATATTTGGGTCATTTTCAGTCGCGTACAAAGTGTCAGTACAAACATTTTTGCGAACTTAATTTCAAACATTTTTGAGCGGCACGTGCCCTGAAGGAGCTGACAGAAGATGACTTCCAGCACTGTTTCCAACTATGGAAAATTCGCATGGAGTGTTGTAGGGGTAGAGAAGGAGTGTATATTGAAAGTGGCATTAAGTGATTGTGTAATATAGACTATAAAATAAAATAAAAAATTTTTACAACGTCAGTCTCGTTATTTAATAGCCATACCTCGTATTTACCAAAATGAACACACACTTACGTTTGTGTAGACATTCTATATTTGGCTTCAGGGATTATAAAACCTAAGTGTTATTAAAAATTCCGTACATCGGAAATTTCCCCAATGGCAATATATTGTTCTCCTCCAATACTGCTTTAGTTCGAATGAAAGAAATTTATAATGATTGAATAAATCATCTGAAATGTAATATTGCAAAAATAAAATCAATAAATTATTAGATTAATTTAATTTTATATTTAAATAAGGTAAAACTTTTCATGGAAGTTAAGTAGTATCTTAGTGTTTAATTTCCGTTAAGAGGATTGAATAACTTTTCATATCCATTCAATTCAATTTTGATCCAGACTCTTGATATCTCTCGTGCCTTACAAAACGTTCTTTACTTCAGTATATTGCTATACCTCCCTCCTTTCCTCCGGTAGGCATGTTTCAATTAGATTAGATATCTTACAGATCGTTGTCTGAAGTATACCTCTTGTCCCGTCATCATATTGTCTTAATATTATTGATTATTTAAAAGGTTGCTTTCAGATGACGTCACATTGAGGCGGTCTGGAATCTGTATTGGTCTCCAGGTCGACCTTAACGTACCCTTAGCGTACGTCTCTAACTTTACATTACATATTTACTCCTCCATGTTCCTTTTTTCTATTGCACGCCAGAATAAAATTCCTTACATTTTCTTCTTTATTATTCGTTTAAAATAAAATTTGACTTATTTTGAAAATTTTTGATCCATTTAAGATGGAATTGGAGCGTCTTACCTTGTAATATAAATTTAGGTACACATATATCTGTGAAACTATTTTTGAGATAACTCCACTAATATTTTTAATCAAAACTTTAAATTTGTTTTAAGCTCTTTTACTCTGTTTTACCCTGTATGAAAATTGGAAGAAAAGTTATGTTTTCAATTCGGTTTTTCGATATTTAGTTTTCACTAAAAACATTTTTCAGGTACTCTGAACCTTTAAATTTTTTTACCGAATCGTGTTTGTGTAAACGAAATATCGTCGAAGTTAAAATTAGAACTTAAAAAAATTTAGTATCTTAAAAAGACCCGATACAAATATTTTCATCAAAATCGGTTAAACGGTAACAGTTTATAAGATTTTTCAGTTTTTTCAATCTTTTAAAAAACTGCTTCTTTTGTTTAAAATCGCCTCATTTACTACATTTTTTGTACTCTACAAGATAGGGTAAGCGGCATATCTACGCCGGGGTCCCGGGTTCAATTCCCGGTCAGGTCTGGCATTTTTTCATCACTAATTTTCATTTATCATCATTCTCCACAATCTGCATTAGCAGAAATTGCAAAACAGTCAGACGTAAAAAAAAAACAAATATAAACTTAAATTCGTGGGAGGGGCTATTCTTTCACCTCTTCTATTCCTAAATAGTTCAGTCATATAATTGGGTGAACATGTGATAAGAAACATAACTACAGTGTTTTTATTTTGTCTTGCTTATATAAATATATAAGAACGAAAGTATTGTTTTCTTGTCGATTTTCGAAATCGAGTTTTCACCGGATCTACACGTTTTCAGACCCCCTGAACCCCCAAAAAACATGTTTTTAGCGAATGGTGTGTGTGTGTAAACAGAATATCTCAAGAACGGAACATCGTACGAACTTGAAACTTGAAAGTTAAGTTAGATACTACTACCGGACCCGACGTGAACATTTTCATCAAAATCGGTCAACTGTAAGTAGTAGTTTATTCGTGTCATTTTTCACTTTTTTGCGATTATCTCAATAACGGCTCCTACGATATTTTTTTTAAAAAATCGCCACATTTACTAAATTTTTTATGCTCTATAAGATAGGGTAGGCGCCATGTCTCGTGAAATTTTTGGAGAGGTTGTTTTCTCGTAAACAAAATTGTTTTTTCTTAAGATTTCGACTTTAATACGTATGTATGTCCGCGCAAAAATTTATGTAATAAAAGTTGTAGAGACTTTAAAATTCTACATCTCTTATTTCAAACATTTTTTGTGTAACGCTTAGTTTAGCGGTAATTAGCGATTTTCTGGTTTTTTCTCAAGAAAACTTGTTAGAAATCTATTTTTTTAAGATTTCAGCCTTAGCATGTTATGACAAAAGTGTATATAATCAAATTTATAGAAAATTAAAAGATCTACAGCTTTTATTTAGAGCGTTTATCTCTACAGAGCCTAGTATAGCGTGAAAGAGTGATGTTCCGTATTTTAAAGCCAAACTGAGGTTGATTTTCATTTTGCGTCTTTCACTCATGATTAAAATTAGGTTATGTTTATTGAGGTTAGTTTTTTATTTATTTCTAATGTTTTATTATTTATGTTAGGTTATATTGTATTTCTCTTGCATTGGCAAGAGAAAGTTGTGTGCAGATCAAGGGCCAGTAAATTAACACTCCACCTGCCTGTTATGGGAAATTTTTGTATTTTAAGGACAATTTTTGTAATAAGATTTTTACTGGTTTTTAAAGTAAGTTAAATCCTTGAATAACTTTTTTAATCCCATCATATTCTGACTCAATAACAACCGAAAACACTAGACAACAATTTAAAAAAACAAATCCAATCTATAGAAGTTTGTTATAAATAAAAGTCTGGTATAAAAGATATTTTTTCTGTATTAACTTGGACATGGAAGGATGTGTGCAGTGTGCCGTAGCTACGAATAGCCTACTATACGAGTTTAGTTTAGGCTGTTCATTATTCAGCGGATTAGTTCATATAAGTCCTTTCATTGGTTACGTTGTATTTGTGTTTCAGTAAAACCATTTCTGATTGAAAAAAATGGGGACAAAAAGTGTAGGGAATATTAACGAACCGCTGATTTTTAGTTTTTATTTATTACTTTCTCTTGCCTATATGAATATATAGGAAGGGAAGTATTGTTTTCATGTCGATTTTAAGAAATCGAGTTTTCACCGGATCTACACGTTTTCAGACCCCCTGAATCCAAAAAAAAAACATGTTTTTAGCGATTGGTTTGTGTCCGTCCGTCCGTGTGTGTGTGTGTGTGTGAACAGAATATCTCAAGAACGGAACATCGTACGAACTTGAAACTTAAGTTATATACCACTACCGGACCCGACACGAACATTTTCATAAAAATCGGTCAACCGGAAGTAGTAGTTTATTCGTGTAATTTTTCACTTTTTTGCGATTTTCTCAAAAACTGTTACTACGATTTTTTTAAAAATTGCCTGGTTTACTAAATTTTTTTATTCTCTACAAGATAGAGTAGGCGCCATGTTTGCTGAGATTCTTGGTGAGGCTGTTTTTACGTAAAAATAGTGTTTTTTTATGATTGCGGCTTTATTATACATTTTACTGCAAAAATGTGTAGAATTTAAAATCCTACAACTTTTATTTGTAACATTTTTTGTATAACGCTTAGTTTAGCTGTAATTAGCGATTTTCTGTTTTTTTCTCACGAAAACGTGTGAAAAATCGATTTTTTAAGATTTCGGCTTTAGTATGCATTTTACGACAAAAGTGTATAGGCCTATAATAAAATTTATAGGAAATTAAAAGATGTACAACTATGGTTAGAGCATTTTGCTTCACAGAGCCTAGTTTAGCGTGAGAGTGATTTTCCGAATTTTTAAGCCAAACTGAGGTCGATTGTCATTTTGCGTCTTTCACTCATGATTAAAATTAGGTTATGTTTATTGAGGTTAGTTTTTTGTTTATTTCTAATGTTTTTTTACTAATGTTAGGATTATTGTTTATTATTTGTATTGGCAAGAGAAAGTTGTGTGAGTGTTTCACACCAGATTTTTTTTTACTGTAAACGCTATTGAATTGATCTTGCTGGATATTTTACTTCTGTGATCAATTTATTTATTGCTGTGATTTGTGGCCATGTACTGTACTACAATGTAAAATAAATATTCTCCTCTTATTGTCTCTTTACACAAGTTTGTTCATAGTTATATGTCATCCGCAAATAAAAGTGTATTCAAAAAATTGCATTACTTTGGTAAATGGCAAATTGAGGTGTTTGTTTTCTTAATTAGATTTGTAGAAAATGCAATTCTGAAAAGATTTATGTAAATTATTACTTCAGAAAAAAATTGCATACTAGATATTGAAATTTAACTTTATTTGAAAATATTGCGAAAACTAATTATGTCCATAGTTTATTCAATTTTTTTCGTAATTAATTTACATAATCTTTCCACCCTGCAAATGACACCTTCACGTCTAAGTTTTTTCTATGTTTCACGTTCGGCTACGGCTGTAGTTTGAGGCATTTGGCTAACCTTATATATGTTATCGCTGTTCGGCAAGTAAAGTGTACATGAGAAAGAATCTTTTTTAGTGAAAACACAAACCGGTGACTTTTCCAAAAAAAATCGTCCAACATTTTTTTATGATAAATTTGTTACTCTCAGAGGAGATAACTCTGACTAGTGACTTTTACATCAGTACCTTTTCTGTTCTTAAATCCTTCCGTCGTTTAATTGGCTGACAATGTGATAAGAAACAGAATTATTTTGTGTAAACCTTGAACTAGCAGACCGAAATACTCCATCTGTCTGTTATGGGCATATTGTTAAATTATATAACACTAGCAGCACCCGGCGTGCGTTGCTACACCGCCGGCAATTAAATTAAAAAAAAAAATACCGGCAATTAAACAAAATACGAAAGGCAAACATTTGTTAAATATCTGGTGTGAAACACTCACACAACTTTCTCATGCCAATGCAAGTAATTTAGACAATATAACCTAACATTAGTAATAAAACATTAGAAATAAACAAAAAACATAACCTTATTTTAATCATGAGTGAAAGACGGAAAATGAAAATCGACCTGTTTGGCTTTAAAATATGGAAAATCACTCTTTCACGCTAAACTAGGCTCTGTAGAGAAAAATGCTATAAATAAAAGTTGTAGATCTTTTAATTTCCTATAAATTTTATTATATACACTTTTGTCGTAAAATGCGTACTAAAGCCGAAATCTTAAAAAAATCGATTTTTCACACGTTTTCGTGAGAAAACAACAGAAAATTGCTAATTACTGCTAAACTAAGCGTTATACAAAAAAATGTTTGAGCTAAAAGTTGTAGGTTTTTAAATTCTCTACAACTTTTGTTATATAAATTTTTGCGCTAAAATGCATATTAAAGCCGAAATCTTAAAAAAACAACGTTTTTACGTGAAAACAGCCTCACCAAGAATTTCAGCAAAAATGGCGCCTACCCTATCTTGTAGAGAATAAAAAATTGAATAAACCAGGCGATTTTTAAAAAAATCGTAGCACCAGTTTTTGAGAAAATTACAAAAAAGTGAAAAATTACACGAATAAACTACTTCCGGTTGACCGATTTTGATGAAAATGTTCGTGTCGGGTCCGGTAGTGGTATGCAACTTAAGTTTCGAGTTTTAAGTTCGTACGATGTTCCGTTCTTGAGATATTTTGTATACACACACACACAGACACACACACAGACCAATCGCTAAAAACATGTTTTTTGGGTTCAGGGGGTCTGAAAACGTGTAGATCCGGTGAAAACTCGATTTCTTAAAATCGACATGAAAACAATACTTTCCTTCCTATATATTCATATAGGCAAGAGAAAGTAAAAAGTAGAAATAACTATATTATTTACAAATATCAATCAAAACTTACAAAATAACAAACGAAACTACGAAAAAAATCACGAAAAACTACAACAAAATACACGTACATCAACAAAAACATAACCTCGAACACGGATCAATGTTTTTCTACATATTTCACAAAATATTCGGTAGATTTCGCTGCAAGTATTTTTTATCTAACCTCATGCGTAATGTAGGATATAAACATTATTTTCAACCCTTTAGGGCTAACTTTTTAAGGGTTTCAATAGCCTAAAACCTGCACCGGCATCATAGTTACAACATAAAAAAACTGCATGAAAATCGGTTCAGTAATTTAGGAGATAAAAGGGAACATACATACACACACACACACACACACACACACACACACACACACACACACACACACACACACACACACACATATATATATATATCGAATTTTATTATTATTTATTATTTTAAGTACGAGATATTTACGCTTCATCTGAATCTAGGTCGAATGCAATCTGTTTAACACCACTCCATGTTAATAATAAAAGAAAACATTTTAAAAGGGTAAAATATGGATAAAATTATATTTTTTGTTATACTGGGACAGTTTTACCTGTTTCCACAAGAAGGTGTATCTATAAGTATGAAAGAAAGAATTATTTATTTAAAACTCTGGCTGTAAAATTCATCCGGGTAAGAAAAGGAAGCGAAAAGCGTAATGAATTCTTTATTGCGTAACCATGAGACAGCCTTAAAGCTACAAGAAAACTCGACGTTATTAAAGAAAAACACCTTGCTCACAAAAAAAGCAATCTACTTACAAATTCTTCTTGGATTTTTCTTTTTTTATTGGACAGATTGTTTTTATGAAGCTAATTATTGAAGGATTATTTTATTTAAAACTGGTAATAAAACTTTAACTACTCTAATAAAAAGAAATCTCTTGTGAAACAAATTAAATTATTTTCCCCTTTAATTAAACTGATTGATCTTTGTTTTAAACAATTACAATATGCCAGCGTTTAAATTATTTCTTATGAACTTGTTAAACAAATATTATTTTACTGAACCGATTATATTACATATAACTACGTCGTACTTTAAAAAATCGTAAATAAAGTATTATAAATAAATAAAGTATGTTAAATTAAAATAAACTGGTGTGAAACACTCCCCGAGTTACTCTTGCCAATGTAAATTATGAAAAACCTTATGTTTTTAAATTCTCTTGCCTATATGAATATGTAGGAAGGAAAGTATTGTTTGCATGATGATTTTCGAAATCAAGTTTTCACCGGATCTACACGTTTTCAGACCTGAACCCAAAAAACATGTTTTTAGCCATTGGTCTGTGCGCGCGCGCGCGCGCGCGTGTGTGAACTGAATATTTTAAGAATTTAGTAAAAGTTTGCTTTTTTTTTATTTAACGTCGCATCAACTACAACGGTCATAGCGACGACGTTGGGGTGTAACTGTTTACAATGGAGGATGAAATGATTTTTTTGTAACGTATGAAAATATGCCGTGCCTGAGTGGGATTCGAACCCAGGACCGCATGATGAGAGGCGAGCACGTTACCAACTGCGCCAATGCGGCCGGCACTAAAAGTTTTGTTTTTGAAGAAAACCCTATATTTTTTCAAATACATTTTCATTGTTCAACCACTATTTCGCGGATTAACATAATATTTGGAAGGTTTGTTATGTAACAGTTATGGAAAACGATGATGCAATAAAATTTAACTAAAAATGATTACTTTTTAAGTTACGAGGTGTTTTCATTAATAAATTTTGTAAAATCGCAAATCACGAAAAAAGTCAGCGTGCGAGAACCTTTTTGGTCTTTAAAGGTAATTGTACACATGTAGGAAACTAAATAAAGGGAAAAATTTCAATTAATTTGTAGTGAAAGAATTATTTCAATTGGACAAACTGTTAAGGAGTTACAAGGATTAAAAAAAACGCTGTATTTTGATTGTACTGACGTAAAGTATAGGAAGAAAACTAACATTTTCGAGCGCGGCTTTGAAAAGTTAACATCGGAAAAACTTTTCGGTCGTTTGAAAAAGTGCACAAATAAAGTGAATGAAATTATTAACAGCGCTTAAATATATTTTCTGTTGTAAATTATTCAAATTATGTCCAGTTTCGCGATTTTATAAAATTTATTTCTGAAAATACCTTGTAACTTTAAAAGTAATGGTTTTCTGTTAAATTTTATTACATCATCGTTTTTCATAATTATTACAGAACAAACCTGCCAAATATTATGTTAATCCGTGAAATAGTCGTTGAACAATCACGATTTATTTGAAAAAATAGGTTTTTTTCTTTAAATAAAAACAAAACTTTTACTAAATTATACAATTTCTCATTAAGCGTTTGGTTTTCGAAATAATTTTATTGAACAAAAAACATGCGAAATACTACTTTGTTTTTTAAAAATCTGGTGTGAAACACTCACACAACTTTCTTTTGCCAGTGCAAATAATTACCAATATAACCTAACATTAGTAATAAAACATTAGAAATAAACAAAAAACTAACCTCAATAAACATCACCTAATTTTAATCATGAGTGAAAGACGTAAAGTAAAAATCAACCTTAGTTAGCTTAAAAATACGGAAAATCACTCTTTCACGCTAAACTAGGCTCTGTGGAGAAAAATGCTTTAAATAAAAGTTGTAGATCTTTTAATTTACTATAAATTTGATTATAGACCTACACACATTTGTCGTAAAATGCATAATAAGGCTGAAATCTTTAAAAAAAATCGATTGTTTTTTTTACACGATTTCGTGAGAAAAAAAACAGAAAATCGCTAATTACAGCCAAACTAAGCGTTAAACAAAAAAATCTGGTGTGAAACACTCACACAACTTTCTCTTGCCAGTGCAAATAATTAACAATAAACCTAACATTAGTAATAAAACATAAGAAATAAACAAAAAACTAACCTCAACAAACATAACCTAATTTTAATCATGAGTGAAAGACGCAAAATGAAAATCAACCTCAGTTTGGCTTAGAAATACGGGAAATCACTCTTTCTCTCTAAACTAGGCTCTGTAGAGAAAAATGCTTTAAATAAAAGTTGTAGATCTTTTAATTTTCTATAAATTTAATTATATACACTTTTGTCGTAAAATGCATACTAAGGCCGAAATGTTAAAAAAATCGATTTTTCTCACGTTTTCGTGAGAAAAAAAAACAGAAAATCGCAAATTACCGCTAAACTAAGCGTTATACAAAAAAATGTTTGAAATAAAAGTTGTAGGTTTTTAAATTCTCTACAACTTTTATTATATAAATTTTTGCGCTAAAATTTATATTAAAGCCGTAATCTTAAAAAAACAACGTTTTTACGTGAAAACAGCCTCACCGAGAATTTCAGCAAACATGGCGCCTACCCTATCTTGTAGAGAATAAAAAATTGAGTAAAATAGGCGATTTTAAAAAAATCGTAGGACCAGTTTTTGAGAAAATCGCAAAAAACTGAAAAATTATACGAATAAACTACTACTTCCGGTTGACCGATTTTGATGAAAATGTTCGTGTCGCGTCCGGTAGTGGTATGTAACTTAAGTTTCAAGTTTCAAGTTCGTACGACGTTCCGTTCTTGAGATATTCTGTTCACACACAGACACACAGACACACACACACACACACACACACAGACCAATCGCTAAAAACATGTTTTTTGGGTTCAGGGGGTCTGAAAACGTATAGATCCGGTGAAAACTCGATTTCGAAAAATCGACATGAAAACAATACTTTCCTTCCTAAATATTCATATAGGCAAGAGAAAGTAAAAAATGTTTGAAATAAAAGTTGTAGAATTTTAAATTCTCTGCAACTTTTACTATATTTTTGCGGTAAAATGCACGTTAATGTCGTAATTTTAAAAACACAATTTTTTACGAGAACAGCCTCACCAAGAATT
Source organism: Catonia carolina (assembly GCA_035578175.1). Lineage (NCBI taxonomy): Eukaryota > Metazoa > Arthropoda > Insecta > Hemiptera > Achilidae > Catonia > Catonia carolina. Next base: position 29,011,522 of record JAQMRL010000010.1, read on the forward strand.
TCAGCAGACATGGCGCCTACCCTACCTTGTAGAGCATACAAAATTTAGTAAATAAGGCGATCTTATAAAAAAAATCGTAGGACCAGTTTTTGAGAAAATCGCAAAAAAGTGAAAAATTACACGAATAAACTACTACTTCTGGTTGACCGATTTCGATGAAATTGTTCCTGTCGGGTCCTATCTAACTTAAGTTTCAAGTTTAATTTTTCACTTTTTTGCGGTTTTCTCAAAAACTGGTCCTACGATTTTTTTAAAAATCGGCTGGGTTACTAATTTTTTTATTCTCTACAAGATTTGGTAGGCGCCATGTTTGCTGAATATCATGGTGAGGCTGTTTTCACGTAATTTGTTTTTTAAGATAGCGGCTTTAATATGCATTTTAACGCAAAAATTTATATAATAAAAGTTATAGAGAATTTAAAATCCTACAACTTTTAATTCAAACATTTTTTTGTATAACGCTTAGTTTAGCGGTAATTAGCGATTATCTGTTTTTTTTCTCACGAAAACGTGTTAAAAATTAATTTTTTTAAAGATTTCGGCCTTAGTATGCATTTTGCGACAAAAATGTATATAACTAAATTTATAGGAAATTAAAAGATGTAGGGCCTACAACTTTTATTTGTAACATTTTTCTCTACAGAGCCTATTGAAGCGTGTAAGATTGATTTTCCATATTTTTAAGCCAAACTGTGATTGGTGTTCTTTGTGGTTGCGTGTTTCACTCATGATTAAAATTAGGGTATGTTTATTGAAGTTAGTTTTTTGTTTGTTTCTAATGTTTTATTACTAACGTTAGGTATTGTTAATTATTTGCATTGGCAAGAGAAAGTTGTGTGAGTGTTTCACACCAATTTTTCTTGTCAGGAAACCACCAGTTATGGCTATTTTATTAATAGTAATTAGTGGTACGCCTAGACACTGAAAAAGTCTAAAATAGTACGCGAACACTAAATGGTTGGGAACCACTGCGCTAGAATTTTAATCCGATTTGCCATGACAATTTATTGTATAACTAACGACAATATAGGCTACAAATAAAAACAATAATAAATAGTGTGTAACACTACCTTCACCTTTGACCAGTACTGCATTTACCCCATCTGAAAAACGCAACAATTACTAAGTTAATTCGTATATTATTTCCTTATCCCCACCCAATACGACGTCATTTTCTTAGTCAACTTTAGTAAATTGTGTTATCATTTTTATTTACTATAATTAACGAGACCGCCGCCTTTGTTTACTATTTTATTTATATACCAACGATTATGTAATACATTTTATTTTACTTTTATTTTTAATTTTAAAAATCATGTTTTTTCTTATGACGTTCTTATTATGATAATTAAACTAGTCGATTGTTAGTTTTATTTCAAAGTCGGTCGTAATCAGTCCAGTAGTTGTATTGTAGTGTGTAACGGATCTAGCCGTGGTACAACATGATCGATTGTTTTATTAGTGTTCTTTAATTTTAATTTTATTAATAATTTTATGTTGTATCAGTGTTGAGTTTGTGATTAGTGTGTGAATTTATTTTATTTCAACGTAATTATAATCCATGAAATCGATAATTCGTAATTATACGAGTAAATTGTTTTATTTATTGTTTAATTTTTAAGATTGTAGGGACGTTTGTATGTTACGTATGTTAAATTTTCTGATTTTAGGTACCTACCGTTCTTTCTGTATTTATATTAGTTGATATTAAAATTAAATTCGTGTAGAGATTCCAGCTCTCTCTCTCTCTCTCTCTCTCTCTCTCTCTCTCTCTCTCTCTCTCTCTCTCTCTCTCTCTCTCAACCCTTTCAATCCCAAATTTTTTAACTATACACAAACAAATAAGTGTAGCTGCATTGTTTCATACATTTTACTGACATTTAATTGTATTAAAATCACTTTTAGACCCTCAGCCTATTTCATGGCCTGATAAAAAAGTGTGACACATAGGTCTACGTCACATTGGGACTTGTTATCAAAGGTCCCAACAATATGAATAGCCTAAGTAAAATCATGTTCAGGCTTCCTAAACAATATTCTTTTAACTTTAATTTGTAGCAAAAAAAGTAAATATGATTTTAATATTAAAGCATTATTTAAAATTTAAAAAATTTTACTTCAAAAATACTGGTAAAATTGATAAAATCACTATTTACAGTCTAAAAAATATACTCTTGTATGTACATTCAACATATTGAAGAAATGCTACTGTATTTTAGTAAATGAACACGAATATTTATAACTAAAATTAACTTTAAAAAGAAACTAATGGTTGCCTGCGTGGCGTAGTGGTCAGTATCTTACGCAGGAAAGCGGAGGTCTCAGGTTCGATTCCTGGCTAAGGTACAGAAAATTATTACACTTCACATCCAGCGCTCTTTAATCCAAAGTAGTCGCTAACAATTAAAATTTTTATGTCTGTTATTTCACTCCAATGTGACTTCTATGTCACACTGGGTTAGAAAGGCACTTTGTATTCCACCAATGTTAAATTTGTTATTTTTAGGTAGATTTTTCAAAGGATTAATAAAAGATTGGGGAATAAAACTTTACACACGTATAGTTTTCGGGTGTCATTAGCTACTGACATTTTTTCAATTAAATTTGTCCGATTATAAAATTAAAAACAAAATAACGCATCACATAGATTTTTACAAATTTATTTTCTACGTTTTTTCATATTACTAATATTGTTGGAGCATTTAAGGAAGTTATAAAAATGCCGGTGTATCTGCGTGTACAAGATGAATAACTGGTAAAAATTTCAACCCGGTAGGTTTAATGGTTTCCGAGAAAAATCAATCTAAAATTTTAAAAATCTTAATTTACGAGAACAGGCAAAAAACAATAAACCAAAAACAAATTTATTAACAGTATTTCTAAAGATTTTCCGGTAAACTTCTTACCCAATTTTTGAAGATGTTTTTGAAAAAATTTTCCTTGTGTAAAGATAATGTTAGGTAGAGGTTCGATGTTAACTTAAATAATATTGTATTTAGACCATTTTAGCTAGGTAGACCCTACACTATCAGATAAAAAATTATGGTGTCTAAATAAAAATAAATAAACATTAGTAGTGACATATTCAAATATAGTAGGCATAAAAAACAATATTATATAATAGTCTGTTCCCTAGACCGGGTCAAAGATCAAATAAATAAATAAATTAAAAGATCTGGTATGAAACACCCACGCAATTTTATCTTGCCAATGTAAATATAACCTATGTTTAATGGCGGTAAATAAAAATTAGTTAAAAAATTTAATGGCGGTAAATAATAACCTATGAGTGAATGACGGTAAATAAAAATCTACATCTGTTCTACTTGAAAATATGTAAAATCACCAATTTTATTTCTAAACTAGGTTCTGTAGGAAAATATTCTTCAAATAAAAGATGTAGGTTTTTAATTTTCTGTAACTTTGATTATGTAAATTTTTTGTCTTAAATAAAGCTATACTAAGGCCGCCATATTAAAAGAAACCACTTTCTACAGATTTCGATGAGAAAATACGGAAAATCACTAATTACCGTTGAACTAAGGGCTATAGATAAAAACGACTTGAAATAAAAATTGTAGGATTTTTAATTTTTTTGTATCTTTATTTTGTTAACTTTTTCTCTAAAACGCATATTAATGCCGCAATCTTAACAAATTGATTTTTTACTATGAGAGAACAACCCCTCGAATTTCAGCAAACTTGTCACACCCTGTATTGTAGAGCATAAGTAATGTAGTATAAATGAGGCAATGTCAAACAAAATCATATGAGCCTTTTTGAAAAAATTAGAACAAAGTGGAAAATCTAGTGTGAAACACTCACACAATTTTCTCTTACCAATGCAAATAATTAGTAGGCCCTAACCTAACATTAGTAATAAAACATTAGAAATAAACAAAAAACTAACCTCAATAAACATAACCTAATTTTAATCATGAACGAAAGACATAAAATGAAAATCAACCTCAGTTTGGCTTAATAATACGGAAAATCACTCTTTCACGCTAAACTAGGCTCTATAGAGAAACACGCATGAATTAAAAGTTGTAGATATTTGAATTTTCTTAAAATTTGATTGTATACTTTTCGTCATAAAATTTATAATAAGGCTGAAATCTTTAAAATATTGATTTTTTACACGTTTTCGTGAGAAAAAAACAGAAAATCGCTAATTACCGCTAAACTAAGCGTTATACAAAAAAATGTTAATAATAAAAGTTATAGAATTTTAAATTCTCTACAACTTTTACTAGATACATTTTTGCGCTAAAATGCATGTTAACGTCATACTCTTAAAAACACAATTTCTTTACGAGAAAACAGCCTCACCAAGAGTTTCAGCAGACATGGCGCATAACCTATCTTGTAGAGCATACAAAATTTAGTAAATTAGACGATTTTTAAAAAATCGTAGGACCAGTTTTTGAGAAAATCGCAAAAAAGTGAAAAATTACACGAATAAACTACTACTTCCGGTTGACCAATTTTGATGAAAATGTTTGTGTCGGGTCCGGTAGTGGTATGTAACTTAAGTTTCAAGTTCGTACGATGTTCCGTTCTTGAGATATTCTGTTCACACACAGACCAATCGCTAAAAACATGTTTTTTTGGGTTCAGGGGGTCTGAAAACGTGTAGATCCGGTAAAAACTCGATTTCGGAAAATCGACATGAAAACAATACTTTCCTTCCTATATATTCATATAGACGAGAGAAAGTAATAAGTCTATAAGAATTTTTCGATGAAATTAATTATTTTACGTCCCGCTATTTTGTACGTAATGTTTAATTTAGACAATTAAGGTATTGTCAGATAGAACGCGGACAGTCCGCTGCGGACTGAGAGAACCTAACTTAACGCGGACAAATCAGGACGGACCAGAACAGTTGTAAAAAAACGTGAACGAATCGTGGCGAATTTATGATTTATTATTTTTTCAACTTTGAAACTTGAATTTAGATTGTCTAGCAATTCCTCAGACTAAGAAGAATTACTTCTTTTGTTCGCTTTGAGTCGGTCGAAACGTTAAAGAAAATGGGTGCACGAAATTAATTGTAAAAGAGAGGAGGTAGGCGAATTTCACCGACTTTGCAATGAATTGAATTCCTTCGAAGACCGATTTTTCATGTACTTTCGTTTATCCCAACTATAATTTCATTATTGTTGATGTAGGCAGTTATGGGCGGCATAATGATAGTAGTATCTTCGAAATTCCGCTTTCTATCGTGTGTTCGTAAATAACAAAATCATACTGCCTCCAAAGTCACTACCAGGAACAGACATCGCTGTACGAGACCAATTTGTTAATTAATTCAACTATTTAAGTCAATGAATAATGTTAATATTTAATAAGTCAATGACTGATATAGATTGATACACTTTCAATGTACAGTTATGCTCAGTCACGTCGACAGTAAAAACTTAAAACTAAATTTTTGTTATAAATACTGTAATAACAAAAAAAAATAATAGAATTTATGTTCAATACTACTAGTTTGTTGAAGTTTTTCAGCTATTTTTCTCCATGATTGTGCTTTCTTAACAAAGTTTTTGTAACATTATCTTGCACATCATATAAATGTAGGTGCTCCTTAACAAGTTCAATTAATTTTTCCTCTTCATCGGCCATCCTGTCCGTCGCGGACTTTGTAGAAAATTACAACCTCCTAACAGTCCGCCGCGGAATGGATTGGTACGCTGCGTAGACCGCTGTGTGTTTGACTAGGATGATGCAACAATGTCTAACTCAGGGTCCGCGCGGACTAGAGCGGACAGTCCGCGTTCTGTTTGACAAGACCTTTATTGATTGATGATGAGGAAGGCAATTGTAATCGTCACTCCTCGTTAAATTTAGTAAAGCCTCTACTGGTACAAATCAGCCTATCGGTTAAAGATCTAAACAACAATATGATTGATTCATGAAAATAAATAATTTAAAAAAAATCCGGTTTCGTTCATGATCGGAAATCGAACCCGGAAACTAAGGATTAAAGGTCAGGTGTTTTGCCACTACATTTACAGTTCAACCTTTGAAGATAAGAACAAATGATCTCTTCCAAAATCGGTGTAAATTTGAAACTTATCAGGTTATGTACTGGTTAAATTATTCAAACGTGGAAAGCGATTTACGTTAGCATAAAGTAAATATAGAAGGCTGGTACCCATCATTGGTATGTTAATTTGTAAAAGCGATGTTTACTGTGCAAACATTACGATCAAGTACCTATCGCTTCATACCTTCTCCCAAACGGGTTAATTAACATGAGCTACAACCCGTGGTGTTGGCATTAATAATGTGAACATTGTTTAACATGACAGACATAGTAGTACCTTGAATCTAAATCATCTTCTTACACCCATACATTTTGAATTTCAGATTTAGGTTATGTAAAGATGTTTAAATATCTGGTGTGAAACACTCACACAACTTTCTCTTGCCTATGCAAATAATTACCAATATAATCTAACATTAGTAATAAAACATGAGAAATAAACAAAAAACTAACTTCAAAAAACATAACCCACCGGGTTGGTCTAGAGATAAAGTCGTCGCCAAAATCAGCTGTTTAACATGATTTTCGGAGACGAAGGTTCCTGGTTCAAATCCTAGTAAAAGTAGTTACTTTTATACGGATTTGAATACTAGACAATGGTTACCGGTGTACTTTGATGGTTGGGGTTTAATTAACCGTACTCTCTCAGGAATGGTCGGCCTGGGTCTGTACAAGACTACACCTCATTTACACGTCATACACATCATCCTCATCTCATTGGGTCATGGGGTTGCTTATTGTTCTAAATTGAACAGATTGCAACGTACACAAATTAGGAATTAAAATTTAAAAAAAACAACCTTATTTTAATCATGAGTTTAAAACGCAAAATGAAAATCGATCTTAGTTTGGCTTAATAATACGGAAAATCACTCTTTCACGCTAACCTAGGCTCAGTAGGGAAACATGCATGAAGTAAAAGTTGTAGATATTTTAATTTTCTTTAAATATGATTGTATACGTACTTTTTTTGTCGTAAAATATTAACGTAAAAATTAACGTAATTACGTAAAAATTAACGTAAAATATTAACGTTAAATATTACGTGTAATTTTTTACACGTTTTCGTGAAAGAAAAAAAACAGAAAATTGCTAATTACCGCTAAACTAAGCATTATACAAAAAAATGTTTGATATAAAAGTTGTAGGATTTTAAATTTTCTACAACTTTGATTATACACATTTTTGCGCTAAAATGCATATTAAAGTCGCAATCATAAAAAAAATGATTTTTTACGAGAAAACACATAATAATAACCCACCGGGTTGGCTAGAGGTAAAGTTGTCACCAAAATCAGCTGTTTAACAACTGATTTTCGGAGACAAAGGTTCCTGGTTCAAATCCTAGTAGAGGTAGTTACTTTTATACGGGTTTGAATGCTAGACAGTGGTGTTCTCTGATGGTTGGGGTTCAATTAACCATACTCACTCAGGAATGGTTAACCTGAGTCTGTACAAGACTACATCTCATTTACACGTCATACACATCATCCTCATCTCATTGGGCCATGGGGTTGCTTATTGTTCTGAATTGAACAGATTGCAAAGTACACACATTTGGGATTACAAAAAAAATATTGTTAATTATTTGCATTGGCAAGAGAAAATTGTGTGAGTGTTCCACACCAGGTTTTCACACTGTAAAAAAACTGTAGTGTTTCACACCAGAATTTTTAAAAATAAGATTGAATACTGAGATTATTGTAAAAAAGAGGACTCACAGTTAAAAAAAACAATGTCGCAATTTTATTAGAAAATTTTAATCGAGCTTTGTTTGGGACGTATTTAGTCTGAAAATCCTCGTAGTTTTACTTGCCTTAGTTTCTTTTACTTTATTTTGTTTTTTTTTTCATTTAGCTACTTTGTTTAGTTTTACGTTTTTCATTTTATTCTGTTTTCAGCTACCCGTAACTAATTTTCTTCTCAATTTCCTTGTCTTGTGCATTACTGTTAGTTTGCTTTTCATTTATTGATTTAAAACATAATCATCAAGTTTAGTAAAGCTGTTTTATATGGGTTTAAACTTGATTTGTTTTCTGCACATTCAAAAAGTTCTTATTCAATTTTCTACTAATAAGATTATTAAGTTTACAAGTTTGATTAACTTAGGCCTTCCCGGTGTTTTTTTTTTTTTAGTAAATTATCTATTGTGCTTTTGAGAAATATGGTTTCAACTTGATTTGTTTCTTGCACTTTCAAGAAATTCTTTATAATTTTTTTTTATGAATACTGTAAAATTAATAAGTTTACTAGAATGATTAATATAGGCTTTTCTGGTTTTGTTTTTACTTTCTCTTGCCTGGATGAATATATAGGAAGGAAAGTGTTGTTTTCATGTCGATTTTTCGGAATTGAGTTTTCACCGGATATAGGCCTACATTTTTTAGCGATAGGTCTGTGTGGGTGTGCGCGTGTGTGAACAAAATATCTCAAGAACTGAATGTTGTAATTACGATTTTTTTGTTTTAAGTCTGACTGTTTTACAGTTTCTGGTAATGCAGACGATGAAGAATGATGATATATGAAAATGAGTGAAAAAAATGACAGACCTGACCGGGAATCGAACCCGAGACCCCGGCGTAGAAGCCAATGAACATCGTTCAAAGTTGAAACTTAAAACTTACGTTAGGTACTACTAGAGGATCCTACACTAACATTTTTTTCAAAATTAGTTTACGGAAATAGTTTTTCGTGTAATTTTTCACATTTTTGCGATTTTCTCAAAAAGTGCTCTTACAATACCTTTTAAAAATCGCCTCGTTTACTACATTTTTTATGCTCTACATGATCGGGTAGGCGCCATGTCTTCTGAAATTCTTGGGGAGGCTGTGCTCTCCTAGAAAAAGATAGTTTTTTTAAGATATCGGCCTTAATATGCCTTAATATATTTAGGGAAAAAGTGTATACAAAGTCGTATAAAATTTACAAACCTACAACTTTTATTCCAAACATTTCATCTTTTCATTTAATATTTGTATAACGCTTAGTTTAGCGGTAATCAGTGATTTTCTGTTTTCTTTTTATGAAAATTTGTAAAAAATGGGGTTTTTAAAGATTTTGGCCTTAGTATACATTTAACGACAAAAGTGTACAATCAAATGTATAGGAAATTAATTTTTTTTTTTGTTTAACGTCCGACTGTTCTGCAATTACTGCTAATGCAGACGGTGAAGGGTGAAATGATTTTTTCTAACATATGCAAATATGCCGTGCCTGAATGGTATTCGAACCCAAGACTTCATGATGAGAGGTAAGCACGTTGCCAACTACGCCAATGCGACCGGCCAGGAAATTAAAAGATCTACAGCTTTTATTTGTAGCATTTTCTCTACAGATCCTAGTTTAGCGTGATTTTTGTATTATGAACCCAAACTAAGGTTGGTTTTTATTTTGCATCATTTACTTATGATTAAAATTAGGTTATGGTTTTTAAGGTTAGTTTTTTTTGTTTATTTCTAATGTTATGTTATATTGTTCATTATTTACATCGACAAGAGAAAGTCGTGTAAGTTATTCACACCAGATTTTATTTTGTTTTACCTAAATTACCTGTGCTCTAGAGAAATGCGGATAATATGGCAATTTTGGAGACAGGCCGGACAGGCAGCACGAGTCTAAAGTTTCGTGTGGGTCTACCGGCTGTAATAAATGAATTTATATTGTCATGTTTTTTTTTATTCCTAATTTGTGTACGTTGCAATCTGTTCAATTTAGAACAATAAGCAACCCCATGACCCAGTGAGATGAGGATGATGTGTAAATGAGGTGTAGTCTTGTACAGACCCAGGCCGACCATTCCTGAGAGAGTATAGTTAATTAAACCCCAATCATCAAAGTACACCGGTAACCATTGTCTAGTATTCAAATCCGTATAAAAGTAACTACCTTTACTAGGATTTGAACCAGGAACCTTCGTCTCCGAAAATCAGCTGTTAAACAGCTGATTTTGGATTGTCATGTAAAAATAAATTTTAATATGCCATATTTACCCACGAAAACATAAGGAATGGAAAGGTACGCTAATAATGTAGCAGATAAGAAAAATTCTTCCGGTAGCCTATTTGATTTCAAAAATTTATGAAAACCTTGATCAGAACAGTAAACAATACAACGATTGTTAAAAATAAATTGTAGTTTAATTTATTATATAATAAATTAAAACTTGTACATACTAGAATAAGGAAAATGCTCAAAAGTACCGAACGTAGAATGTTACACATAATTTATCACGCTTAAAAAAGTATTATTATAGCCCATTGTTTTCTAATCGATCTGCTGTAATTTGTTGACGTGTTTGCGTTTGAAATAAACGCCTAGTGTTTTCCATTTACGTATGCAATGTAATTATGTTACGGTATTAACTTATATGTTATCTGTACAATGATGTAATCGAATTTTAGTAGCCTCGAAAATTTTTTTAATGTTTGTATTTTTTGCTCATCGTTTAAAAATATCTTTTGTTTTAAGAGGTGATAATTTCTCGCACATGAGTTATTTATTAATTATTAGTTTTTTCCTATTTTTTATGTTATTATGTTCGTTCTTAAATTAGTATCTATTTAAAATTGTATTATACAGAGTACCCCGGGAGGATTCTGATAAACTTTACATATGTTTCTTTTATTAAAATAATGAAAAAAATCTAGTGTGAAACACTCACACAACTTTTTCTTGCCTATGCAAATAATGACCAATATAACCTAACATTAGAAATAAACTAATAACTAACCTCAAAAAACATAACCTTATTTTAATCATGAGTGAAAGACGCAAAATGAAAATCGACCTCAGTTTGGCTTAAAAATACGGAAAATCACTCTTTTGCGCTAAACTAGGCTCTGTAGTGAAAAAATGCTTTAAATAAAAGTTGTAGATCTTTTAATTTCCTATAAATTTTTTTAGACTCTTTTGTCGTAAAATGCATACTAAAGTTGAAATTTTAAAAATCGATTTATTAACACTATTTCCTGAGAAAAAACAGAAAATCGCTAACTACCGCTAAACTAAGCGTTATACAAAAAATGTTAATAATAAAGGTTGTAGGATTTTAAATTCTCTATTTTTTTTTTATTTATACATTTTTGCGCTAAAATGCAAATTAAAGCCGCTATCTTAAAAACACAATTTTTTTACGTGAAAACAGCCTCACTAGGAATTTCACCAAAAATAGCGCCTACCCTATCTTGTAGAGCATAAAAAATTTAGTAAACTAGGCGATTTTAGAAAAAAAATCGTACGACCAGTTTTTGAGGTAATCGCAAGAAAGTGAAAAATTACACGAATAAACTACTTCCGGTTGACCGATTTTGATGAAAATGTTCGTGTCGGGTCCGGTAGTGGTATGTAACTTAAGTTTCGAGTTCGGACGATGTTCCGTTCTTGAGATATTCTGTTCACACACACACACACACACACACACACACACATACACACACACACACACACACACACACACACACACACACACACCGCTAAAAACATGTTTTTTGGGTTCAGGGGGTCTGAAAACGTGTAGATCCGGTGAAAACTCGATTTCGAAAAATCGACATGAAAACAATAGGTACTTTCCTTCCTTTGCCTATAGCCTATGAATATATAGGATATATATATATTCATGTAGGCAAGAGAAAGTAAAAATACAATTAATGAAGTGTTTTAAATCTTCAAGTAAATTACAATTAAATTAATAATTTCAGCACGCCAGGCCGTCTGAAAATCATCTACTTTCCACCCTGCAAATGACATCTTCACGTCATTCACTACAGGGTCTGGCTATATAATGAAGTTCATTACTTTTAGAAGAGATAACTCTGACTAGTGTCTTTTACACCTCTACCTCTTCTGTTCTTAAATGTTTCAGTCATATCATGCTGACCGTGTGATAAGAAACAAAACTATTTATTTTGTAACCTTGGAACTAGCAGATCGAGTGCAAATAATTTAACACTCCACCTATCTGTTACGGATATTTTGTCTTTATTGGTCTTGAAATATGAACATCAATGTTATTACCGGACTGTAAACTATACATATAATAGATTAATATCGAGAAAATAAACTACAAAAAGTTCAGCCGTTCTTAGTTTGCTCCTACTGTCAACAAACCAAAGCAAGCTACTACAGGGTGCACGACTTAGATAGATAAAGTCCACCACTTTATGGATGTCGTATTCCTTTTCAGTTAACTATGTTTTAAATTATAAGTACTTAAAACATCAGTCATGACATGATTTAGGCCTAACAATTTCATTTAAAAAAATAATTTAAACGTATTTTGTATTTAAATACTTTTGAAAGTATTTTATTGTTACTTTTTAATCAGCGTGTACTCTTTTTTATATAATGCGCATGCTCAGTGACGTCATTATTTGTTTACATTAGGAGAAAACTAAGAAAGGCTGGACTGTAGATTTAAGCAGACTGTTTAATCCTTATGTACGTATTACTCAGTTCAGAATTAAAAGGGAGAATCAAGTTTCTCTTCAACTAATGTTTTCGTCGTTATTGAAGTGGGTTAATGTGAGTACCAACCCTTTATCCCCTATAACAACCCTTCTTCCCACTCATTTGAACAAATTAAATGGTGGCGAATGCTAGATAGAGTCTAATTGCGTGGTTTGGTAACTTTGTATCTATTTGTACTTATAATCACTATTTGCGGCTGGTTGACACAAGATACGTTCTCATTGATATCTGATTGTACCATAACTTGAATGAGTACGATTTGTAATTATACTTAAAGGAACTAAATTTATTACATTATCAATTACATTCATGTTACATAAAAACATCATTAATATCTTAATATGTATTTTCAATCGTGACGCATCATTATGCACCATGTTTCAAAATATTTTATTATAATTCGTAAAATATTATTATAATTTATTATTATAATTGGTATTTGAATTACGTGATCTTTAGTATTTTAAGTTGTTCAACTTTGGACAACATTTTTTATTATATAAATTTTTGCGCTGAAATGCATATTAAAGCCGCAATCTTAAAAAAAACAAATTTTTCCGTGGAAAAAACCCACCGGGTTGGTCTAGAGGTAAAGTCGGTCACCACGATTCAGCTGTTTAACAGCTGATTTTCGGAGGCAAAGGTTCCTGGTTCAAATCCAAGTAAAGGTAGTGATTTTTATACGGATTTGAATACTAGACAGTGGTTACCGGTGTACTTTGATGGTTGGAGTTCAATTAACCATACTCTCTCAGGAATGGTCGGCCTGAGTTAGTACAAGACTACAGCTCATTTACACGTCATACATATCATCTTCATCTCATTGGGTTATGAGGGGTTGCTTATTGTTCTGAATTGAACAGATTGCAACGTACACAAATTAGAAATAAAAATACGTGAAAACAGCCTCACCAAGAATTTCAGCAAACATGGCGCCTACCCTATCTTGTAGAGCATAAAAAATTTAGTAAACCAGGCGATTTAAAAAAAAATCGTAGGACCAGTTTTTGAGAAAATCGCAAAAAAGTGCAAAACTACACGAATAAACTACTACTTCCGATTGACCGATTTTGATGAAAATGTTCGTGTCGGGTTCGGTAGTGGTATGTAACTCAAGTTTCAAGTTCGTACGATGTTCCGTTATTGAGATATTCTTTCTTTTCACTCACACACACAGACCAATCGCTAAAAACATGTTTTTTTTGGGTTCAGGGGGTCGGAAAACGTGTAGATCCGGTGAAAACTCGATTTCTAAAAATCGACATGAAAACAATACTTTCCTTCCTATATATTCATAAAGGAAAGAGAAAGTAAAAAGGTATGGACAATTTTTTTTCGGTTAATGTTCGTGTACGGTATTTGTGTAAATAAGCTTTCAAATTTTCCGTTTGTATTAAGTGGGTAGATTTAACGTTAATTACATCCTCCGTGTGCATACCACGTAGTCTAATAATGGTTTGCTTTAGAGGTACATATAATGCGCTTTGAAATTAATATAGCGATATAGTCACTAGTAATTTGTAATTGAATTACACCATTAATTGATAATGAAACTATTAATTTAACTTGGTTATGTCAGTTTAATGCTTCTTAATTGATTTAAATTTTCGGTAAGATATTAATTAACCGGAATATTAAGTTGCACTGTTAATATCCGTCTTATAATTATTAATCTGTTAAGTAATATCCTGAGAACATCTCAGATGAAACTATCAATCTCACTTTTGTTAGTCTTTAGTCAATGTAAAATTGATAAAATATTTACATTGATAAATTTATTTTAATAAAGTATTAATTCGTTTATCCGGATGTCCTAATTATCTGGACGCATTTGAACTGGAACATTTTATTTATGTAGCCTATATTGTGATACTTATGTCTAAGGTCCGTTTCGGGATCTGTGTAAAATAAATAATTTACTCACTAAAGTTTAAAATTACAAGTATACTACAGTCAATTCCGGATAATTGGGGCACATCGGGACTGGAGCATTTTGGCCCAATTAAACGGCTGGCCCTAATAAACGAATTCGTAAAATGTGGCGTATACGATACTGCATTTTATTACAATTATCACATACATAAATTTTACATACAAGTTCTATCCATATACACTCGCAAAAGATAAAAGGGTAATCAGAACAATGATTAACTTTTTAGCAAAACCTTTTGCTTTGTGGTTTTAAGCATTGGACCATTGACACTAACACCTTGCGAAGTTACAATGGTGAACCATTAATTCAACGCTTCTCAACAAATGGATCCTTACTTCACGTTTTCTTTTCTGAGATGTTACATGATCTTTTAATGCCCATTCTTGGCGTATTTTAATTTTCTTGAAACACGAAAAAAGCTATCGTAATTTTCGGTACACAGGTTAGTTCCGATAGTTTACGTTGGCTTAATTTTGGTGGATTAGTTTTTAGTAGTAGTCTACGCGACATTTAACTCACAAAGACGTTGATAGTAGGTACTGTACTGTAAGCCTACGCATAAAAATATCAACAAAATTTATGAAACGAATGGGAATTAAAAAAAAAAGAAAAAAAGTATGCCTGCAGATAACAAAACAACCAGACTCGAAAAACTGTGTTACAGAACACTCATGAAATCAGTAAAATTAATGAGAAGCATAGAATTACGAACGTTCTATGCACATATAACAAGTGGCAACTAACCATAAGTTGCAAGGAGACTGTACAGCTTGTAAGGTTGGGCATAACTAGTGGATATGACTCGCTGAAATGTGCAATGACGATTATGTAGCCTACACATTGTACTGTAAATAACATCTCTGTTATGACTGATGTGTAATTACTAATTTCTATTATCTTATCCGTAGCTTTAAAATGTGGTGTTACCGAAGAATGTGGAGAATATCCTGGACAGAGCACATAACAAATATGGAAGTGCTAAGAAGAATGAAGAAGGATAAGGAACTGCTCAACACCATAAAGAAAAGGAAAATGGGATATTTCGGTCACATTCTAAGGAACGAAAAGTATGAATTGATGCGGCTGGTCATACAAGGGAAGGTGGAGGGCAAAAGGGGATCGGGAAGACGACGCACATCCTGGTTGAAAAATTTACGACAATGGTGTGGAAAAACATCAATAGAGCTTTTCAGGACAGCAGCAGATAGAGTAAAGTGGGCCATGATGATCGCCAAAGTCCTTAGGGATAGGGCACCTTAAGAAGAAGAAGATTATCTTATCTTACCGTTTAGAAACACGTGTTGTTCGTTGCTGGCCTGTAATGGTTTTAATAAAACATATATGTACTTACATAAGATTGGCCCCAATAAGCGGCATTATGGACCGAATAAACGGAGTACTTATCAATGTAAAATCCTATCAATGTAAAATCCCGTTCTGTTTTTGTTCATTAAAGAGCTGTTCCAAAAAACCGGCTGCCCCAATTAACCAGTGGACCAATTATCCGGAATAGACTATGTAAAAAAATACGAATAATACTAAAAAATATATAAAAAATACAAATAATTAGTCACTTGAGTCACGAGTTTGCCCTCGTTTGGAACGAGGGGTAAAAGGGGAAAAGCATCGGTGCGCATGCCCGACTGCTTTAACTTCAGTACGACAAACATAACAACTTATACTATACCTAGAGCATTTATACAGTATATCGCGGAACCTTTTGTAGGATAACTGTTTGTTACAGAAATGTCGGTTTCTCGAAAACGCGGTCGAACTATTCACAGTGTTGAATAAAATCTTAATATGCAATGTAATAATATGTTATGAAGTTGAAGCTAAATAAAAATGCTATCCGTGCATCTTAACAAAAGCCGTGAGCGAGCGGCTAACTACTGTGATGTTTCTCTTTCCACAATTCGAAAAATAAAGAAGGAAATTAAGGACGTGAAGAAGCTATTCTTTAACAGTTTTGTTGACAACTGGTAAAAAAAGAAAACGGTTAGGTAGATACTAGAGAGACTACTAATGAAAACGCCGGTGACAGCAATAGTAAAGAAGGCGATTCATTCGTAATTACAGAAAATCGAACATTTCTAGTCATGTAATTAGTTATAGGCAATATTACAGAACACATTTATTTCTTATAAGGTTTATGAAAAATACATTTTCACGGAATAAACCACAGCTTACTAAATGTATGTAGAAACTGCACCGTCGTGAAATGTACAAGTAGTGTCTCACTGTTGAGGTTGGCAGCACTGCAAATTTTCACTTCCCTTCCTCACAGCCCATACATATGGAAAAGGCAATCCGTGACTTCATTATCTATACAATAAAAATATATTTAAAAAAATTCAATACAAAAATATTTATAAAAAATAATAATAATAGAAGAAAATATATGAAAAATACTTATAAGGAATACAAAAACAATAAATTAAAAATACAAATGAAATTCATTTAAGGATAAAGTTCAGTGAACGATTTAAACTATATTTTACAATGGTAACCACAAATTCTTGTAATACGCCGTATAAATAATATCGATTACAACTTCAAACAGCTAATATAGCCATTTACAAAATTATGAAAAAGAACCCCTCCAGCGATAACGGATGCAGTATAATAATAAAAATCTGGTGTGAAACACTCGCACAACTTTCTCTTGCCAGTGCAAATAATTTAAACAATATAACCTAACATTAATAATAAAACATTAGAAATAAGCAAAAAACTAACCTCAAAAAACATAACCTTATTTTAATCATGAGTGAAAGACGCAAAATGAAAATCTACCTCAGTTTGGCTTAAAAACATGGAAAATCATTCTTTCACGCTAAACTAGGCTCTGTAGAGAAAAATGCTCTAAATAAAAGTTGTAGATCCTTTAATTTCCTATAAATATGATTATATATACTTTTGTCGTAAAGTGCATACTAAGGCCGAAATCTTAAAAAAATCGATTTTTCACACGTTTTCGTGAGAAAAAAACAGAAAATCGCAAATTACCGCTAAACTAAGCGTTATACAAAAAAAAATGTTTGAAATAAAAGTTGTAGAATTTTAAATTTATTTACATTTTTTATTATATACATTTTTGCGCTATAATACATATTAAAGCCGTAATCTTAAAAAAACACGTTTTTACGTAAAAACAGCCTCACCGAGATTTTCAGCAAACATGGCGCCTACCCTATCTTGTAGAGAATAAAAAATTGAGTAAACCAGGCGATTTAAAAAAAAATCGTAGGACCAGTTTTTGAGAAAATCGCAAAAAAGTGAAAAATTATACGAATAAACTACTACTTCCGGTTAACCAATTTTGATGAAAATGTTCGTGTCGGGTCCGGTAGTGGTATGTAACTTAAGTTTCAAGTAAATACGATGTTCCGTTTTTGAGATATTTTGTATACACACACAGACCAATCGCTAAAAACATGTTTTATGGGTCCAGGGGTCTGAAAACGTATAGATCCGGTGAAAACTCGATTTCGAAAAATCGACATGAAAACAATACTTTCCTTCCTATATATTCATATAGGCAAGAGTAAGTAAAAAATTTCCCTTCTTAACATCATACGTCCCATATTTAAACAATACTCTTTTAATAAATTTAACCTACTGTGTTGTGTTTTTACGAACCAGTTTAATA
Source organism: Catonia carolina (assembly GCA_035578175.1). Taxonomy (NCBI): domain Eukaryota; kingdom Metazoa; phylum Arthropoda; class Insecta; order Hemiptera; family Achilidae; genus Catonia; species Catonia carolina. The sequence goes on from JAQMRL010000010.1 coordinate 29,029,627, forward strand.
ACATTGTTTTTATGTGTTTATAAAATTATTTCTATATTTATAAATATACTAAGTTATACTATAAAATGTACAACGGATGTTGAAACGTTTTCCCAGTAAACAACTGACATGTTTGTCATCTACAACCGAAGAGATTTTTTACTGTATCACATCTGTCATTCGAGTAACAGGTAAAATTATGAAAACATATTGTATCAACAACCTTTTCAGCACTATTTGTTCATCTCTTCTCTCTCACGGACTCGTAAATCTGCATACATATTATTTTATCAACTGTCATATCGTATGAGGTACATTAAACACGTTTAGTATTTCTCTTTTATCCGCTACCATTTATATCATCTCAAATAAATCGCCATATATCTATCTTTGTATTTTGTTTGTTTCTAAAAGATTTTATACAAATTTATGCACTCATTTTATTCTATAAATTTTTATACTTTCTCTTGCCTGTATGAATATTATAGGAAGGAAAGTATTGTTTTCATGTTGATTTTTCGAAATCAAGTTTTCACCGGATCTACACGTTTTCAGACCCCCTTAACCCAAAAAAAAAACATGTTTTTAGCGATTGGGGTGTGTGTGTGTGTGTGTGCGCGCGCGCGTGTGTGTGTGTGAACAGAATATCTCAACAACGGAACATCGTACGAACTTGAAACTTAAGTTACATACCATTACCGAACACGAACCGAACATTTCCATCAAAATCGGTCAACCGGAAGTTGTAGTTTATTCGTGTAATTTTTCACTTTTTTGCGATTTTCTCAATAACTGGTCTACGTGTTTTTTAATTGCCTGGTTTACTAAAGTTTTTATGCTCTACAAGATAGGGTAGGCGCAATGTTTGCTGAAATTTTTGGTGAGGCTGTTTCACGTAAAAAAATTGGTTTATTTTTAAAGATTACGGCTTCAATATGCATTTCTGCGCAAAAATTTATATAATAAAAACTGTAGAGAATTTAAAAACCTACAACTTTTATTGCAAACTTTTTTTTGTGTAACACTTAGTTTAGCGGTAATTAATGATTTTCTGGTTTTTTTCTCTCGAAAACGTGTGAAAAATCGATTTTTTAAGATTCCCGCCTTATTATGCATTTTACGACGAAAGTGTATATAATCAAATTTATAGGAAATTAAAAGATCTACAACTTTTATTTCAAGCTTTTTTTCTACAGAGCCTAGTTTAGTGTGATTTTCCGTATTTTTAAGCTAAAATGAGGTCGATTTTCATTTTGCGTCTTTCACTCATGATTAAAGTAAGGTTATGTTTTTTGGGGTTAGTTTTTTGTTTATTTCTAATGTTTTATTACTAATGTTAGGTTACATTCGTTATTTTTTGCATTGGCAAGAAAGAGTTGTGTGTGTTTCACACCAGATTTTTTGTTATAAAGTACAAGTTGTTTTAATTAGCATTCTTACCTCTTAACATCTTGTAATTCCCATTTCAATAAACTTTCTTTGATAAGTATAGGCCTACTTGATAGGGCTTAACATAAAAAAAGAAATCTTATTGTTCTAGCACTCGAAATACATTATTCAAGTCCCTTTAAAGCAAGATTTATCATTTTATAACATATATATTTTCCCCGTAGTACTGCCTTATAAAGGGGTAAATTGAACAGATTTTAATGTAGGCTACACACATGAAGGATTTTTAACAAAATTACATATTTTGGCAGTCTAAGGATTTAAGTCGAACTTTCACTACTGAAATTTCAATTTGATATATTATACGGTACTTAAATTTTGTTTCTCAGTTGAAACTTTCCCCGAAAATGTTGGTTTTGATTCCATTTACATTGTTAAGAGTATTACTTTTGGATTAGAGATTACAATAATGGGTAACAATTGTTATTAGAGACGTAATAAATATGTGATGTAACAAGAGAATTCATATAACTGAATTATTTAATATAATTTTATTGTTATAACATTTTGAAGTTTTGATCAACCTGTTATAAGTTACAACTGAATTGCTTTATTAAGTTAACTTTACAACTTTTACAGCGTGATGAAGTTGGGAGAGAATGCCGGGGAGAAGATTGCTTCTGTTTTAATGTTGGTAAGGGTGAAATGTAAGGGTAGGAAGGGGTTAGATGAAGCCATTGTTGGTTAGCTTACTTACTTATTATATAATAACTATTTTATAAACTCGTACATTTTCTTTTTATATAACCATACAAGCTGTTCCTAAAGATCACGCGACCTTCTTGTGGTTTTTTTATAAGTACTCCTAATAAAAAATATATTCTTGAGTACCTAATACAGCTTGTTAGTTTTCTTCTATATTCTAAGCCGTTGATAGTTCTTCTTTTATTTTTTATATTCAGGTTAAAGGCCAATCTAATTTTCTTTAATGTATCTATATTAAGGTGAATGTGTTATTTTTAAAGCACATGTTACTTACCGTACAGTTTATCGGTTGAATGTTGTTCGGTTTTCTTTTTAATATTTTTTGTCTTAAGGTAGGTTTTATTTTATCGATAGTCTAAGTTGATTTTATGATATTTTATTGAATAATATGAAATATGTTTGGTGACTTTTAATAGACTTTTATTTAGTAAAATATAGATATTGTTTTCATAAATGTTGCCGTTGAAATCGCGTGAAGGCACCGGTGCACGGATAATAAAAATTTATAAATTTTCAGCGTGTGAAATTATATTTAAATTGGTGGTAAAAATTCAACATTAAAGTAGGTACTTAATAAAAATTACATTTTTCCTTAGGTGTAAATGTACGTTTTCCTTAGATGTATTTTCCATTTTAGATGTATTTTCAATTTTTCGTGTGTATTTCAGTAGAATTTGTCAAGTTCTTTTCAACGTGTGAAATTCTCTTTAAATTGGTGGTAAAAATTCTACAATCAAGTATAAAAATTAAATTTTTCTTAAGGTAAACGTGCTTTTTTAATTTTCTATTTTGAATGTAGTAGTCTACTACATATTTCGTGTGTATTTCAGTAGTATTTGTCAAGTTCTTTTGTACTCATTTTTAAAAAGCTACAGTATTTAATTTGGTTAAAAAGCTACAGACAATAATATTTTTTCGTGGTGTTTTTTGTTCTTTTTAACAAAAACCTCGATTTATTTTTTCCATGTAAACTTTAACGCTCGGTTTTCGAAAACATTTTTTTTTACTTTCTCTTGCCTATTTGAATATATAGAAAGGAAAGTATTGTTTTCATGATATTTTCTGAAATCGAATTATCATCGAATCTACACGTTTTCAGACCTCCTGAACCCCAAAAACATGTTTTTAGCGATTGGGCTTTGTGTGTGTGTGTGTGTGTGCGCGCGCGCGCGCGCGCGCGCGCGTGTTTGAGAGAGAGAGAGAGAGAACAAAATATCTGAAGAACGGAACATCATACGAACTTGAAACTTAAGTTAGATACCACTAGAGGAGCCGACACGAACATTTTCATTAAAATCGGTTAACCGGAGTAGTACTTTATTCGTGTCATTTTTCACTTTTTTGCGGTTTTTCAAAAACGGCTCCTACATTTTTTTTAAAAATCGCTCCATTTACTAAATTTTTTATTCTCTACAAGATAGGGTAGGCGCCATGTCTGCTGAAATTCTTGGAGAGGTCTTTTTCTCGTAAAAAAATTGTTTGTTAAAATTACAACTTTAATATGCATTTTAGCGCAAAAATGTACATAATCAAAGTTGTAGAAAATTTAAAATCGTACACTTTTTATTTCGAACTTTTTTTGTGTAATACTTAGTTTAGCGGTAATTAGCGATTTTCTGTTTTGTTCTCACGAAAACGTGTTAAAAATCGATTTTTTAAGATTTCAGCCTTAGTAGTTCCTCAGGGGAGCAGTTATATTAGTCTCACATGTTTTTATAACCAAGATGTTCTTCTTTTTACGCTTCTTTCTCCTGTTATTTTTCCTTGTTCAATCAACTGCAGCAAATGTTATTTTTTGCCACGCATAACATAATCCGAAATACTCCACTTTTTGTCTCCCATCGTGTTAACCAATCCAGTTTATTGTACATCTGACATAATACTTCGTTCTGTATCCTGTGTCCCCTTTATAACACGTATCATATAACCATAGTCCATTGTAGTGACGAAAAAATCTTCAAATAATTTTTTTTTGTGACTGAATCTATGTTTTTACTTTCTCTTGCCTATTTGAATGTTATAGGAAGGTAAGTATTGTTTTCATGTCGATTTTTCGAAATCGAGTTTTCACAGGATCTACACGTTTTCAGACCCCCCTGATATCAAAAAACATGTTTTTTGCGATTGGTGTGTGTGTGTGTGTGTGTGTGTGTGTGTGTGTGTACATAATATCTCAAGAACGGAACATCGTACGAACTTAAAACTTGAAACTTAAGTTAGACTCCACTAACAGACCCGACACGGACATTTTCATCAAAATCGGTCAACCGGAAGTAGTAGTTTATTCGTGTCATTTTTCACTTTTTTGCGATTTTCTTAAAAACGGCTCTTACGATTTTTTTAAAATCGCCTTATTTACTAAACTTTGTATGCTCTACAAGATAGCGTAGAATTTTACGTGCTGAAATTCTTGGTGAGGCTGTTTTCTCGTAAAAAAATTGTTTTTTTATGGTTGCGACTTTAATATGCATTTAGCGCAAAAATGTATATAATAAAAGTTGTAGAGAATTTAAAATCCTACAACTTTTATCTCAAACATTTTTTTGTATAGCGCTTATTTTAGTGGTAATTAGTGACTTTTTTTTTCTCACGGGAACGTGTAACAAATTGATTTTTTCAAGATTTCAACCTTATTATGCATTTTACGACAAAAAAGTATACAATCAAATTTATAGAAAATTAAAAGTTGTAGAGCATTTTTCTCTACAGAGCCTAGTTTATCGTGAAAGAGTGATTTTCCCTGTATTTAAGCCAAACTGAGATCGATTTTCATTTTGCGTTTTTCACTCATGATGAAAATTAGGTTATGTTTTTGAGGTTAGTTTTATTGTTTATTTCTAATGTTTTATTACTAATGTTAGGTTTATTGTTATTTATTTGTATTGGCAAAAGAAAGTTGTGTGAGTGTTTTACAACAAATTCTTTTTGTATTTAGCTATAGAATCAATTCCGTAGAGATCGTCGTGCAATGTAGAATCACCTGTATATACAGAAATAACTTTTTGATCACCTTGTTTTACTATAACCGTAATGTTATTGTTGTTATTATTACATAAAGGTTATTCTAGTGTAAAATTATAACGAGCTTTATACAGTAAGTGAGAGGGTATTGTATAGGGAGGGGGTGATTGAGAGAGATGATAATATAATGAGAAGAAAGTTACACTAAAGCGACAGAGAGGTAAATGTAACCTCTTCTCCTTCTATCTTACTTAAAAGAAGGGTTGCAAGTCACATCACTTGACGTAAGAGCAATCTTCCGTCCTTTTTGTAACTGATATGGTACGTGTATATTTCGGTATATCTATATATGTTCACTGGATGTTTAAAAAAAAAAAGATTTTTCATCAAAGTGGAAAGTTTAATTACGTTTATTTAAAATTCATGTATTATAATGATGGTGCCTTTGAAATAATAAAACAAAAATTTTATGAAATAAGTCTTTTAAATATAGCTGTGAAAGTTGAGTCGATATTTATATAAAATGTAAAAGAGTTGTTGACGCTTTTAGGACTGAATTACAGTCCATTTGAAATAGCATGATAGTATTACTTAAATGGAATAAAGGACAGATTTAATTTTGTAATGTGCTCATGCATCAATGCTGCCACTTAAAAGATATTTTTCTTTTTGTTAACTTTCCCTGTTAGTGAATGAAAGCTTTTTTAATAGATAAATTAATAATGGAAACGAACAAATAATTGTCACCGGATAGCGACGTTAAGTGGCGAGTCCTTTACATTTTTTTTTAAAAGGGCCGTTTAAGCAGCGGTGCTCGTCTTGATGGGAAGCGTCGGTCGTAGTCGTCGTGGCGGTCGAGGAGCTGGGCGACACGGCGTGTCGTCGTCCAGCGGGGACGTCATCTTCTTCCCTCGCAGTAGTGCGTTGATATGGCTGCTTCTTCGGATCCGGTGGGCGTAAGGCTCGGTCGAGGGACTGCTGTGGGTGTCGCTTGTGGTAGCGGGCGATGACGGTCCGGTCGACGGCTTACGCTGTTGGGTCGGCGAGCAGAAGCATCATCTTCTCTCTTGAGGGGTCGTCGATTAGTCTTCGCTGGAGTCCGGTAGCCGTGTGCCGATAATGGATGTCTTGCCTGCTGTCTGGATGGAATTTAATCTCTTGGCTCAGTGGAGCGCTCTTTTTATAGTCGCCGAGAGCGCTGTGGTAGGCGAAGGTTACTGGCTCGGCCTTGATGACAAAGGCCTCTGTCAGTACGCCGCCAAAGGCCTACCACCCCTCTCGGAACTATTGGCGACTCCCTCTGTCGCTACGTCGGAAGCTTTCATAGCCGGCAGCATAGTATTGAATCAAAGGGGCGACGGTGACATAATGATTTTTCCAATAACACACGGAAAATGGAAATCAAATTTATTAATTAATTGTCTTTTTTTGTCTTTTATGACCACAATGGATCACTTTAGTCAAATTAGTAAGCTTCTTCCTTTTCATATGCTTTTCCTCTGAAACGACCAGTTTCTTCCTGGTGGGGCTCGTTCTTTCATCTGATTTTGTTTCAAATTCACTTTCCTCATTTCTTTAGATTTTTAATTTTTCTTTTTTGTTTTCTAAACCATATAAGTCTTTTAAGTGGCTGCTCACCGTATCCGAGTGCAGCCTTCCCTGTAACTCTTTCATTATAGGTTACAGACTGTGGATTATTCCTTAAGAGACTTTCCATGTTTGACTGTCGAGGGTGTCACCCGGGGTGAAACCGAAGCTCCGAGTTACAACTCCGGATGTAATCCGAAGAGGTGATTGTGAGGTATGGTTTTAGTGATTGTGAAGTTGTGAGGTGATTTTCTTTTAGTTCACTTAACTTTAGCCTTAGTATTTTCAAGTTAAGCTATCCACCCGTACCACGTGGAGGCCCGACCTTTTCTGTAGTTAGAAAAGATAAAGATTTTGGAATCGTTATTATTTTATGATATTATTATTAATAAAATATTAACGTGTAAGAGCTACAATGTATATGTTAAATATGTTTCTTGAAAATTAGATAGAAAGTTAATTTAGTTTTCTCTGTTCTGTTTATGTCTGTGCTTATTCTACAATTTTAACAACATCATCATCCGTTTCTCTTACCCTTTTGTATCTGGATTCCGCGTTTACTTTATCATTCTCTTCTCTTTCCACTTTTCTTCATTATAAACCTCACGTTATCTTAATCTTTTCTTTTCTTATTTTTCAGAACGACATCCAACCATTTCCTTTTAGGCATTCTTCTTCCCCATTTCATTTTATTGACCAGTCCGTTTTAATCTTTTCTGTTTTATCCTTTTTACGTTCTTATTCTTTAACCTTATTTGTTTTAATTTTTTTAACATATTCTACAAATCCTCATACCGTTTGCTTATTTTCGTTTTATATCAAAAGTAGGATTGCTCAAGCTAGAATGGTCTTTTAAATGAAAAACAGCTTACTGACTACAAACATTAATTTACAGATTAGGAAATGAAATAAAAAAAAATTAGAAAAACTTGTTAAAGGTTTTTTTGTCGGGGGTTTTTGATTTCATTACAGATTACTTATTACGTGGATGGACTCTCCTCCAATCGTAGTTATAAATAAAAATCTTGTGTGAAACACTCACATGACTTTCTGTTGCCAATGAAAATAATAAACAATATAACCTAATATTCGAAATAAAACATTAGAAATAAACAAAAAACTGACCTCAAAAAACATAACCTTATTTTAATCATGAGTGAAAGACGCTAAATGAAAATCAACCTCAGTTTGGCTTAAAAATACGGAAAATCACTCTTTCACGCTAAGCTAGGCTCTGTAGTGAAAAATTCTATTAATAAAATTTGTAGATCTTTTAATTTCCTATAAATTTTAATTTAAACACTTTTGTCGTAAAATGCATACTAAGGCCGAAATCTTAAAAAAAATTAATTTTTCACACGATTTCGTGAGAAAAAACAGAAAATCGCTAATTACCGCTAAACTTAGCGTTATACAAAAAAATGTTCGAAATAAACGTTGTAGGATTTTTAATTTTCTACAACTTTTATTAGGTATATATACGTTTTTGCACTAAAATGTATATTAAAGGCGCAATCTTAAAAAAAAATTTTCGTGAAAACAGCCTCTCCAAGAATTTTAGCTGACATGACGACCCTATCTTGTAAAGCTTCAAGTGTCTTATAGTTTCAAGTTCGTACGATGTTCCGTTCTTGAGATATTTTGTTCACACACACAGATACTTACACACACAGACCAATCGCTAAAAACATGGTTTTTTTGGGTTCAGGGGGGTCTGAAAACGTGTAGATCCGGTGAAAACTCGATTTCTAAAAATCGACATGAAAACAATACTTTCCTTCCTATATATTTATATAGGCAAGAGAACGTAAAAATTAATGACGTATTTTTTTAATCGTCAAAAAATTTATGTCTAAAATATTTAGTCAGAGTAATTTCTGTAAAAACGTTGTTTTATTTTTTTCATGGAAATGCCACAGTAGTTACAGGGCTGTTGTAGACGAACTCATTAGTGTGAATGTTTACGGATGGTAGAGGACGTGCCATGTGCATAATCTTCATGTGAATATAAATATTACAATTTCCATTCTTTCTCTTTGCTGTGCAGTTGTACAATTACAAAATCGTTGAATATTCTAGTACATACATGTATTTAGGCTATTTAAAAACAGTCTGCTATGTTTGTATGTGTTTGTGTGACTGTGTGTTGTTTTTTTTCTTTTAAGAGTGCCTTTAGTAATGATATCCCATTGTTGTGTTGGGACAGTTTACTCGTTACTGTAATGGTCATTATCTTAACAACTTTTTACATTTTCTTAAATGGTATAAATGTGCAATAATTTTTCATAAGTAAATAAAAACATTTCTATTCATTCTTTGTATGAGCAAATCCTCTTGCTATCCGACGTGGAAAAATGTCTTAAGAATAAAAGAAAACAGTTTAGATTTTTTCATGGTTTCTGATTTTTGTCATTAAAAAAATGTTTTTTACTTTATTTTGCCTGTATAAATACATATTTACCCCTGAACCCAAGAAACATGTTTTTTGCGGTGTGTGTGTGTGTGTGTGAGCCAAATATTTCAAGAACGGAACATTGTACGAAGTTGAAACTTGAAATTTGTAACTTGAAAGTTAGAGGACCGGACACGAACATTTTAATCAAAACCGGTCAACTGAAAGTAGTAGTTTATTCGTGTCATTTTTCACTTTTTTGCGATTTTTTCAAAAACTGTTCCTACGATTTTTTTAAAAATCGGCTCATTTACTACATTTATTATGCTCTCTGAGATAGGGTAGGCGCCATGTCTGTTTAAATTCATAAATTAAGCATAAAAATGCAGTAAATGAAGCGATTTTTTTTTAAAATCTTAGGAGCCGTTTATGAAAAAAATCGCAAAAAAGTGAAAAATGAAAAATTACACGAATAAACTACTACTTCCGGTTGATTGATTTTGATGAAAATATTTGTGTCGGGTTGTCTAGTAACGGGTGTTTTATTAAGGACGCAACCCTGATTATTAGAAGATATAAGTAATACATCGGTAAATTTTCTGAGCCCCAATCGGTATGTTGGCAACAGTGTACTCAAGGCCAACTACCTAAGACAGTTAACATGTTCCAGTCAAGCATTAGTGTGGTGACAGCAGTCGTTTCGTTATAATGTGTCAGAAATGGTTTTTTCCAAGGAAGAACGCGTGTTTATTGTAGAGACTTACATAGCGAGTAAATCTTACAAATGTGTGCAAGATAAGTTTCAGTTGAAATTTCCCCGTTCTGCCGTTCCGAATAAATCGTCAATATTGCGTTTGATAAATAAATTCCGTAGAACTAGGAGTGTACTCGATGAGAAACCACCTCGCCAGCCAACAAAATTAACTTCGGAAGTTCTCGAAGATTTGAAAATTCGTTAAACACGCGTTCTTCCTTGGAAAAAACCATTGCTGACACAATATAACAAAACGACTGCTGTCACCGCACTAATGCTTGACTGGAACATTTTAACTGTCTTAGGTAGTTGGTTGGCCTTGAGTACACTGTTGCCAACATACCGATTGTGGGACAGAAAATTTATCGATGTATTAATTCTATCTTCTTATAATCAGGGTTGCGTCCTTAATAAAACACCTGTTAGTACCTAACTTAAGTTTCAAGTTTTAACTGCGTGCGACGTTCCATCCTTGATATACTTATGCGCGCACGCACAAATCTTGAATTGCACAAGATAGAACAACTTGGATAACGGCATCAAAAGAGTCGAGAAACAGATGAGAAAAAAATTAAATGTTGTGTGTATTAAACAAGAATAATGGATTGCGATAAAATGAAATTTAGGAGAAAGTATAGGGTGATTCAAAAAGAGCGCCGGTTTTGATATATCAAATTAAGAGATTTATTTTATTGAAAAACTGAAAATAAATACATCAACAAGTTCATCTTACCTTCCGATTTCATGTATGAAAAATGATGTCATGCATGTGTCCTCCTCTACTGCGCTGGCACGCATCAACTCTGTCCATGAAATTGGATATTACTGCACGACAAGTTTCGACTTCCATTTGCCCGATAACCCGTCGAATTTCCTCCTTCAAGTCATTGATGTTTCGGGGTTTATTGGCATACACCAATGACTTCAGATGACCCCAAAGATGAAAGTCACAAGGCGTCAATTTTGTTTGCGAAGGTGTCATCATCCTGCTGTTTTCTCAATACCCAGTCAACAAACTGTCGTCTCTTCTGGTGGTCTGCCACTTTCAAATGTTGCGTGAACTGAATTTTATACGGGTGATATTGGAGATCGTACCGAAGAATTCTCCGTACAGAAGAACATCGTAAACCCAATTGTTGAGAACGGCGACGTATTGATTTTGCTGGGCTAACAGCCACACTGTCACGAACCAACGCAACGTTCTGCTCAGTTCGGCCAGAACGACGACGTCCAGAACTTTTAAGGTCGACTGTTGAACCCGTCTCAAAAAACTTTTTCATGAGCCTGCGAACTGTTGATTCATTCGGTGCTTCATTACGTCCTAGAGTACCGCGAAGTCGCCTGACAGTAGCCGCATAACTCTCTCCACTCTGGTAAAATGTTTTGACGATTAACACTCGTTGTGCAATAGTAAACTTCTCCATGGTTAGACACAGACTGCGAGAGTACTACACTGCGAACAAGAGAAACTACAACTGAATCGTCAATCGGAATGTTCTCCGAAATAGAAATGAGGTCTAACAATGTTGCCAACCGATAAACAAAAATTTACCAGCCGTTTAAAAACCGGCGCTCTTTTTGAATCACCCGTTATTATAAGAGTCTCGATTGTTTAGAGAAAGTATCAGAACGCAGGTATAAAAACAGGAAGCGCTTTTACAGTGAGTTAATCACAAATTGAACTGTAAATGGAATTAGTGTTGTGGGCCGTTTCGAAATACTGTCGTTACGGGACTGGTTCTGACTCACGTTAATAAATGAGGTGATTTTTTAAAAAACAATTGTAGGAACCGTTTTTGATGAATATGCTTGTGTTGGGTTCCCTAGTGGTACCTAACCTAAGTTAAAAGTTCCAACTTCGTACAATAAACACACGCGCGCGCGCGCGCGCACACACACACACACACACACACACACACAAATTAATCTCTAAAAATTGATTCTAAAACGATTGAATCAATTCTAAAATTGATTCAATCTCTAAACGGCCGCATTGGCGAAGTTGGTAACGTGCTCGCCTCTCATCATGCGGTCTTGGGTTCGAATCCCATTCAGGCACGGCATATTTTCATACGTTACAAAAAATCATTTCATCATTCACCGTCTGCATTAGCAGTAATTGCAGAACAGTCAGACGTTAAACAAAACAAAAAAATCTCTAAAAACATGATTTTTCGGTTCAAGGGGTCTGTATCTGCGACGAAAACAATACTTTCCTTTTCTACGTAGAATTCATTAGGGCAAGAGAAAAAAAATGAATTCATGATTAAAAGTTTACGGTAAAACTGTTTTGGAATATATACATAATACAAGTTCTTAAATGGATTAAAAAGCTGTTAAAATCTACACTTTAATTTACTTTTTTACTGAGATTACAAATACCTAAGAGATAGGCTTAAAAATGCATTTACAATTTAGTATGTAAATCCAGTAGGATCAGTAAAACACTCTTCAACTTAATCTAATATTCATTGGCAGGGAGAAACATTAAACACTTGTCAAATATTTAACAAGTTGAAAATTGAATAAACCTTTAAAAATTGTTATGTCACGGATATAATCTCTAAGCGATTAACTGAACCTAAGGCACAAGTTATATTACTAATAAATATTTTGTAAAAACCTACAGGATTAAAAAAAAAATTAAATCTTTGATCAAAATGTTTTAATCAAAAATCAAAATGTTTATTTCGAAAGTTTCAAAATGTTTGTTTACATAATGGTTGGTTTGATTATATTTTAAACAATCACTAAAGTGAAGGGAAATACTGTATAATCCTAAAATTGGCACTTTCTCCTCACTAAATCTCTAACTTCATTATCCCCTAAAGATGGAATGACATATTAATTCCTCAGAGGTTTAAAAAGAAAATTAATAATTTTCATATTTTGCATAGGGTTAAAAGGAAATAGCTACACTGAATCAATATTTATATTATACTAGTATATATTTTTACTTTCTCTTGCCTACCTATATGAATATATTATTAGGAAGGAAAATAATTGTTTTCATTTGATTTTTCAAGATCGAGTGTTCACCGGATATACAAGTTTTCAGGCGCCCTAAACCTAAAAATACATGTAAGCGATAGTTCTCTCGCCCTCGCCACCCCTCTCTCTGTACACTGATGTATTTGTGCGTGCGCGCATAAATATATCAAGGATGGAACATCGCACGCAGTTAAAACTTGAAACTTAGGTTAGGTACTAACGGGTGTTATATTAAGGACGCAACCCTGATTATAAGAAGATAGAAGTAATACATCGGTAAATTTTCTGTCCCAGAATCGGTATGTTGGCAACAGTGTACTCAAGGCCAACTACCTGAGACAGTTAAAATGTTCCAGTCAAGCATTAGTGTGGTGACTGCAGTCGTTTCGTTATATTGTGTCAGCAATGGTTTTTTCCAAGGAAGAACGCTATGACAACACATTTAAAAAGCTTCTATCCTCTTTCTTTCTACAGCCCCTATCACCCTCGTTTCACTCCCGTATAATGCTACACTCTAAACATAGTGTTTTAAGAAAATTTTCCTAAACTTTAAATCAATATTTGTAGCCAATAAGCTGTTTTTCATTTCAAACGCCGTTTTAACTTAACCAATCCTACTTTTGATGTCACTTGTGGTTCTACCAACTTTGTTATTTTACTCCCTAGATAGCAGAACTCCCTAAATTCTTGTGTTTTCGGGGCCTACTTTTAAATTTCCCATCTCTTCTAAACCACTCATGCTACTGCACAACACTTTCGTTTTGTTCTTATTAATTTTACTTTCTCTTGCCTATATGAATATATAGGAAGGAAAGTATTGTTTTCATGTCGAGTTTTCACCGGATCTACACGTTTTCAGACCCCCTGAACCTAAAAAAAAACATGTTTTTAGCGATTGGTCTGTGTGTGTGTGTGTGTGTGTGTGTGTGTGTAAAAATATCTCAAGAAAGGATCATCGTAGAAACTTGAAACTTAAGTTACATACCACTACCGGACCCGACACGAACATTTTCATCAAAATCGGTCTACCGGAAGTAGTAGTTTATTCGTGTAAATTTTCACTTTTTTGCAATTTTCTTAAAAACTGGTCCGACGATTTTTTTAAAATCACCTGGTTTACTCATTTTTTTTATTCTCTACAAGATAGGGTAGGCATCATGTTTGCTGAAATTCTGGGTGAGGCTGTTTTCACGTAAAAAAATAATTTTTGTTAAGATTACGGCTTTAATATGCATTTCAGCGCAAAAATGTATATAACACAAGTTGTAGAGAATTTAAAATTCTACAACTTTTATTTCAAACATTTTTTTGTATAACGCTTAGTTCAGCAGTAATTGGCAATTTTCAGTTTTTTCTCACGAAAACGTGTGAAAAATTAATTTTTTTAAGATTTCGGCCTTAGAATGCATTTTACGACATAAGTGTATATAATCAAATTCTAGCAATTTGCAAAACAGTTGGACGTTAAACCAAAAAAATATACTTAAAGATCTTTTCTCTACAGATCCTAGTTTAGCGTGAAAGAGTGATTTTCCGTATTTTAAGGTTAAACTGAGGTTGATTTTCATTTTTCGTCTTTCACTCATTATTAAAATTAGTTTATGTTATTAAAGTTAGTTTTTTGTTTATTTCTAATGTTTTATTAATAATGTTAGGTTTATTGTTAATTGTTTGCACTGGCAAGAGAAAGTTGTGTGAGTGTTTCACACCAGATGTTTTATTAAGTAATCCTTTTTCATGATCTCATCCCACACCATCATCAACTCCTCCTCCTCCTCCTCCTCCTCCTCCTCCTTTTCCTCCTCCTTTACGGATTAGGCACATTGCCTGTTATAGCTTCTATCCATCTTCTCTGTGGTCTACTCAACGACCTTACTCCTTGAAAACGGTATCTTAAGCCCAATAGCGGATATAGATCCTCTGGCATGCGGCTTACATGTTGGAACCACCTCTCCCTATATCGTTCAATCCCATCAACACTTCATTATACGTAATACATAATTTCTTACTATGAACAATTTATTCCCTTATAATGGTTTTGACGGCTGATGAGCTCTGCTGTTCCACGCGTTTAGACCAATCAGAACGTTTGCCAGCGTTATCAGATTGTACGAATGTTTCAGCATGACAAATAAGAGCCACAGTTGTTCACTCGTGTCTTGCATCTCGTACTGAACACATCGATTATAGAACGCGTTAACATGCAATACTTCATAATATTATAATCAGCTGATTGTATGTTTATAGGTTATAATTGTTACTGAAAGACCAAAAAAAAAAATCTGGTGTGAAACACTCACACAACTTTCTCTTGCCAATGCAAATAATTAATAATAAACCTAACATTATTAATAAAATATTAAAAATAAACAAAAACTAACCTCAAAAACATAACCTTATTTTAACCATGAGTGAATGACGCAAAATGACAATCGAACTCAATTTGGCTTAAAAATACGGAAAATCACGCTTTCACGCTAAACTAGGCTCTGTAGAGAAAAATGCTCTAAACAAAAGTTGTAGATCTTTTAATTTTCTGTAAATTTAATTATATACACTTTTGTCGTAAAATGCATACTAAGACCGAAATGTTAAAAAAATCGATTTTTCTGACGTTTTCGTGAGAAAAAAAACAGAAAATCGCAAATTACCGCTAAACTAAGCGTTATACAAAAAAATGTTAGAAATAAAAGTTGTAGAATTTTACATTCTCTACAACTTTTATTATATAACGTTTTGCGCTAAAATGCATATTAAAGCCGCAATCTTAAAAAGAAAATGTTTTTACGTAAAAACAGCCTCAAGCAGAATTTCAGGAAACATGGCGCCTACCCTATATTGTAGAGCATAAAAAATGTAGTAAACCAGTTGATTTTAAAAAAAAATGGTAGGACTAGTTTTTGAGAAAATCGCAAAAAACTGAAAAATTATACGAATAAACTACTACTTTCGGTTGACCGATTTTGATGAAAATGTTCGTGTCGCGTCCGGTAGTGGTATGTAACTTAAGTTTCAAGTTTCAAGTTCGTACGATGTTCCGTTCTTGAGATATTCTGTTCACACACACACACACACACACACACACACACACAGACCAATCGCTAAAAACATGTTTTTTGGGTTCAGGGGGTCTGAAAACGTATAGATCCGGTGAAAACTCGATTTCGAAAAATCGACATGAAAACAATACTTTCCTTCCTATATATTCATATAGGCAAGAGAAAGTAAAAAAAAATGGGTGACGAACATATAACAGAGCAACGAGAGCACGTATTGGCAACGTTCCTGGCAAGTCTTTGGTTAGCTATGAAGTGGGTAGGGGGCAATGCGTACGTTCAGAGTTTATTAGCCCTGAAAAATTGTATCGTTATTTGTATAATACTTTCGGAGACGAAGTTTCCTGGTTCGAATCCTAGTAAAGGTAGTTACTTTTATACAGATTTGAATACTAGACAGTGGTTACCGGTGTACTTTGATGGTTGGGTTTCAATTAACCGTACTCTCTCAGGAATGGTCGGCCACGGTCTGTACAAGACTACACCTCATTTACACATCATCCTCATCTCATTGGGTCATGGGGTTGCTTATTATTCTGAATTGAACAGATTGCAACGTACACAAATTAGGGATATATTTAAAAAAAAAAATTGTATAATATTACTGTAACAATCTGCCCATAACAGACAGGTGGAGTGTCAAATTATTTACACTCAATTTGTTCGTTGCAGGACTAAAATAAATAGTTCTGTTTCTTATCACATGGTCAGCCAATTAAATGACTGAATCATTTAAGAACAGAAGAGGTAGAGGTGTAAAAGACACTAATCAGAGTTATCTCCTCTGAAAGTAATGAATTTCACTATACAGCCAGACCCTGTGGTGAATGAAGTGAAGGTGTCATTTGCAGAGTGGAAAATTTGTGCTTTTCAGAGGGCCCGGCATGCTGATAAGCATACTTTTCCATTCAGTGAGGAAGGCAATGGTAAACCACCTCACTCCTCGATTTACTTAGTAAAACCTCTACAGGTTCAAACCAGCCTACAGGCTGATGACCTAAACAACAACAACTGTAACAATGTTACAATATTATTTTACATCAACGAAAGTAAATTATAGTGTTTGATGCATGCAAACATTTATGTAGAGTTGGTTTCATTATAAAAAAAGTATTTTAATGCATTATTTAGAATGATATTATTTTGTGAAATGTAAACGTGTTAGTGGAAACTGTGATGTGATAAAAATTGATTTAAACATACCTTACTATGATTGGAATATTATTTTTCTTAACATTCAAGAAGAAGTTATTACAATTTGTAACATACTGCACTAGAAAAAATAAAAAAAAGGTTTGTATAACTTGACAATGTTTTAAAAAATTGAACTGTATAGTTAATTGAGTCATAATTTAATCTTTGGTTTTAAGTAGGGGTAAAGGGGGAAAGCATCAATGCACATGCGTTACTGCTTCGGTATCAGTTCTCCACCACAACAACGTAAACTATACTAAGAGGATATACAGGGTGATTCATGAAGTTCTCCCCCCACTTCTACAGCACATTGTACTAGTAAAAATAATGAAAAAATGTTATATAAACATAGGTCCGAAAACGCTTCGTTAGCGAGTTACAGCTAGCGAAAGTTTCGCCTGGATTTCAGTTCACCAGGTGAAATGAGGTCTTCCTGGAATTGTGGTAAGGTAGATTAAGGGGCAAATTCAATCATTTCTTATGGTTTTTGATCTGATAAATTGAATAAAACAGGTCCCAGATCTGTAAGTTAAATAGTTTTTAAGAAAACCAGTGTCAAATGCAAAAAATGGAGTGAAAAACTTATTTTTTCATCTTTGGGCAAGGATAACTGTGTTATTTCACCAAGAAACAGTTAAAATTTTTCAATAAAACATGTAGAAAATTTTATTCTGAACAAACCGGTGTAAATTAAGTACACAGAAAGCGAATAGATGTTTGATTAAATGAGTTTTTATTCATAAGAGTACAAAGTAAAATTAACCGGAAAAACTAAAATGAAAAAATGTGTTTTTTTCACTCCATTTTTTTGCATTTGACACTGGTTTTCTCAAAAACTATTCGCTTTCTGTGTACTTTATTTACACCGGTTTGTTCAGAATAAAATTTTCTACATTTTTTATTGAAAATTTTTAACTGTTTCTTGGTGAAATAACAAAGTTATTCTTGCCCAAAGATGAAAAAATGTGTTTTTCACTCCATTTTTTGCATTTGACACTGGTTTTCTCAAAAACTATTTAACTTACAGTTCTGGGACCTGTTTTATTCAATTTATCAGATCAAAAACCATAAGAAATGATTGAATTTGCCCCTTAATCTACCTTACCACAATTCCAGGAAGACCTCATTTCACCTGGTGAACTGAAATCCAGGCGAAACTTTCGCTAGCTGTAACTCGCTAACGAAGCGTTTTCGGACCTATGTTTATATAACATTTTTTCATTATTTTTACTAGTACAATGTGCTGTAGAAGTGGGGGGAGAACTTCATGAATCACCCTGTACAGTATACCGCGGAACCTTTTGTAGGTTAACTATACAAATACAGTATAACTGTTCGTTAACCCTTTCAACCCAAATTTTTAAACTAAACACAAAAAATGTATGTACATTGTTTCATACATTTTACTGATATTTAAGTGTAATAAAATCACTTTTAGACCTTTAATCCTTTTGATGGCCTGACAAAAAAGTGTGACACGACGTCACATTAGGACTTGATGGTATGAAAATTCCCAACAATAAGAATAAGTCAAATCATGTTCAGGCTTCCTAAACAAAATATACTTATTCCCTTTCTTAGATTTATAGCAAAAAAAACTAAGTATGATTTTAATATTATTGAAGACTTCAAAAATTTTACAATTAAAAAATATTGGTAAAATGGATAAAATCACTATTTACTAACAGTTTAAAAAATGTTCTTGTACATACATACAACATATTCGAAGAAATGTTACTTTATTTTAGTAAATGAACATGAATATCTAAAACCAAAATTAACTTTAAAAAGAAACTAATGGTTGCCTCCATGGCGCAATGGTCAGTATAGTACACTGCAAAGCAGAGGTCTCAGGTTCGAATCCTGGCTAGGGTACAGAAAATGATTACACTTCACACCCAGCGTTCTTTAATCCAAAGTTGTCTGTAACATTTAAAATTTTGATGTCTGTTTTCACTCCAATATGACTTCTATGTCACACTGGGTTAGAAAGGGTTAACAGAAATGTCGGTTTCTCAAAAACGCGGTCAAACTGTTCACAGTGTTGAACGAAATCTAATATGCAATATAATAAAATGCTACGAAGTTGAAGCTAAACAAAAATACTTTTCCGTGGCTTGTAACAAAAGCTGTGAGCGAGCGGCTAACTACTGTTATGTTTCTCTTTCCACAATTCGAAATATAAAGAAGGAAGTTAAAGACCGTGAAGAAGATAATTCTTCATTAAAAATTTTTTTGACAACTGGTAAAAAAAAAGGAAATGGTTATATCAATGAAAAAGTGATGCCGACATGTGAAAAGTTATTACCGGTTTTGCAAAAAAATCTGAATTTTAGATGGAAACTTTGTACGTTTAGAAAAATTTTAAAGGAAATGGGGTTTAAGTGGAAAAAGTTCTGTTTAAACGAAATATGTTAATTAAATGGTAACGTGTGGTTAACAAACGGTGCAATTGCACGGTAGTAAAATATAGTGTTTCATTGTTGAGTTTGGGAGCACTGCAGATTTCTCTTCCTTTCTCACTGACGTCCATGTGTAAAAGGCGTTCTTGTGACTCATTCTCTATACCATTTAATTTTTAATCATTTTTAAGTCTGTTGTATTGCCTCCGGGCCAGCCCAGTCAGTTAGTTGGTAGTAAGTCGCTATTATTTGTTAAGTAACACCGGTTGGGCAAGAGACTTTGTATGGTGACCAGTTGACAGCCATCCGTGAACAAGCTCTACTGGGTGTCCCTGTTCAAACTCATGCCTAATTCACGTCAAATAATAGCAAAGCAGCGATCAAATTGGGCAGTTGTCAATAATGTACAGTTCGCGATAACAAATTTTTTATTTTTTTTTTTATTTTATTGATTATTGGTAACTGTACAAATTATTGGGTTATGTTATTGGGTGACAACTACCCAATTTGATCGCTGCTTTTTGCTGTATTTTTTTGACGTGGATTAGACATGAGTTTGAACAGGGACCCCCAGTAGAGTTTGTTCATGGATGGCTGTCAACTGGTCACCATACAAAGTCGCTTGCCCAACCGGTGTTACTTAACAAATAATAGCGACTCTCTATGGCGACTCTGATTGGGCTGGCCCGAAAGCCCGATAACAAATAAAAAAAAAAGTCTGTTATATTAATAAGTTTTATTACTGGAGCAATTTACGGAAGGTCTATTCCCATGATGCTAGTTATTAACTGCTCGTAATAGCAGAATATTAGTAACTAGCAACGTTTCCAGGCTTTACATAAAACTTTATCCTGGTTTTACATAAGAAATCGGGGTTTAAGTATCTTTAAGATCACAATTTTTTCTCCAATGTGAATATTTAAAAAGTAAAATTTCATTTACTGTTTTAATATGGTGGTTATTTAAAAGAGTGCTGTTTTAGCTCCACTTGAAAATTAGGAAATGGTTTTTCGACTGAACTATGGATTTTTACAGCAGTTTTAAGCCAAGTAAAGTAGACTCTTGCATTTATAAATTACAAATAAAACTTAAATGAAAATTGTGATGTAAATAGAAAATTTTATGAATTGTTTCATGGGCAAGTAGTCTTCGCAGCGGACTTCTTTCTTGGCGAACACTACAGCCACATAATAAATGTTTCTATTTCTTCTGTTATGATAGTGGACATTGTAAATTTTCCTAATAACATATACATTATCACCTCGAAATCTTTAATATAGTATTTTTTTCTTTTTTCCTCGTATAGGGCCAATTTTAGACCACGTGAGGGTGAATGTAGGCTTATCTCTTTTTTTCTGTCCAGCTGGTGTTCTGTTTTACTCTTCATGGAAGCCCTTAAAGTCCAAAATTAGTTGTTTGAATTTGTTTCAGTTTATAAGGTTTTTCGGTTTTCTCAATCTTTCTGACTTCTTTAAAAAAATTATACGACGCCTTAGGTTTATTGTTTAGTCTCTTAAAAATTTGTTTTGTCAACTGTTTGTCACCCATTCTATACAGGTGTTAGTAAAGGCCAAGCTAATTGCTGTGAGCGCTGGGCTACGCATGCGCATACTTGACTTGGACCCTGCATACCCCTCCGACCTACACTAACATGTACAGTCAGTGTTGTTGAAAATTGACAACACCCATTGTATTTTTTAGGCATGCTGTTCCATTGTTGATTACATACTTTGCACTATTATTGCAGTACATACAAGACTATACTAATGCAGACGTACGTTTTGCCCAGCGCTCTCCTTACGAAAATCAGGCTATAGCTTATTTTTTAAAGTCTTCGTTTTCTAGTGGTTTCCATTAATCGTTCATTTTCCTTGTACAGTTCTTCTCGACCTCGTAACCTATATCCATCTATTATCTTCGGATCCATTATCTTGCGGAGGATCTTTCTTTCAACTTTCACTGGTCTTTGGCATGGGCGGATTTAGGTCTTTATATCTGGGGGTGCGAGCTCACCGGAAGGTATGAGGTATTTGGATACTAAATTTATTATCATCCAAAAAATCTGGGCGTACGGCGCACCCCCTAGCACCCCCGTAAATCCGCCCATGGTCTTTGGTTGTATATATACCGGAGGTACCTGAAGCGATCAACTTACCCAATTTTTCCGTATTGTGTCTCCAAGAGACACGAGGTGTTATGATGTTGATGATGTATTTTTAAGTATTTGTTTCTTTATTAAATAAAGTTTTTAAATGGAGTCTTATTTTGTTTGTTACAGAATCATCACGATGACTTGAAGAGTGCAGATCATCACAACACGGTAATAACCGGGGGTAATGGCGGTAATGGAGTTGGGGTAGGAATAGGGCCGGTGGTACCCAGTGTAAATAATTCGGCGTGCAGAAAAAATAACATCAGTGGGAGCACTGGTAATGTAGAAAATGAACATGAGATCGAGTTGAAGGAAGTAATCAAAGAAGGCCATGAAAAGGCAGACCCCAGTCAGTTTGAACTGCTTAAGGTACTTGGACAAGGATCATTTGGAAAGGTGAGTTTAGCAATTTTATCTTTTTGCTTTTTCCCCTCAAATTGACCATTATATAGGTGATTCAAAACCATACGGCAATCTCTTGGGATCTCATTCTACAGCTAAAAATAAGAAAAAAAGTTCATGTAAACATATGCCTGAAAACGCTTAGTTAGCGAGTTACGGCTAGCAAAAAATTTTACCTAGAGCTCTGTACCCTCGGTGAAGTAAGGCCGTATAAAAATGTTAAAGGTAATTACAAAGATACAAATACGATTATTTCTTATGTTTATTAATCTGAAAAATTGAATAAAATTGGTTCCAGAGCTGTAAATGCAAAGCTTTCAGAGATATCTTTCATAAAACACAAGAATTGGTGCAAAGAAATAACACATTCTTGTGTTTAACGTAAGATTACTTCCATAAATGGTAAATAAAGGTATATTTTTTCTTAAATAAATTTGTAGAAAATTTAATTCTGAAAAGATTCATGTGAATTACTCAGGAAAAAATGAATAATAGTTATTGAAATTTCGCTTTATTTAAAATCAAAACAGTCGCACATAAAACGCACATTCTTAACTGCATAAAATATATTTTATAGTTTTGAATCACTCTGTATATCACGTGACATTTTACTCTCTCAGATCGTTTCTTAATAATTTAATTAATTAATTAAATCTATAGTCCATGGTATGCCAGATATTTTTGTTTTCATTTTTATCTGAATTTCCTATCCTCCCATATTTTGCTTTTAAATTTACTTCTATCCTGAGTTTCGTCTTTCCTTATTGACTAACTTTCATTTGAGTCACTTGGTATGTTTCTCATACAATTAGTTGGTAACGTGCTCGCTTCTCATCATGCGGTCTTGGGTTCGAATCCCATTCAGGCACGGCATATATTCATAGGTTACAAAAAAATCATTTCATCTTCACCGTCTGCATTAGCAGTAATTGCAGAATATTCGGACGTTAAACCAAAAAATAAAAGTAAAAAGTATGTTTCTCATCCATGAAGTTTAGTTTTTTTTTGTTTTTCAAGAAGTTGAAGACCCTTGTAGTGAGTCTTTTGGTATTAATTTTAAAAATGAGTCAGTTAAACAATATTTTCAGTTTACTCGGTTACAAACGAGCTAAATGGCTGAAACTCTGTGATGGACTTAAAAAAATCCCCCCTAACGATTACAAAAATTTACCGGGAAATTTATAAGGGGTTGGAAACGGTGTTCAACCCTTAAACTAATATTTTTTTGTCATCAGTCTCTCGACTGGTTTGATGTAGTTATCCAAGCTGCAATTACGTTAGCGGAAACATATTTATATAGTCCAGCCTCTCTTAGTTTGCTCCTAATGTAAACAAGTAATGACGTCACTGACCATGTGCATTATATCAAAATGTTTACACGCTGATTAAAAAATAACAACAAAATACTTTCAAAAGTATTTAAATACTAAATACTTTTAAAAGTATTTTTCTAAATGAAATTGTTAGGCCTGCATAATAACATGACTGATGTTTTTAGTACTTTAAGTAGCCTACTTATTATTTAAAAAATAGTTAACTTAATAGGAATACGACATCCGTAAAGTCGCAGACTCTAACGTGCACCCTGTAGTAGTTGGCTTTTGTTTGTTGACAGTAGGAGCAAACTAAGAACGGCTGAACTGTACCCGTATTTTACCTTATTTTTTTTGTAATTCCTAATTTGTGTACCTTACAATCTGTTCAATTCAGAACAATAAGCAACCCGATGACCCAATGAGATGAGGATGATGTGTATGACGTGTAAATGAGGTCTAGTCTTGTACAGACTCAGGTCGACCATTCTGGAGAGAGTATGGTTAATTGAACCCCAACCATCAAAGTACACCGGTAAACACTGTCTAGCATTCAAATCCGTATAAAAGTAACTACCTTTACTAGGATTTGAACCAGGAACCTTCGTCTCCAAAAATCAGCTGTTAAACAGCTGATTTTGGCGACCACTTTACCTCTAGACCAACCCGGTGGGTTTTTACCTTATTAATCAAAGGATTTTACGAACCCCGCGTTTTAAGCAGAAAATCTTTTTAACCATGAGCGTATTAAACGGATTATACTGTATTTTGATTTTGAATGTTGTGTAATAGGAGAAAGGGAACGAAGAATTTTATTTATTATGTTTATTTTTCTGCAGGTATTTCTTGTGCGTAAAGTGGTGGGTCTAGACAGTGGGACATTATACGCAATGAAAGTATTAAAAAAGGCTACATTAAAGGGTCAGTATTTATTTTATATTTTCTTATTACGTAGGCTGTAGTTCTTACTTTTTAGCAATTTACTGAGGATTTTTTACTTTCTCTTGCCTATATGAATATATAGGAAGGAAAGTATTGTTTTCATGTCGATTTTAAGAAATCGAGTTTTCACCGGATCTATACGTTTTCAGACCCCCTGAACCCAAAAAAAACATGTTTTTAGCGATTGGTCTGTGTGTGTGTATACAAAATATCTCAAGAACGGAACATCGTACGAACTTGAAACTTAAGTTACATACCACTACCGGACCCGACACGAACATTTTCATCAAAATCGGTCAACCGGAAGTAGTAGTTTTATTCGTATAATTTTTCACTTTTTTGCGATTTTCTCAAACACTGGTCCTACGGTTTTTTTTAAAATCGCCTCATTTCCTCAATTTTTTATTCTCTACAAGATAGGGTAGGCGTCATGTTCGCTGAAATTCTTGGTGAGGCTGTTACATAAAAACAAAGTTATTTTTAAGAAAACGGCTTTAATATGCAATTCAGCGAAAAAATTTATAGACTATAATAAAAGTTGTAGAGAATTTAAAAACCTACAACTTTTATTTCAAACATTTTTTTTGTATAACGCTTAGTTTAGCGGTAATTAGCGATTTTCTGTTTTTTTCTCACGAAAACGTGAAAAAATCGATTTTTTTAAGATTTCGGCCTTAGTATGCATTTTATGATATAAGTGTATATAATCGAAATTATAGAAAATTAAAAGATCTACAACTTTTATTTAAAACATTTTTCTCTACAGAGCCTAGTTTAGCGTGAAAATTGATTTTCCGTATTTTTAGGCCAAACTGAGGTTGATTTTCATTTTGCGTGTTTCTCTCATGATTGAAATAAGGTTATGATTTTGAGGTTAGTTTTTTATTTATTTCTAATGTTTTATTACTATTGTAAGGTTTATTGTTAATTATTTGCATTGGCAAGAGAAAGTCGTGTCAGTGTTTCACACCAGATTTTTATAAGTGATTTTTGTATTGTTTATTAAAAGTTTGTAACTTTTTTCGGTCTTTCAGTCAGCTGGTAGTGATTCGCTATTAATTGTTAAGCAACAACGTTTGGGAAAGAAAACTTGGGTGGTTACCAGCTGACAGCCACTCATGAACTAACTCCACTGGGAATCCCTGTTCACGTTCATGCCTAATCTATGTCAAAATTACAGCACAAAAGTAGCGACCAAATTGGGTGGTTGTCAGTAATATAAAGTTCCCGATAACAAATAGCAGCTAAAATAAAATTGGTGTGAAACACTGACACAACTTTCTCTTGCCAATGCAAAAAGTGACCAATATAACCTAACATTAGTAATAAAACATTAGAAATAAACAAAAAACTAACCTCAATAAACATAACCTACTTTTAATCATGAGTGAAAGACGCAAAATGAAAATCAAACCCAGTTTGGCTTAAAAATAAGGAAAATCACTCTTTCACACTCTTTGCTCTGAAGAGAAAAATGCTCTAAATAAAAGTTGTAGATATTTTAATAAATGTGATCTTTTCTATAAATGTGATTATACACTTTTGTCGTAAAATGCATACTAAGGCCGAAATCTTAAAAAAATCGATTTTTCACACGTTTTCGTGAGAGAAAAAACAGACAATCGCTAATTACCGCTAAACTAAGCGTTATACAAAATAATGTTTGAAATAAAAATTGTAGAAATTTAAATTCTCTACAACTTTTGTTATAGATACATTTTTGTGCTAAAATGCATATTATAAAGTCGTAATCTTATAAACAATTTTTTTTCGTGAAAACAGCCTCACCAAGAATTTCAGCAAACATTACGCCTACCCTATCTTGTAGAGCATAAAAAAATTAGTTAACCAGGCGATTTAAAAAAAAAATCGTAGGACCAGTTTTTGAGAAAATCGCAAAAAGTGAAAAACTACTACTTCCGGTTGACCGATTTTGATGAAAATGTTCGTGTCGGGTCCGGTAGTGGTATGTGACTTAAGTTTCAAGTTCGTACTGTGTTCCGTTCTTGAAATATTTTCTTTACATACACACACACCAATCGCTAAAAACATGTTTTTTTGGTTCAGGGGGTCTGAAAACTTGTAGATCCGGTGAAAACTCGATTTCTTAAAATCGACATGAAACAATACTTTCCTTCCTATATATTCATATAGGCTAGAGAAAGTAAAAATCTCTAAGAAGATCTGGTGTTTCAACGTCTGTGAAGTTGGCCCCACCCATACAAAAATTTGAAAAAAAAATTAGTGCATTCGATTGTTCTACGTTTGTTCCGGATTGTTCCGCAAAAATTTTCGTTTGTTCCGCTCAAATAAGCGAGAAAATCGAGAAAAACCGTGGGTGGGGCTAACTTCACGATGGCCCCCCCCATTTAACTTTTTCAACTTTTTTTTGCATAGATCGATAGATCTTCGTTTGTTCCGGATTGTTCCGCAAAAATTTTTGTTTGTTCCGCTCAAACAAGCGAGAAAATCGAGGAAAACTGGGTGGGGCTAACTTCACGCTGGCCCCCCCCACTCAACTTTTCCAACTTTTTTTTACATAGATCGATAGATCTTCGTTTGTTCCGGATTGTTCCACAAAAATTTTCGTTTGTTCCGCTCAAATAAGCGAGAAAATCGAGGAAAACTGCGGCGAGCTAGCCCCCCCCACTCAACTTTTTGAACTTTTTTATACATGGATCGATAGGTCTTCGTTTGTTCCGGATTGTTCCGCAAAAATTTTCGTTCGTTCTGCTCAAATAAGCGAGAAAATCGAGGAAAACTGCTGGGGGATAGCGTGAAGTTAGCCCCACCCACTCAACTTTTTGAACTTTTTTTTACTCGGATCGATAGATCTTCGTTTGTTCCGGATTGTTCCGCAAAAATTTTCGTTTGTTCCGCTCAAATAGGCGAGAAAACCGAGGAAAACTGCGGCGAGCTAGCGTGAAGTTAGCCCCACCCACTCAACTTTTTGAACTTTTTTTTACATGGATCGATAGATCTTCGTTTGTTCCGGATTGTTCCACAAAAATTTTCGTTTGTTCCGCTCAAATAAGCGAGAAAATCGAGGAAAACTGCTGGGGGATAGCGTGAAGTTAGCCCCACCCACTCAACTTTTTGAACTTTTTTTTACATGGATCGATAGATCTTCGTTTGTTCCGGATTGTTCCGCAAAAATTTTCGTTTGTTCCGCTCAAATAAGCGAGAAAATCGAGGAAAACTGCTGGGGGATAGCGTGAAGTTAGCCCCACCCACTCAACTTTTTGAACTTTTTTTTACATGGATCGATAGATCTTCGTTTGTTCCGGATTGTTCCGCAAAAATTTTCGTTTGTTCCGCTCAAATAGGCGAGAAAATCGAGGAAAACTTTGTAGTGGTGGGGGTAAACAAGCGCGTTTAATATATTTAACATTGTTTTTGTCTATATCGATAGCCTTTAAATAGTTGTGGGTTGTTCCGCATAACGTTTCCTTTGTTCCGCTCAAATAATATTTAAATTGATACCGTATTATTCCGAAAACAAGCCGTACCCGAATTTAAGCCGAATCGGAAAAAATACTATAAAACTAGGAAAAAAATTAAAGTACAGTACTTGTATGTTTTTGAAAATATTCTATTTTATAAGAAACGATTACCGTAGTCTACAAACAATATACTTACTACTTAATTAGCATTTAGAAGTTTTTGTTTATTTTTTGTTGAATGCTGAACACAAGATTCATCTACATGATAGGTATTTTCTTCCGGCTTCTTTGTTGGATGTCTTTTCCGCGTAGTTAATTTGATTTTTCTGACTTCTGAAATTACTGCTAATGCAGACGGTGAAGGATGAAATGATTTTTTGTAAAGTATGAAAATATGCCGTGCCTGAATAAGATTCGAACCCAAGACCGCATGATGAGAGGCGAGCAAGTTACCAACTACGCCAATACGGCCGGCATAGTAGTAGTAGTAGGTAGCATAGTAGTAGTTAATTTGAAATTAGTATCGTAAGCCCTGCGCTGATTTTTAGGTATTTATATAGACGAAGTACCCTTAACCTACATAAAATCACTCATAGCGATTTATAAAATACAACAAAAAACAAATGATCGGATAAAAAAACAAAATGAAATATAAGAAAACTGCTATCAAACTTTATACTGTATCTCCAAACTGATCAAAATGACTATACATGCACTACGTAAGAAGTGTGCGTATAAGACTGCGTGTATCTCTCTCTTCGTAGCTACTTATGCTTAATATGAAATCATTAATTTGATTGAGTACGTTGAGTATTTTGAGTGCTTGGCACCCAAAATATATAACCTGCTCCCGAACCATTTAAAGAATTTAACAAGTTTAAAATTTTATAAAAAACTAAAAAAATGGATAGCCAAACAGATAGAGAGAAAATAGCAAAATGGTCAGCAATATTCAAATGTAGATATAAATAAAGAGACAGGAGGAAAATGAAATAGAATACATTTCTTTTATTGTTTTTAATTTTTAAATGTAATAATTAATTTCAGGTATAATTATCCTTATTAAGTTAGTTAAGTTACTGTAGTAAGTAAATATAGTAGGTATTGAATGCTATTGCTAATAGTTAATACTTCAGATTTTTTTGATATTTATTTAAAAATTTCCAGCCCATCCTAGTAAATTACATGGTTTTGTCCATAGTTGGATGGGATGATTTCCACCTCCTCTAGGGTAGCCTATAACAGGATAGTAGTTTACTGTAAGAAATTGTGTATTACGGAAATTTCTATTTTTGTAATGCGTAACATCATGGGAATAAATAAATAATTATTTTTATTATTATTATTATTATTATTTATTATTAATACTATTATTAAAGCGTGAATGCAAGCCGCAGGTCAAATTATGGAACCGATTTTTAAGAAAAACCTGCGGCTTGCATTCGGAACAATACGGTATTATGGAAAATCTGGTGATTGTTCTATAATATAAGTTGATGTGATTATTGATGTATGATATTGATGTATAGATGTATGATATGTATTTATAATATTGATGTATAATGGTATTTAGTCCCGCTCGTGTTTCTGATTCTGAAACTAAATTTTACTTCCAACTACCCATCCGTAATGTTTCCTAGAAGAAAACTAGCCCCGTCATTTATCTTCGTAAGATCTGGTGGCATTTCCCACGACCTTCTAAATTATCTTTTGTCAGTTTCAGTTTCAGTCACTTGCCAAGTATGATTTTGCCAAGTATGATCTCAAAACTAATAAACCCAATTAATTTCGACTATAATTATAATATCGTGTTTAATAATAGACCCTTAGTGTTATACAGTATAACAATCTTGTTCAAATTAGCAGTTTTACTCTTAACCGAGCCCTCACATTGAACAACATACTTGTTAAATTACACTAAACTACAATAAAACTTTAAAATACAACTTCACTATTAATGAAATTATAATATTAAATTTCATAGAAATTTGAGCGGAACAAAGGAAACTTTATGCGGAACAACCCACAACTATTGAAGACGTCTGTGAAGTTGGCCCCACCCATACAAAAATTTAAAAAAAAATTAGTGCATTCGATTGTTTTACGTTTGTTCCGGATTGCTCCGCAAAAATTTTCGTTTGTTCCGCTCAAATAGGCGAGAAAATTGAGAAAAACTGCCGGGGGATAGCGTGAAGTTAGCCCTACCCACTCAACTTTTCCACATTTTTTTCACATGGATCGATAGATCTTCGTTTGTTCCGGATTGTTCCACAAAAAATTTCGTTTGTTCCGCTCAAATAAGCGAGAAATTAAGGAAAACTTTGGAGTGGTGGTGGTAAAGAAGCGCGTTTATTATTTTAACCCGACGAGAACGGAGATTTTTAACGATCACGCGGATTGTCATTTTACGCCTAATAAAAACTCTTTTATCTCATTCAGTTTCATTTCTAAAAATTTCAAAAAAATACCGTTTATTTTTAAAAAAATTTTTATTAGAACAACGTTTAAACCAATTTTTTCCGTTTTCATTTACGACCAGAATAAAAACTGAAATTTAAGAAAAAATATTTTCTTTTAGTAATATCACTTTAGTACGAAAAAGTGTCACAAAATCAGTAAAATATACAAAAAAATATGTTTAGCTATATATAGATAAATAAAGCAATTCATTGCAAAAAAAAACAACGTTTAGATATTGCAAATAATTGATAGACGCATTCAAAAGATATCACAATTTTTGTTCAACAATGTAACGTGCTGGATGAAAAAAATGACAAAAAATCACCTAAAAATAATGTGGTGTCTTTTCAATTTTTATTTACTCGTTTTCTATGCAAGTTCTATCTCTTTTGCGCCTGTTGCTTTGTGTATTATCCTTTTCTAAACAGGATAGCATAAATCAAAATATGTTATTGTTTATTTTGACGCTAATTGTAAGTTTTAACCGAAGGGTAGACGAGACGGGTAGTGATGATGATGTTATTCCCAAACAAATACGGTTTTTTGTTGAAAAGTTATAGATAAAAACGTTCAAATTTTAGTACTGGCTGTGCAAAAAATATACATTTTTTTCACGTAACACCACGTCGTCAATTTTCATCATACAAATATGCAAGATATATCAAATGAAAGAAGAAAAAAGTCTATCTAATAAAACCAATCCCGTTAGAATATAATGAATAGTTGCGGAGATATTTGAGTTTAAAAAACGATGGTGACGAATGGGTGATATTGGGCTTCCCGGTTAGTAAAAGGGTTAATATTTGTTTTGTCTGCATCGATAGCCCTTTAATAGTTGTGGATTGTTCCGCAAAAAATTTCGTTTGTTCCGCTCAAATAAGCGAGGTAATCAAGGAACCATTTGGAGTGGTGGGGATAAGCTAGTCAACTCTATATTTTTTAATATTTTTTACCCTTAACTCGTTTGTATCGTATTGAGAAATCATATTTTAAACATAGGCGCAATTTGGTCGCAAAGTTTGTTTATTTTTGTGTGAACATTTTATCTCGAGTATATATGTGAAACTCAAGAAAGATTGAAGAGCGATTTCAGTTCATTTAACAGGCCAACAACTGGTCACTACACCAAGCTTGTTGCACAACCGGTGTTACTTAACTATTTAGAGCTAAAATCTATCGTCTGACTGACTATCCCAGTCGGTCGGATTTCGGATCAGCCCGGTTCGAAAGTCCAAAACGATGTTAAACTGCAAAAATAATTTTGGCCGCCTAAATCAATCAAATAATATCTCATTGTGCGGCGTGAAAACTAGAATCGGTGATGATTTAAAACAATAAATAACTAACCGTAATAAATTAACAAAACACATACCTATTAGGCCTAAACATTTACCATATATTTTTTTCATTTACATTTTCATACGGAATATTCTTTCAGTTTTTCATCGTTCAGGTGAACTATTTTTAAAGTAACTTCCTTAACTAATTTAATGTAAAAGAGTATAAATATCCCGTTTAACATAAAATAAAACTAAATATCTTATTGTCAGAAGAATCACTCAAACTACAGACTGGTAATCTTATTATAAACTAATGGTCGTATATGTAAAAACTGAATTTACGAGAAATCACGCCAAGTTAATTATATCAGTGTAAATGATTTATGTTAACTATAGATATTTTTATAAATCAAAAATTCTCATTTCTCTCAGAAGATTTTCTATTTGGGCTAAACACTATCCGGTAAGGAACCGGTGCTGCGAATAATGAAGTCTGGATTAGATTGTTATGACTAACTATATTTTTCTAAACGCATTGTATTCAGAAGGCCAATGTTGAAAAGTCGTCATTCTGTCGACCTCCCTACATAAATCATCGTATGCCGCTTTGATTTCTTTTTTCAAACTTGGTATAAACCAACCTTTTGATTCCATAAACAATAAATAACCTTTAGTAATTTGTTTACGTTATCACACTGCCTGATGCCTTGTTCCTGTTCTACCAGACTATCGTAAAAGATTTCATTACCTTTCCAATACATTTTTATATGTTTTCTTATTATTACTCATTGCATTCGCTGTTACAATAGGCATAATATCATGTTTAAACAAAAAAATTACTGTACATTATTTATCGCAATATTTTTCGTTCAGCAAGTACATGCAGTAAAAAGTAAATATGATGACATTCAGTTAATCCTTCATATTCTAAGTATTGAAAATTTTTGTGGACTATTCGGGAACTATTGAAGGGATATCGATATAGGCCGAAAAATGTTAAAACTACTAAACGCGCTGGCTTATCCCCTCCACTCCAAAGTTTTCCTTGATTTTCCCGCTTATTTAGGCGGAACAAACGGAACTTCTTGTGAAACCTTCCGAAACTAATGAAAGGCTATCGATATAGGAAAAACAAGTTTAAAATATTAAACGCCCTGGATTATGCCCTCCACTCCAAAGTTATCCTTAAATTTCTCGCGTATTTGAGCAGAAGAAACGAGGCATGCGCTATGGCACGCCTCTATCAATTTGTAGTGTTTTACAGTACGTACTATGGAAGAAGTCCGTTGTGTTTTAAGAGATTTATCTAAAAACAAACAAACGGAAAAAAATGACCGCTACACCAAATTAAAACCTGTTCTTTTCTGCGTTGATTGGTTTTGTTTAGATTATTTTATGTAGAAATTAGTCGGAGATACAGCAATTTACGCAAAAAAATACTCAGATTTTAGCCGGTTTTCCGTTAATGTGAGTATTCAGTATAGTCATTTTGATCAGTTTGGAGATACAGTATAAAGTTTGATAGCAGTTTTCTTATATTTCATTTTGTTTTTTTATCCGATCATTTGTTTTTTGTTGTATTTTATAAATCGCTATGAGTGATTTTATGTAGGTTAAGGGTACTTCGTCTATATAAATACCTAAAAATCAGCGCAGGGCTTACGATACTAATTTCAAATTAACTACTACTATGCTACCTACTACTACTACTATGCCGGCCGTATTGGCGTAGTTGGTAACTTGCTCGCCTCTCATCATGCGGTCTTGGGTTCGAATCTTATTCAGGCACGGCATATTTTCATACTTTACAAAAAATCATTTCATCCTTCACCGTCTGCATCAGCAGTAATTTCAGAAGTCAGAAAAATCAAATTAACTACGCGGAAAAGACATCCAACAAAGAAGCCGGAAGAAAATACCTATCCTGTAGATGAATCTTGTGTTCAGCATTCAACAAAAAATAAACAAAAACTTCTAAATGCTAATTAAGTAGTAAGTATATTGTTTGTAGACTACGGTAATCGTTTCTTATAAAATAGAATATTTTCAAAAACATACAAGTACTGTACTTTAATTTTTTTCCTAGTTTTATAGTATTTTTTCCGATTCGGCTTAAATTCGGGTACGGCTTGTTTTCGGAATAATACGGTATCAATTTAAATATTATTTGAGCGGAACAAAGGAAACGTTATGCGGAACAACCCACAACTATTTAAAGGCTATCGATATAGACAAAAACAATGTTAAATATATTAAACGCGCTTGTTTACCCCCACCACTACAAAGTTTTCCTCGATTTTCTCGCCTATTTGAGCGGAACAAACGAAAATTTTTGCGGAACAATCCGGAACAAACGAAGATCTATCGATCCATGTAAAAAAAAGTTCAAAAAGTTGAGTGGGTGGGGCTAACTTCACGCTATCCCCCAGCAGTTTTCCTCGATTTTCTCGCTTATTTGAGCGGAACAAACGAAAATTTTTGCGGAACAATCCGGAACAAACGAAGATCTATCGATCCATGTAAAAAAAAGTTCAAAAAGTTGAGTGGGTGGGGCTAACTTCACGCTATCCCCCAGCAGTTTTCCTCGATTTTCTCGCTTATTTGAGCGGAACAAACGAAAATTTTTGTGGAACAATCCGGAACAAACGAAGATCTATCGATCCATGTAAAAAAAAGTTCAAAAAGTTGAGTGGGTGGGGCTAACTTCACGCTAGCTCGCCGCAGTTTTCCTCGGTTTTCTCGCCTATTTGAGCGGAACAAACGAAAATTTTTGCGGAACAATCCGGAACAAACGAAGATCTATCGATCCGTGTAAAAAAAAGTTCAAAAAGTTGAGTGGGTGGGGCTAACTTCACGCTATCCCCCAGCAGTTTTCCTCGATTTTCTCGCTTATTTGAGCAGAACGAACGAAAATTTTTGCGGAACAATCCGGAACAAACGAAGACCTATCGATCCATGTATAAAAAAGTTCAAAAAGTTGAGTGGGGGGGGCTAGCTCGCCGCAGTTTTCCTCGATTTTCTCGCTTATTTGAGCGGAACAAACGAAAATTTTTGTGGAACAATCCGGAACAAACGAAGATCTATCGATCTATGTAAAAAAAAGTTGGAAAAGTTGAGTGGGGGGGGCCAGCGTGAAGTTAGCCCCACCCAGTTTTCCTCGATTTTCTCGCTTGTTTGAGCGGAACAAACGAAAATTTTTGCGGAACAATCCGGAACAAACGAAGATCTATCGATCTATGCAAAAAAAAGTTGAAAAAGTTAAATGGGGGGGGCCATCGTGAAGTTAGCCCCACCCACGGTTTTTCTCGATTTTCTCGCTTATTTGAGCGGAACAAACGAAAATTTTTGCGGAACAATCCGGAACAAACGTAGAACAATCGAATGCACTAATTTTTTTTTCAAATTTTTGTATGGGTGGGGCCAACTTCACAGACGTGGTGTTTCATCCTGTGTTAAAGTATATTAGAATGTCACTTTTGTGATATAAAAAATAACAATATACGAAAATAAAATTTAATTCCAACACAAATAGTAAACACTTGATTTTTATGATCGTAAAAAGAAAGGAAGAGTAAATATTTACTGAAATAATTTGACACGTAATCCAGCATTGTAAGGAGTATGAAAGATAAACTATCATGAAATGATTAATGACTTATTTTTAGTACTGTGGTAATTTATAAAACTTATTATATTAAACTTGTCATAAGTTCAAATCCCTTTTGTTGTCTAATCAAAAATAAGTTTCTTACGGTTATCATTAAGGTTTTTGGTAGCAATTTTTACTTTCTCTTGTCTATATGAATATATAGGAAGGAAAGTATTGTTTTCATGTCGATTTTTCGAAATCGAGTTTTCACCGGATCTACACGTTTTCAGGTCCCCTGAACCCAAAAAACATGTTTTTAGCGATTGGTCTGTGTGTGTGTGTGTGCGCGCGCGCGCGCGTGTGTGTGTGTGTACAAAATATCTCAAGAACGGAACATCGTACGAACTTGAAACTTAAGTTACATACCACTACCGGACCCGACACGAACATTTTCATCAAAATCGGTCAACCGGAAGTAGCAGTTTATTCGTGTAATTTTTCACTTTTTTGCGATTTTCTCAAAAACTGGTCCTACGATTTTTTTTTTAAATCGCCTGGTTTACTAAAGTTTTTATGCTCTACAAGATAGGGTAGGCGCCACGTTTGCTGAAATTCTTGGTGAGGCTGTTTTTACGTAAAAAAAGTGTTTTTTTAAGATTACTGCTTTAATATGTAATATAGCGCAAAAATTTATAAAATAAAAATTGTAGAGAATTTAAAATCCTACAACTTTAATTTCAAACTTTTTTTTGTATTATAACGCTTAGTTTAGTGGTAATTAGCGATTTTCTGTTTTTTCCTCACGAAAACGTGTTAAAAAGTCTATTTTTTTAGATTTCGGCCTTAGTAGTATGCATTTTATGATAAAAGTGTATAAAATCGAATTTATAGAAAATTAAAAGATCTACCACTTTTATTTAGAGCATTTTCTCTACAGAGCCTAGTTTAGCGTGAAAGAGTGATTTTCCGTATTTTAAAGCCAAATTGAGGTTGATTTTCGTTTTGCATGTTTCACTCATGATTAAAATAAGGTTATGTTTATTGAGGTTAGTTTTTTGTTTATTTCTAATGTTGGATTACTAATGTTAGAATATATTGGTCATTATTTGCATTGGCAAGAGAAAGTTGTGTGAGTGTTTCACACCAGGTTGTTAAAATTGTGATCATTTTGTATTGTCCGTCACACTCTGATGTCAGAAAATATAAAAGATAGCAACAAACGATTTATGGTTTCGTAATCTACACAATAAGTTATTGGGCGTGGATTGGGTTTGAAGTTCCGGTTTCGATTGAAAGTGACATAAAACCGGAAGTCAAGAAATTAAGTCGACACTTGGAAACAAAAATAGTGTCATTTGATTCCTCTTTAAGATTTTTAAAAACGGGTTTTTAAAAAGTTACCTCATATACTACATTTTTTTGCTCTACAAGATAGGGTAAGCGTCATGTCTGCTGAAATTATTCTTGAAGGTCTTGTGGTATAAATGTGTTGTTTAAGATTACGGCTGTAGTTTGCATTTTAGGGCAAAAGATAAATGTAATAAAGTTGTAGAAAATCAAAAACGCTACAACTTTTTTTTCTACAATGCTTAATATAGTGAGTGACAATTACTAGAGATTTTCTGTTTTTTTGTGAAAATCGGTGAAAAAATTATTTGTTAATATTGCGGCCTTAGTATACATTTTAACTCAAAAAAGTGCGTGATTATTTATTTCAAGAATTTTCTTTTACAGAGCTTAGTTTAGCGTCAATATTGGTGGATTTCCTTATTATTTTTTTTAAGTCGAACCGAGGTTGATTTTTATTTTGCATCATTCACTCATAATTCAAATTAGGTTATGGTTTTTTATTTTTCTGAGTTTACTAATAATTACCAAAAGGATATATATTTTAAATTATTTACATTGGCAAGAGAAAGTCGTGTAAGTGTTTCACATCAGTTTTTTTTAATTTTTTGTTACTGTTTCAATTATTTATAAATAAAAATTGTACGATAAATTTAAATGGAATTATTATATTTGCACTAAATGAAAAAGAACAGTTGTAATATTAAATATTTACATAAAATCTTTCAATAAAATTATACAATATTTTATTTATTGTAGAAAAAAGTATTTAAAAATTAACTTTTAGAAACAACCTTTGAATATTTTGTTAACATTTCATTTTGAAATGGTATGTAAATAAACAATAAATGTTATATCTAAGTGAAGTAAACAGCGTTACTTGCTGTATTTAGTTTGTGCCGTTGAACTAGTTTAAAATACTTGTGTATTATTTTATTTACTGTACTTTCAGTTGTTTCAGAACTACAATAAATGAGCAAATACATTTAAATTGATGGGTTCTTTTGTATTTTGTTTCACAAAGCAGTATCTACAGTACGTTCTTCTTTGTTACATATTTCTAACTTGTTGATATTATGCAGTGTATACAGACGTCAAAAGAAATCGCGTTACTATCTGCTTTTATTGTTTTACATCTATTCAATATGTATTTAATCACTAAAAGTTTATTAGTAATTTAAAATATCAAGGATATTTTCAAATAGTATTATTTACTGTATCTACGAGTATAAGGTTATCCGTAACAAGCAGGCGGAGTGTTAAATTATTTGCACTCGATCTGCTACTTCCAGGTCTACAAAAAATACTTATAACTTTCTCTTGCCTATATGTATATATAGGAAGAAAAGTATTGTTTTCATGTCGACTTTAAGAAATCGAGTTTTTACCGGATCTACACATTTTCAGACCCCTTGAACCCAAAAAACATGTTTTTAGCGATTGGTCTGTGTGTGCGTGCGTGCGTGCGTGCGTGCGTGCGTGCGTGTGAACAGAATAGCTCAAGAACGGAACATCGTAGAAACTTGAAACTTAAGTTACATACCACTACCGTACCCGACACGAACATTTTCATCAAAATCGGTCAACCGGAAGTAGTAGTTTATTCGTGTAATTTTTAAATTTTTTGCAGTTTTCTCAAAAACTAGTCCTACTTTTTAAAAATCGACAGGTTTACTAAGTTTTTTATGCTCTACAAGATAGAGTAGGCTCCATGTTTGCTGAAATTCTGGTGAGGCTTTTTTCACGTAAAAAATTGTTTTTTTAAAGATTACAGCTTTAACATGCATTTTAGCGCAAAAATTTATAAAATAAAAAATGTAGAAAAGTTACAGTCCTTTAACTTTTATTTCAAACATTTTTTTGTATAACGCGTAGTTTAACGGTAATTAGCTATTTTCTGTTTTTTTCTCACGAAAACGTGTGAAAAAGCAACTTTTTAAAGAATTCGGCCTTAGTATGCATTTTACGACATAAATGTATATAATAAAATTTATAGGAAATTTAAAGATCTACAACTTTTATTTAGAGAATTTTTCTCTACAGAGCCTAGTTTAGTGTGAACGAGTGATTTTCCGTATTTTTAAGCCAAACTGAGACCGATTTTAATTTTGCGTTTGTCACTTTTTTCTGAGGTTAATTTTTTGTTTGTTTCTAATGTTTTATTACTAATGTTAGGTTTTTTGTTAGTTACTTGCATTTTTTTTCTGTTTAACTTCCGACTGTTTTGTAATTACTGCTAATGCAGACGGTGAAGGATGAAATGACTTTTTGTAACGTATGAAAATATGCCGTTACTTGCATTGGCAAGAGAAAGTTGTGTGAGTGTTTCACACCAGATTTTTTTTCTTATCACATGGTCAGCCAGTTTAAGCCTTTTTAGGGCAGTACTTCGCGGAATATATGTATACATGTTGTAAAATGTTAAATTTTGTTTGATAACGACTTGAATAATGTATTTCTAGTGCCAAAACAGTAAGTTATTTCTTTTTTTACGTTAAGCCCTGGTAAATATACTTACCAAGAAACACTTTCTGAAATGGGAATCACATAATGTTTAGTGGTAAGAATGCTTATTAAAACAACTTGTAGTCCTATATATAACAGAAAAATCTGGTGTGAAACACTCACACAACTTTCTCTTGCCAATGCAAATAATGACCAATATAACCTAACATTGGTAATAAAACATTGGAAATAAACAAAAAAACTACCCTCAAAAACATAACCTTATTTTAATCATGAGTGAAACACGCAAAATGAAAATCAACCTCAGTTTGGCTTTAAAATACGGAAAATCACTCTTTCATGCTAAACTAGGCTCTGTAGAGAAAAATGCTATAAATAAAAGTCGTAGGTCTTATAATTTTTTATAAATTTTATTATATACATTTTTGTCGTAAAATGCATACTAATGCTGAATTCTTTAAAAAATCGATTTTCACACGTATTCGTGAAAAAAAACAAAATCGTTAATTACCGCTAAACAAAAAAATTCAAAAAAATGTTTGAAATAAAAGTTGTACGATTTTAAATTCTCTACATTTTTTATTATACATTTTTGCGCTAAAATGCATATTAAAGCCGTAATCTTTAAAAAAAACTAATTTCTTTACGTGAAAACAGCCTCACCAAGAATTTCAGCAAACACGGCGCCTACCCTATCTTGTAGAGCATAAAATAATTAGTAAACCAGGCGATTTTAAAAAAATCGTAGGACCAGTTTTTGAGAAAATCGCAAAAAAGTGAAAAATTACACGAATAAACTACTATTTCCGGTTAACCGATTTTGATGAAAATATTCGTGTCGAGCCGGTAGTGGTATGTAACTTAAGTTTTAAGTTTCAAGTTCGTACGATGTTCCGTTCTTGAGATATTCTGTTCACACACACACTCACAGACACACAGGCACACACACAGACCAATCGCTAAAAACATGTTTTTTTGGGTTCAGGCGGTCTGAAAACGTGTAGATCCGGTGAAAACTCGATTTCGAAAAATCGACAAGAAAACAATACTTTCGTTCCTATATATTCATATAGGCAAGAGAAAGTAAAAAAATTGGTACGGTCTAAAGATTAAATTAAAAAAATGACAGTAGCTCTAGAAGAAACCTAACACCTATATAGTGTGTAAAGTTTCATTTCCCTATCTTTTACCAATCTATGAAAAATGTACTACCTTAAAATATCAAATTTAACATTGGCGGGATACAAAGTACAGTCTCCCCTTAAAAAGCAACCAAAGGTAAGTTGTGATAAATTTAATTTATACTGTAATTTATATTAATAATTGCCAGGATGCATTTCAAAAATTTATTTATTATAAAGTAATTAAAACGAAAATCAACTTTACAATGTGATCGTTATTTTAACTTCAGATGTACAAGTACTTTTGATTGTGTTTGTTATTTCCTCTCAAGTACATTTTAATACCAATTGTGTATAAATATTGAAACTTGATGTTGTTTTTTTGTACTTGAAAATATATATATTTCAACATATTTAATACATTTCTTTAAGGCGAAGTACAAATGCCATTGATCACATCATAAATAAATACTCTGGAGAGCTTAATAATTTTCAATATGGGTTGATGATTACTTTTTTTCTACTTGGTATAATTTTAATAGAAGCTTTCTGAATAAACTCAAATCCCTTGTGTGCATATTTTCAATTCAAATATTTTTTTATCACCAAAATCCTCTTATCTGATTTAAAAGAAAAAATATTTGTATTGTTTAACTTTTATTTATTTTTTGTTATTGTATGTAAGCTTAAATTTAAGCTGTATTAATTGGAACAAAAATGAGTTTTAAGTGTCATAAAGATTTTACTTCAATCTTTATTTAAAAATTATTCACATTGTTACAATAAAATTTTGTAATTATTTATTTTTACTTTTTTCATCCTAAATGAATATATATAAAAAGGAAAGTATTGTTTTCATAATGATTTTCACCAGAAACACACATTTTCAGGCTCCCTTAACCCAAAAAAAATCTTGTTTTCATCTATTGGACTGTGTGTGAATAAAATATCTCAAGAACGGAAGAGTGTACGAAGTTGAAACTTCTTCTTCTCCTCCTCCTCCTGCTGCTGCTGCTCCTCCTCCTCCTTCTCCTCCTCGTCCTCTCCCTCCTCCTCCTTTTCCTCCTCGTCCTGCTCCTTCTCCTCCTCGTCCTCTTTGTCTTCCTCTCCCTCCTCCTCCTGCTCCTTCTCCTCCTCGTCCTCTTCCTCCTTCTCCTCCTCCTCCTCGA
This sequence comes from Catonia carolina, assembly GCA_035578175.1. NCBI lineage: Eukaryota > Metazoa > Arthropoda > Insecta > Hemiptera > Achilidae > Catonia > Catonia carolina. The sequence goes on from JAQMRL010000010.1 coordinate 29,070,781, forward strand.
AGACGAAGAAGACGAATGTGTTCCACACAAAATTTTTTAACTTAAATCTTGTATCAGTGTAGCCAATCTGCTCATAGTTTCAGAAGTGATTGGTTGTAGGCATAAAAATAACGTTCTTGTTTACCATAAATATAAAATATTAATATATTTATTAAAATCAGAAAATTTTGGAAGTCAAATTTATGTTGGTAGAAAGAAAGTAAACATATATGTAAAAGATATTTTTTTTACAGTGTTTTACTGGTGAGTGATGAATAATTCAAGATTATTCAATAACCCTCTTCAAATAGCTTCTAAATTTGATCATACATGAAGAAATCTGAAGATTACTTTTTAACTTATGAATGGAGTGTAATACAGTAGAATCTCAGTAGTCCGGCCTGTTCGGGACCTAGAGGGTGCCGGATTACTGAAAATGCCGGATTACTGGATGTGTTGGAATTTTGGAACTATAAATTATAAATTTAAACAAAAAATCTGGTGTGAAACACTCGCACAACTTTCTCTTGCCAATGCAAATAATGACCAATATAACCTAACATTAGTAATAAAACATTAGAAATAAACAAAAAACTAACCTCAATAAACATAACCTAATTTTAATCATGAGTGAAAGACACAAAAGAAAAATCAACCTCAGTTTGGCTTAAAAATACAGAAAATCACTTTTTCACGCTAAAATAGGCTCTGTAGAGAAAAATGTTTTAAATAAAAGTTGTAGATCTTTCAATTTCCTATAAATTTGATTTGCACTTTTGTCGTTAAATACATACTAAGCCCGAAATCTAAAAAAAAAATCGATTTTTCACACGTTTTCGTTAGAAAAAAATCAGAAAATCGCTAATTACCGCTAAACTAAGCGTTATACAAAAAAATGTTTGAAATAAAAGTTGTAGGATTTTAAATTCTCTACAACTTTTACGTATTATGTAAATTTTTACCCTAAAATGCATATTAAAGCCGTAATCTTAAAAAAATATTTTCTTTACATGAAAACAGCCTCACCGAGAATTTCAGCAAACATGGCGCCTACCTTATCTTGTAGAGCATAAAAAAATTAGTAAATTAGGCGATTTAAAAAAAAATCGTTGGACCAGTTTTTGAGAAAATTGCAAAAAAGTGAAAAATTACACGAATAAACTACTACTTCCGGTAGACCGATTTTGATGAAAATGTTCGTTTTGGGTCCGGTAAGGGTATGTAACTTAAGTTTCAAGTTCGTACGATATTCCGTTCTTGAGGTATTCTGTATACACACACACAGACCAATCGCTGAAAACATGTTTTTTGTGTTCAGGGGATCTGAAAACGTGTAGATCCGGTGAAAACTCGATTTCGAAAAATCGACATGAAAACAATACTTTCCTTCCTATATATTCATATAGACAAGAGAAAGTAAAAATGAATATGCATTGATTTCTATGTGATTTTAAATTAAATTAACTAATTAAAAAATGTTTGCTGAGTACTTCTGTAGTCATTGTACTAAACATAATTTTATCGGCTATTAAAATCGCCTATTTGCGGTGTGGGGGTGCTCGTGTTCTGAGAATTACGTTTCGTTGTCAATTCAGCATGAAGTATAGAGTATGACCCAGTTATGGGTTTTGGATAAAAGGCCAAAAATTATTTTATTTAACAAAGATTAAGGTCTGCTTATTCATTTCTTTAATCAAATCGTAAACATACATGTTATATTAAATCCGCCGTTTTTGTAGTTCACTTCACAGTTCATTATATTAGGTCTATTGTGAATCGCAGTTCGTAGCGCTAACGAGTTTCGTGTATTGCACAACGCACTGTAACGTGCTCAGTTTTGTTGTGTTGATGTTTTGTCTGGTTTCATTCTCTTTACATAATAGTAATATTTTATTTTTAGTAATACAAGTATTTCAGTAAATAGAAGTCACTAAACGAAATCAACATAGTATATAACGCGAGTGTGTGAGATATTTTAAAAACATTGCGAAGTACCGAATTATTATTGTATAGTAAAATCTACACTTGATCATGAGTGGTCAAAAGAAGAGTAAAACATAACATTTTCACGATGAATGGGAAATCGAGTATTACTTTGTTACGGTGAAAGACAAGTGCTGTTTAATTTGTAACACGTTCGTATACTTGCCCAAGAAAGGTAATTTGGAAAGGCATTATACTGTTCTTCACAAGAATGAGTATGTCTTATGATTTTCCGCCAAAAAGTAAACATCCTAAACTGAAGCTCAGAGAACTAAAACAAAAATAACTAACTGCTCAAACAACGATCACATTTGTGCAATGCAACTACTGTGTCGTTTAAGGTTAGTCACTTTGTTAAAAAAAATTATAAACCATTCACTGTGGGGATTTTGTTAAATCGTGTTTTCTGGAGTTATCTGATACTCTTTTTGACGACTTTAAAAACTGAAAAGCAATTACAGTTTCTATAAAAGATGTTCAGTTACTAACTAACACTGTCGTCAGGTGAATAGAAAACATGTCTGGAAACATAAATGAACAGTTATTGTACAATGATATCTCGTAATTAACTTATATAGAATCAGGGCCCGGTACGGATTGTAACCCATTTTTTTTTTGAAATCGATACATTTTTGTGTACTGAATCCGAATATGAACTTATTTTCTCCCGCAAATTAACACGAAATTAAGTTACAAGCCCTTTTGTATCACGTACTAACGTAACCTCACTTTCTCATATAAATAAAAATTTTGCCGTCTGATTTGAATTCATTTACCCTTTAAATGTGCACTAAAATGTTAAAATATCGCTGTTTTAACTAAATTTTTCCTATTGATCTTAGATTTATATTTAAACATGGTATATTTACGAAATTGCTAACCGACTAACATGTAACCTTTTAAAATATTGATACTGGAGAAGAGAAAGTAAAAAGAAACAGATTGACATCAAGAAACTAAGGAAAAACTATAGGCTGAATATTAGAATTTAAATATTGTGTTGTAATATAATAATAAAATTGAATGTCTTCATTTTTATGTTTTAGTGCGAGATAGAATGCGTACAAAAATGGAACGTAATATCCTAGTTGATGTAAGGCATCCTTTTATAGTTCGTTTACATTATGCATTCCAAACGGAAGGAAAATTATATTTAATATTAGATTTCCTACGTGGCGGTGACTTGTTTACTAGATTATCAAAAGAGGTTTGTATGTTTATTATATTTTATACATTATCTCCTTTATTCCATATTTTTCAATATTGTAAATAAATATTTAGTGTCATTGAACTAATTTAAAGTGCTGGAGTTCTTATCTTTCAACTAGGACCTATGAAAAGTGATAACAGAATTATATTATTCTCAAACCGTATTTTAATTATTCAGATGTAAACAACTAAAGATGGTAATATTTTACTGTACTCTATCCTATGGAACTTTGCAGCATGTCAAAACATAAGTGTACTAAATTAGTATTCGAACTTAGCGTGATCCATTCAAGTTACAAAAAATATGTTCCTTACTTATCAGATGAAATATATACTAATTGAAACGGAAATATATATTTCTAACCACCAGAATTCTGCCCATAACTGACAAGTGGAGAGTCAAATTATTTACTCTCAATCTGTTCATTGCTGGGCTAAAATAAATAGTTATGCTTCTTATCACATGGTCAGCTAATTAAATGACTGAATCATTTAAGAACAGAAGAGGTAGAGGTGTAAAAGACACTAATCAGAGTTATCTCCTCTGAAAGTAATGAATTTCATTATACAGCCAAGACCCTGTGGTGAATGATGTGAAAGTGTCATTTGCAGAGTGGAAAATATGTGCTTTTCAGAGGGCCCGGCATCCTGATAAGCGTACTTTTCCATTCAGTGAGGAAGGCAAGATAAACCACCTCACTCCTCGTTTTACTTACTAAAACCTCTAGAGGTTCAAACCAGCCTTTCAGCTGATGACCTGAACAACAACAACCACCAGAATATGGTAACATAAAACACTTACCAATAAACATTGGTAGATAAGGAATTCCTTATCTACCATGGTAGGAGTAGGAAGTTTTAAATTTTGACGTAAAAAAATTTAATGAATTTTAATTTACTGAAGATTTGTACAAGATACACGAAAGCGCTATTAACATTGGTAAGTGCTTTATGTTACCATATTCTGGTGGTTAGAAATATATATTTCAATTTTAAATAATATGGCTGCTTATAATCCTACATAGAATGTTTGATAAAATAATACTAATTGAAACATAATTTATACTAAATACAAAATACGAAAGTACCAGTAGAAAGAATTCATACATTAGGCCTATTATAAAATGTCTAGTCTGTCGCCAGTTATTTTGACTGAAGGTGTTGGTAGAGTGAAACATGATTACGCATCCTTTTTACTGACTTTCAACCCTTAGTCTGTTAGTATCTGTTGCACGGTTCTGTGGAATATACTGATACAACTCGTTACAGTAAAGTAAAATTGTAAACGTTAATTTAATTAATTAACATATATTTATTTAACAAAATTATTTGACAAGAAAAAAACTAACCTTTACAAACGACAACAATGAATATAGTGAGTTTATGAAAATAAGTTATTGAACATTTAAAACAATGCAATTCACGCAATTTATTAACAATAAAATAAAATAAATAATATCCCTTACCAAATTAAACATTAAATACAATGTCTGTTGACAAAATAACAAACTTCACCGTAACGAAGAAGAATCCCGTACAATTTACAGTCCAGCTTTTCTTAGTTTGCTCCTAATATAAACAAATAATGACGTGACTGAGCATGCGCATTAAATAGAAATGAGTACACGCTGATTAAAAAGTAACAACAAAATATTTTTAAAAGTATTGAAATACAAAATACTTTTAAAAGTATTTTTATAAATGAAATGTTAGTCCTACATCATATCATGACTGATGTTTTTAGTACTTTCAGTACTTATAATTTAAAAAATAGTTAACTTATTGGAATACGACATCCATAAAGTGGTGGACTCTAGCGTGCACCCTGTAGTAGCTGTTTTTTTTTTTTTTTGTTTAACGTTCGACTGTTCTGCAATTACTGCTAATGCAGACGGTGAAGGATGAAATGATTTTTTGTAACGTATGAAAATATGCCGTGCCTGAGTGGGATTCGAACCCAGGACCGCATGATGAGAGGCGAGCACCTGTAGTAGCTGGCTTTGGTTTGTTGACAGTAGGAGCAAACTAACAACGGCTGAACTGTAGACCACTAACACGTCAGCCCTTCAAACCGCAGCCGCGTCCCAACAATGGAATCCTTGTTTTTATATTTAATCAGTCAGCTGTTCATGAACAGCTGATTTCATTTTCCGCCGCTTCATTATAACAATACTATAGTGTTAAGGATTTGTGAAGATCATCATCAAAATTTGCTAACCATTAAAGAAAATAATTAAAACAACTCCATCACCATTTTTGTAAGGTTGACAGATAAGTGACAAAATTATACCCAGGTGAAGTCGGGTCAGGGAACTAGTATCGGTGCTACAATAGTACGTGGCCTACCTTGTTATGTTTAGTGAAATTTGTATTTCTTGATTTGGTAGCACTGTCCACTAGTACTTTTGGCGCGTAAATATTCATATATTTTACAGATTATGAGAACTACATTAGGTTATGGTTGTGAGCAGTAGGTTTTAAAAAATATTTACATATTTTACAGTTTTCTATTTTATAGGCTATAATGAATTACCGGTAATATAACAATTTCACCAACCTTCTTTTTAAACTGCGTCACCTTTACTTTTATTCTTACTTACACGTATTTCAGTGGATCCACCATCATCAGAGTAAATAAAAAAATTGAAACTAAAAATTTTTTATCTCACTTATTTAAAATTTACAGAAGATGATACATCTTCAGTCACTTGTATAAAACTGATTTAAAATTAATTTATTTTAATTTATCCCTTCTCATATTTACTGTAGATAGCAGCAGCAGTCAATATCACTTCATCATTCCTAAATTTGACCTGTTCATTCAAAATGTCCTGTTTTTGCTTGGTATATCACATATCCTGTAAAATATATGAATATTTCCCGTGCCAAAAGTGTTCACATCAAGAAATTCAAATTTCTTGAAACATAATGCTGTAGGCCATGCTCTATAGTAGTAGCACCCTAGTGTCTTATGAGAGTTAATAGAGTACGTATGACATTTTAAATAAACAGTACTTTTTATCTCATACATGGAATGAAAAAATACACTACCCATAAAAAAAGCTTTTGTAGAACTGTGATCATGGTTTTTTTTGTATAATAATTGATATTTCTTCTGTTTCTATTCCAGGTTATGTTTACAGAAGAGGACGTAAAATTTTATTTAGCTGAACTTGCTCTAGCGTTAGATCACATTCATTCTTTAGGAATCATTTATAGAGATTTAAAACCTGAAAAGTAAGTAAATTATTTGTTTAAGTATTTAAAATTTATTGTTTTGAAATTCATCCACTTCAATTAGTATTACTGTCAGTTTTTAAGTATACTGGACGGCATACAGCTGAGCACATTGAGACATCGCTGTGTTCCCGTACTATTAACCAACCTGAAAATATCTACTACTGTTTTCTATCCATGTTTTTACGGTAAATAATTTCGCTTCATGCAACAATTTATAGATTGATTTTAATGTATGTGAAATTTTAATAATATGAAGTTGTGTTTCGTTTTTACGGAAAAATTTTAATGAATATTTGTTTACTTAATATAATTATTTTTTTTATTTTCTTGTGTTATTAATTAATTTATAAATGGTTGCCACATTTTTGCTTACCTTAAAATGTATTAGAAAGCCAGTAAATTTCTACCTTTAAAGTCCATTCTTTCTTTCAGCGCCATGCGTAGTAACGCGACTGTCAAAAGCCGCAATTCTGTTAAACGAAAGCTGTACACCAACCTACAAACGACACATTTATCAAAATCATCCATTTTTAAATTAAATTTTACGCACGTATAGCTAGAAACTTACAATAAACCGAGAAAATAGCCTAACTTTGTTCACGAAATCCTGTCGCTTCACTGTTAACATTGTCCATGATTATTGTATACTAAATATCATCGAATTTTTAGATTAAATTTTATGCACGAAAAGCTTGAAACTTAAAATAAAATGAGGAATAACCTGACTTTATACAAGAAATGCTGTCGCCACACTGAATTAATCGTTCTAGGGTGATTCAGCATGATGATTAACTGGGCTATCTTTAGGCTGTATATCTTTAGCTTGCAATTTGTATACAATGTGGTACATAAATACAAACTGTGTACACTGCGTTACGTAATGTTTTTTAAAAAGGGAATAACTACGCCGCCCTATCGTTCTATCTCTCTCACACCCTATGTGCACAGCTACCGCCGGGCAGTATACTTAGGGTGTTAATAAAAAGGTTGCAACTCGTCTTTAGGTGACATGAATGTATGTAATCTTATAATTAATAACTTTGAAAATGATTTCCTGTGACCTGTATGCAGGTTCATATACGTTTCATAACATTTGTAGTAGCCATTTTTTGTAATGATTCTCATCAGCTTTAGAAATCTCACGTTCACTGTTCGACTTAAATTCATCAGGTGTAAGTGTACGAAGATTATTTTTAAAAAATTACTTTTTTTAAATAGCTCTGTTGGTGTAAGATCTGGGGATCTTGGAAGCCATTAGGTAACAAATGATGACCAAATCATCATTTGATGATTTGGTAACAAGTCTAGCATGTAATTAGCATTACGGAAAGTTGTTATCCTGTTGGAATCAACATTCTTGTTTGTGTAAATCTAACACTAAAAGTAATTTTCAAGGAGCGTTGAGTTAAACATTCTTTTACATCCTCCAGAACTTCCACAGTTGTTGTTGATGGTCGACCTGTGATTTTGTACTCTCCCATTCTCACAAAATTTACTTAACAAATTCTAGATTGTCAACTTATTTGGAACAGTTGAATTGAAAAATTTTACTTGAAACTCGTCTTTTACTCGTTATAATGATTGGTGATTTGTAAGTAACTGTGGTGAATGAAATGAAGGCATCATTGGCAAGGTGGAAAGTAGATGCTTTTCAGAGAGCCTGGCATGCTGATACGCATTCTCTTTTAACTCGGTAAGAAAGATAATAGTAAACAACCTCACTCCTCGTTATACTTAGTAAAACCTCTAGAGGTTTAAACCAGCCTTTTGGGTGTTGACCTATACAACAAGATTTATTTATGTCTGCTGAAATTCTTGGGGAGGCTGTTCTCTCGTAGAAAAAAATGGTTTTGTAAACATTATGGCCTTAATATGCATTTTAGGGCAAAAGTGTATATATTAAAAAAATGTAGACAATTGAAGAAAAATCTACAACTTTTATTTGTAACATTTCTTTGTATAATGCTTAGTTTAGTGATAAATCAGTGATTTTCTGTTCTTTTTTCATGAAAATCTGTAAAAAATGGATTTTTTAAGATTTTGGTCTTAGTGTCCATTTTACGACAAAAGTTTGTTGTTGTTTAAATGATCAGCCGAAAGGCTAGTTTGAACCTGTAGAGGTTTTACTAAGTAAAACGAGGTGTGAGCTGGTTTACTTTCCTCACTGAGTGGAAAAGTATGCTTATCAGCATGCCGGGCCCTCTGAAAAGCTTATGTTTTCCACTCTGTAAATGGCACCTTCATTTCATTCACCACAGCGTTGTTTAGGTCATCAGCCGAAAGGCTGGTTTGAACCTTTAGAGGTTTTACTTAGTAAAACAAGGAGTGAGGTGGTTAGTTTACCATTGTCTTCCTTACTGAGTGGAAAAAGTATACTTATTAGCATGCTAGGCCCTCTGAAAAGCATCTTCCACCCTGGAAATGACACATTCACCACAGGGTCTGGCTGTATAATGAGATTTATTACTTTCAGAGAAGATAACTCTGATTACTGTCTTTTACACCTCTGGCTCTTCTATTCTTAAATGATTCATTCATTTAATTGGCTGACCATGTGATAAGACACAGAACTATTTATTTTAGCCCTGCAACTAACAGATCGAGTGTAAACAATTCGACACTCTGCCTGTCTGTTATGGGCAGAACAAAAGTGTATAAAATTAAATTTATAGGAAATTAAAAGATGTACAACTTTTATTTTAAGAATTTTTCTCCACAGAGCCTAGTTAGTGTCAGAGTGATTTTCCCTATTATTAAGCCAAACTGAGGTTGGTTTTCATTTTGCATCATTCACTCATGATTAAAATCAGGTTATGTTTTTTTGAGGTTAGTTTTTTGTTTATTTCTAATGTTGTATTACTAATGTTAGGTTATATTCATTATTTGCTTTGGCAAGAGAAATTCGTGTGAGTGTTTTACACCAGATTTAAAAAAAATAAAATTATGATTATAATTGCTGATAAATTTTTGTATCCTTGTATTTTTAGCATTCTGTTGGATGCAGATGGTCATATTTCATTAACTGATTTCGGTTTAAGTAAGTTACCTTTAGACGATAAAAAAGCTTATTCATTTTGTGGTACGATTGAATATATGGCACCTGAAGTAGTCAATCGAAAGGGACATTCATTCGCAGCTGATTGGTGGTCCTTCGGAGTTCTTATGGTAAGAAAATGTATATGTTAGTTTTTCTCAAATTATTTAAATTAAAAAAGAATTGCCTTGTGTTGAATATATGTAAATAATCTGCAATAGAAATCGTATTAATCAAAGCTTAGCTGTGATTGTGGGGATTTTAAATTTGTTGTAGCTATGTAATGTGGCACATGGAGCTTTTGAATGCGTGATAGAATGTGCTAGGAGATAAACAAGTATGCATAGGGTTTAAATTGTCTTAAATATTCATTTTCTTGGCTGATATTGACTTTATAAACACCAGTTTAATAAAATTTATTGAAAAATGCCATTTTTGCTACCACATTGTATTGTATTCGTATGTATTGTTGTATTGTATTCGTATGTATTGTGTGTTATATATAAATTGATAATAGTTCTTCACTGTAGAATAGACAAAGGTAATGGTTGATTAAATGGTCCATAAAAGAAATGAAAATAGTAAAGTGCTTAGTTTATATAAACTATTTGGAAATGTAACAAAGAGTGGCATAGTCATTTGTTATGGATGCTTGATGATTGAATGCCTAATGCTAATAGTTTATTTAGTAGCTAACTAAACAATATAATATTTGGAATCTTGGAAGAGATGGGTATCATAACTTCTTTATGAGGCCTGACCCTTTTTTCTTTTATGTCTTAACTATTTTGCAATTACTGTTAATGCAAACGATGATAAATGAAGATGGGCAATGGAAAAATGCCAGACCTGACTGGGAGTTGAACACAGACTCTGGCATAGAAGCCAGTTGCGTTGACCATTATACCACAGGCCAGCAGGTCGTTTATGTCAAGGTTATGTTTTTTACTTGCTTCTCACTTATTTATGAGAAAAAACAGAACTATAGTTTTTATAGCCCTGAAACGAGAAAATTGAGTAGAATTTATTTAACACTCCATTTACCTGTGATAGATAATACTCTGAGTTACTATTGAAATTCCTACAATCTATTTTTAAGTTTTATTATTACATTAGTTATGTTATTCTAATGAATATCTATTATTTTTTTTTGCAGTTTGAGATGCTGACTGGAGCGCTGCCTTTTCAAGGAACGAATAGAAAGGATACAATGACTCAAATAATGAGGGCTAAACTTGGAATGCCACAGTTTTTATCACAGGAGGCACAAAGTTTGCTAAGGGTGTTGTTTAAAAGAAATCCAGCCAATAGATTAGGAGCAGGTATTTGTTTGACTTATTCGTCATTTTTAAAACACTATTACTGTACTATATTATTTTTCTGCGTTGATGAGCTCTGAACGTACGCATTGCCCCCTACGCATAGCTAGCCAATGACTTACCAGCAGTGTTGCCAATATTTCCTCTTGTAGTTCTGTTATATATATTCGTCAGCCATTTTTTTTTTTGGTCTTTCAATAACAATGTAACCTATCAACCTACAACCAGCTGATTATATTATAAAATATTGCATGTTAACGCGCTTTATAATCGATGTGTTCAGTACAAGATGGAAGATACGAGTGAACTACTGTGGCTCTTATATGCATGTGCGCGTAATGTTTGTCAGTCTGATACATTCGTACAATCTGACAATGCTGGCAAACGTTCTAATTGGTCTAACTGCGTGGAATAGCAGAACTCATCAACCGTGAAAAGCATTATTAGTACAAGTCTTGTAATTATAAGATACTGCTGTAACACAAAATGTATGTTCATTCAAAAATAAATCTTTCTAATGCATCCTGCAGTTTGAAATTATTTCTATTTCATATAATGAATTAATATAATAATTTCACTAACCTTCTTTTTAAACTGCGTCACCTTTATTTTAATTTCTACTTACACGTGTTTCGGTGGATCCATCATCATCAGAGTAAATGAAAAATTGAAACTAAAAATTTTTTTTTCTCATTTATTTAAAATTTACAGAAGATGGTACATCTTCAGTCACTTGTATAAAATTTATACATCTTCAGTCACGTGTATAAAATTTATACAAGTGACTGAAGATGTACCATCTTCTGTAAATTTTAAATAAATGAGAAAAAAAAATTTTTAGTTTCAATTTTTCATTTACTCTGATGATGGTGGATCCACCAAAACACGTGTAAGTAGAAATTAAAATAAAGGTGACGCAGTTTACAAAATGTATGTTTTAAGATTTTATTTTGATATCTTATAGAAAGTACTTAAATTTGCTTCTGTTTAAACAAAAATATTGAATTGTAATAAATTTTTATGATCTAAGAAAATTAGGTAGAGTTCTTCATTTGAAACTTTGAAATTTCTTCACATGCGGTTTTGAATGATTGTGGTCATATCTGCTCATTTACAATTTAAATCAAAAAAAAATTTAAACTAAAATTTGTTATAGTCATCAAAATTATGCCTAAATATATCAAAATATTCTAGTAAATTTGCACATGCGGAAGCTGGGTTTATGTGTTATGTACATGTGTTATGTTTGTCCAATTTAATCATAACGTTTCTTTAAAAAATCTTTGAATTTTTAGATTTTTCTTCTTTTATTCTGAAATTCAACTTGCAAATAATTTTTTTAAGTTAGTTCTATTTATGGATGTATCCACTACATCAAGTCACTGAGGACTAAAGACTGATATATCTGCATCCGTTATTATTGAGTAAATGTAAAGAGAAAAATATACGATGAAATTTTGCCTTTTTAACCCTTTATAGGGAAGTATTAGGGAGGGGAGAAATATATTATATATGTTAAATGTTAAATTTTGCTGTACAGGGACTTGAATAATGTATTTCTATTGCTAGAACAGTAAGATATTTCTTTGTTTTGATGTTAAGCCCTGGTAAGTATACTTACCAAGGAACGTTGTTTTGAAATGGAAATCACATAATGTTTAATGGTAAGAATGCTTATGGAAACAATTTGTAGTACTATATTACAAAAAATGAGTAGAATAACTTATCTTAACTTTATATTAGCATGAATGCTTACTTTATCGTAAAAAAAACTAAAATTTTCTAAGCACTGTACAAAAGTAACAATAAAACAAAGCGGTAGCGTACGCTGGTATGAATCCTTACCACATTCGTGTAACTTGTGAAGCAAATGGTCGCTGCATGCTAATTTCAATAAATGTGGATAGCCTACTTACCAGAGAACATCTATAACACTATAAAATGCCAATAAGATTTAATTGCATAGCTTATTATTCAATAAAATCGACCTTATTGCCATGTAGTATACTTACCAAAAATAAATCTTTATAATGCATCCTGCAGTTTGAAATTATTTCTATTTTATTATATAATGAATTTATATAATAATTTCACTAACCTTCTATTTAAACTGTGTCACTTTTATTTTTATTTTTACTTACACATGTTTCGGTGGATCCACCATCATCAGAGTAAATAAAATAATTGAAACAAACAAATTTTTATCTCACTTATTTAAAATCTATAGAAGATGATACATTTTCTATAGATTTTAAATAAGTGAGATAAAAATTTGTTTGTTTCAATTATTTTATTTACTCTGATGATGGTGGATCCACCGAAACACGTGTAAGTAAATATAAAAATAAAAGTGACGCAGTTTAAATAGAAGGTTAGTGTAATTATTATATAAATTCATTATATAAAATAGAAATACTTACCAAAGACCTAAAACGGGTTAAAAACAGTTCTCGAAAAATAAATTTTTACCCAACTCATTATTAAATGCGTCTGTGACATGAAACTAATTCTGTCCACAGAGGGTTAAGTTATCAAATGTGTAATTAATAATAATAGATTTTAATAACTGTTTCTTTTTTTATAAATTCCAGGTCCAGATGGTGTCAATGAAATAAAAAGTCATTCGTTTTTTGCAACAATAGATTGGGATAGATTACTAAAAAAAGAAATTCATCCACCTTTTAAACCGGCTGTCAGTAGAGCAGATGATGCCTTCTATTTTGATAGTGAATTTACTTCTAAATCCCCTAAAGGTAACGTAAAACTGTAGTTTTTTTATTGCAAAAAACTTTCATTCATAGTTAAATAAGTTATATTTGTTAAAATAAATAGTAAATTCCAGCGAATTTGAGTCAAATATAAATTTATATTATTTATTATTTTATTATTATGTATATTATATTATATATACATACAATGATTGTACATTAGTGTTGATTTTACATTAAAGTTATTATTATGTTATATATATTATATTATTTGTTTGTGTGCGCGTGTGAGTGTAAGTGAAACCAAACCATGCTGGTTTGGTTTAGAGCTTTATTATTTTATCAAAAATTTATTTTGTCAATCTATTATTGTTTATGCTTGCCACATGTCCGAAAAGTACGTTTTTCATTTTTTTATTAATAAAATTATTAAAAACCACCTTCTTCTTCTTCTTCAAGTGCCGTCTTCGCGTCGGAGGTTGGCGATCATCATTACTATTCTAACTTTCGAAACTGCTGCTCGGAACAGTGACGTGGAGTTGAGACCAAACCAATCTCTCAAATTCTTCAGCCAGGACACTTTCCTTCTGCCCGGCCGGCGCTTTCCTGCTATCTTTCCTTCCACTATCAGCTGAAGAAGTCTGTATTTCCCGTTTTGAAGAACATGGCCGAAGTACTGCAGTTTTCGTCGCTTGATGTCGTATAGCAGTTCCATCTCCTTGCCCATCCGAGTCAGTACGTCCGTGTTTCGTACTCTGTTGGTCCACGATATACAAAAACCACCAGAAATGGTCAAAGAATGAGTAAGAACACTTACCAATTGAGTTGTACCTTCATGGCATTACCACATCGTCAGCTGATCAGAATACTTGAAATTACACAATTTATAACGTTTATTTTATAAGAGGTTCCTGTAAACCTCTCTATGTCATGATAATTACAAGAACTTCTGATGTATATTTTTTTTGGAATAATTTTATAAGTAACAAAATTGATAGTTTCTTGCCATATACAGGATATAAATGAAACTATTTGTAGTAATTAGCTTTGTTGTAATTTTGTCTTGTGTGGAAGAAGGTTGTAAGGTAATAAAGATGGCTGACCAAGCATCTGTCCTGTAAAAAATCGTTTGTGTGCCATAAAATGTTCTTCTAGGCAGCTATTCATCGTGTAATTTTAAATATTGTGATGAGCTGACAATGTGGTAAAGCCATTAAAGTACTGTGACACTTATCGCTAAGGTCCGTTTCGGGATCTAGGTAATTAAATAATAATTAATACACTAAAATTTACAGTTACAAATATTTATTACACTAAAAGATTTACAAAATAAATAATAAACTAATTATAATGAAGTAATACAATAAATAACTTAATAATTTACTTAAAATAAATAATAAACTAATTATAATGGAGTAATACAATAAATAACTGAAATAATTTATATAGTACTACTTACAATAATTATACATAAAGCACATACACAAAAACTGAATATAATGCACATACACAAGATAATATAACAATAGTTAACCACTATAATGCTCAGATACGTAACCTGTACTACGCACTGTTAGCCATTCAATAAGCACTCGTCAGAGATCAAACAGATACTAACTCACTGACCTCGCTCGGGGTTCTATTTATATAAGCGGTTCAAAGAATCTTCCCGAAAGACACTGAAATTCGATATAAAAGTCCTTTCTAGAGAAGTCTTATTTATTGTAAACAGGTAATCAACCGACCCTTCATAAATAGTTGTACAACAAAGACCTTATCGTACACTATAGCGCAGTCCTTTCAAACAACTTTCATGAATAGGCATCCTTTTATAACTAGCCCTATTGTTACTTTTTCACCTTTTATCTACTCTTTACCATTTATGAATGAAGTACTAGAAATTTCGCGAAACATGCCCTTTTTCGATGTTGTCACAGTACTACTCAATTGGTAAGTGTTCTTACTGCATTCTAAGAATATTTCTGGTAGGTTTAATAATTTTATTTATTATGAAATAAATAATTAAATTGAAAGTTCTGTAATTAAAAGTGCACAAAACAGGCTTTTGCGATTTCAATTATTCTCTTGATTTCTGTGGAATAGTTTAATTCGCTTTTTGCCTCTCTGTGTTACATCATTAGTTTTAATTTTGGGTGCAATAAGTTCTTTAGGATTCTGTTGAAGACCATATTTTTTTATTTTCAAGGTATTAACTTTCTAATTCAGTTTGAGACTATCTTTTGTTTAGCTACTTATCATTGACTGTATACGTTCTTCTGAAATCAAGATTTTGTCAGCTTATCTTGTATTGTAAATTGTGATACTTTTTTTGTAATCCCTAATGTGTGTACGTTGCAATATGTTCAATTCAGAACAATAAGCAACCCCATGACCCAGTGAGATGAGGATGATGTGTATGATGTGTAAATGAGGTGTAGTCTTGTAGAGGCTCAGGTCGACCATTCCTGAGAGAGTATGGTTAATTGAACCCCAACCATCGTATAAAAGTAACGACCTTTACTAGGATTTGAACCAGAAACCTTCGTCTCCGAAAATCAGCTGTTAAACAGCAGATTTTGGCGACGACTTTACCTCTAGACCAACCTGGTGGGTTTGTGATACTTAATATATGTATTAGGTAGTTCATGATGATCTTGCAAAGATATTTTGACTACATATTCAGCATTTAAGTTGAATTAAATGTGTTATAAGATACATCCTTAATGGACTCCACTTTCTATGTGTTTGTAGAAAACTTCAGCATAGAAAACACTTGTATATTTTACACTTTGTAGACATTAATTATATGTTTTTTGATCCATTTTTAGTTGCTTAAACTGAAATATTATTGTGATTTATTACAGATTCACCTGGAATTCCTCCCAGTGCGAATGCTCATGAATTATTCCGTGGTTTTAGTTTTATTGCCCCATGCTTATTGGATCAAGAAGATGCTGAACCCGTGCCAAGATCTACAGAACCGTTAACTAAGGTAAGTTTATTTTTTTACAATTATACATGATGATAATTAATTTGTTTGTTTTAATCATAAGAAATAACCAGAAATGGTTGTCATCTTGTTTGAAAATATTATATTACAGTATTACTTTATTTTAATTATTATATAGAGAGGAACCAAAATTTGAAGAAATTTGTTTAAAAATATGTTTGTACCATAAATTCACACTCAAATATCCAGCATCACAACCTTCAGATGCTTTAAAATCAGCAATACCAATCTCCGATGCAAAAAATTAATTCTGCTGTCTCCGGATGGTGACATTAAGTGGCAAACTTTATTTGTTTGGTGGCCCTGAAAAGGGCCGTTTAAGCGGTGGTCATCTTGATGGGAAGCATCGGTCGTAGTCGTCGTGGCGGTCGAGGAGCTGGGCGACACGGCATGTTGTCGTCCAGCGGAGACGTCATCTTCTTCCCTCGCAGTAGTGCGTTGATGGCTGCTTCGTCGGACCCGGTGAGCATAAGGCTCGGTTGAGGGACCGCTGTGGGCATCAAGCGCTCGCGTCAGCGGGCAATGACGGTCTGGTCGACGGCTTACGGTGATGGGTCGGTGAGCGGAAGCATCATCTTCTCTCTTGCGGGGTCGTCGATTAGTTTTCGCTGGAGTCCGACAGCCGTGTGCCTTAGTGGACGTCTTGTCGATGTTGTAGACTGGTGGAAGTGAATCTCTCTGTATCTGGATCGGAATTGAATTGCCTCGGCTCAGTGCAGCGCTCTTTATATAGTTACCGAGAGCACTGTGGTAGAGGGCGGCAAGTCGCTTGGCCTTGGGAACAAAGCCCTCTGTTGGAACGCAGCCAAAAGGTTTGTCGGTGCGCCGCTAAAGGGCCTATTGCACCGACAAAGGTCAGGAGAAGTATTGAAGGCCGGCAACACAGTAAATGATTAATTAGAAGGGGTGGCGGTGACACTGCTTTTGTATTTACCAGCGGCCCAGAGAGTGGGATATGAATACAGTTGAAACTACTGCAGCATAACCCGATTCAAATCTTCTTGCTGAGGCTTCTGCATTTCTTCCTGTTGCCTTTATTTCTTTCCGCATCAAGCCACTTTTTTCTATCCTTCCAGATGGTAGCCGCAGTTGACTCGGAGAGTGCTGTTTGCATGTATGAGGCTTACATTTGCATATACAGTATCTTGAAATTTTCCTTTCACTCAAAATATTAAGCCGTTTTTGACTTTTCACCCACCCTGTCTAATATAAGCTATTTTAAAATATCAAATCATGTGCCAAATGAAGTTTTTGAAAAAAAATGTAAAATCATTTTGGTGTTTGTCTTTTTTCTGTTAGCAAACTTGCTATTGACAGGTATTGTCATGCCAGTACTTATTTTGATAGAGAATTAAGTGACCAATACCTGTGTTACCTTCACTAACTTATTGTATTTTTATTGTTAATAGTTACCGTACTCGAAAGGTAATGCAGTTACAGACGAATATGAATTGCGTGAAGAAATTGGTGTCGGTAGTTATTCAGTTTGTAGGTTATGTATACATCGGACTACTCGAACAGAATATGCTGTTAAGGTAAGCTGTTTTCAATTATTTTTTGCCATCTCATTAGTGATTAGCACTACTGGCTTTTATGCTAAGGGTACTGGGTTTGATTCCCAGTCAGATTTGGCATTTTGTTAGCACTCATTCTTATCTGTCACTCTTCATCATTTGCGTTAGAATCAACATGCAAACGGTCTGGCATTTAAAAAAGATCAAGTTTTACTTTTATAATTTATATTCCATTTAAGGAGTTTTGAGTATCAGATATTTAAATTTGTGATAAATCTCCGATAGTTCTTCTTTTTTCAATTGTTAATTTTTTTAATATTGAATTACTGTTAGTCGTAATAAATGGTAAATTAATCTTTAAAAAGGTTTTGTTGATCTATATTTATTTAACCCTTTCAGTGCCACCCTCTTTCACCATGGTTGTGCATAAAATGCCAAGCCACTTTTGATCTATAAACCAAGCATATCTGTTTAATTAGATTACAGATAAAGTAATAATTCTAGAGACTTGAAATTTTGGTCTTACCTTGAAAATAGATGAAGAATTGCATACACATGATCTAAACTAATGCTTGTCTTTTTTGAAAAATTTAAAAAAAATTTAAATTCAGTACAAGCAACCGAAGAAAATTGTTTTTTACACTTTCACACAAAATAACTAGTTAATAATTATATTTTTTACACAAGTTGGCACATCTATCATGTAGCCCATTTAATTTTGAACAAAACCGTATTGAATTTGTTTATAAATTGTCACTACAAACATACTTATTGAGGATATTAGTACAGCATGACGCGACAGAAAATTTGAGTATTTATAAAAAATTACAATTGTATAGTTTCTAACATAGGTTCACTTTCAGAGCCTGTACACAAAGCTAACTCGCAAATTTCATCATCGTCAAGACCAAAATATAATTTATCTTCCGACATTATAAAGAAATAAACCAATCACTAACACAAATAGTTGCAAAACTAAACAAAAATTACAACAGTAGAGGTTATACACGCTGTTATAAAATGTCAACAACGGACTCGACACAACACGAGAACACCGGCCTGTTAGATCGCTTGTAAAATCGTCACCATACATCCAAAGAGGCTAAAAATGTACGGTCATGTACAGCAATAACTGCTCTTTTGTTTAAGAGTAAAAACAGCACAATCTGTTGAGAACTGAGAGTACTACAGTGGTTTGAAACTGGCGGCCGATTTGATCGGCCATGGCAATTTACGCACAAGCAATCGTGGCCGATTGAATCGGCCATGGCACTGAAAGGGTTAAAAAAGAAAAAGCTTAACACATTTCTTATTTAAACAGTTTTTGAAGTAAAAAATCTGGTGTGAAACACTCACACAAATTTCTCTTGTCATTGCAAATAATGAACAATATAGTCTAACGTTAGTAATAATCATTAGAAATAAACAAAAAACTAACCTCAGTTTGGCTTAAAAATACGGAAAATCACTCTTTCATGCCAAACTAGGTTCTGTAGAGAAAAATTCTCTAAATAAAAGTTGTAGATCTTTTAATTTCCTAAAAATTTGATTGTATACACTTTCATCTAAGGCTGAAATCTTTAAAAAAATCGATTTTTCAAACGTTTTCGTGAGAAAAAAACAGAAAATTGCTAATTACTGCTAAACTAAGCGTTGTACAAAAAAATGTTTTAAATAAAAGTTGTAGGATTTTAAATTTTCTACAACTTTTATAAATACATTTTTCCACTAAAATGCATATTAAAGCCGTAATCTTAAAAAAACAATTTTTTACGTGAAAACAGCCTCACCAAGAATTTCAGCAAACATGGCGCCTACCCTATCTTGTATAGCATAAAAAATTTAGTAAACCAGGCGATTTTTAAAAAAAAATAGGATCATTTTTTAAAAAATCGCAAAAAAGTGAAAAATTACACAAATAAACTACTACTTCCAGTTGACAGATTTTGATGAAAATGTTCGTATCGGGTTCGGTAGTGGTATGTAACTTAAGTGTTAAGTTTCAAGTTCGTACGATGTTCCATTCTTGAGATATTCTGTTCACACACACAGACCAATCGCTAAAAACATGTTTTTTTTTGGTTCAGGGGGTTTGAAAACGTGTTGATCTGGTGAAAACTCGATTTTGAAAAATCGACATAAAAACAATACTTTCCTTCCTACATATTAATACAGGCAAGAGAAAGTAATAATAACAATAATAATACCCCTAAGTAATCACGATAAACCCTAAAAATAGTAATTGAGGTCGATTTAATAGATAAATTCCTGCTAGAGAGGGTGAGCACAGATTTTATGTGAAGCACATGAGCTTATACATTTTTAGTTACTGGGGGGTGGTTTATGCTCTAACAAATACTTATTAAAATCTTCATTTTAGTCACAAGTGTTTCGGTTTAAGCAACTAAAATTTAAGATGATCTAACTGTTTTACTTGACTTAAGATTGTATATTTCAGAATAAGCTCAGTTTTTTATTTGTATTTGTAATTCTGTTTGTTACAGGTTATAGATAAATCAAAGAGAGATTGCCAAGAAGAAGTAGATATTTTATTAAGATACGGACATCATAATAATATAGTTACACTTAGAGATGTATGTACTCAATACGTATTAGTTTATTTATTTATTTGTTCCGATAAGGGCCAATTTTAGAGGTGATGTTAGATGTTTTGTGGAAGCTCATTTTGCGGCCCATATTCTCAGCAATTGTTCGCTGTAGGCTTTTCTTCTTTCTTCTGTCCACCTAGTGTTCTGTTTTTGCTCTTCATGGAAGCCCTTACAATCTGTAAATAGTTGTCGGAATTTGATTTGATTCATTAAATTTTCTCGGGTTATTCTGGTTTCTCAATAACCGTTTTGATTTCTTTAAACCATGTATTTGACACCTTAGGAATATTGTGTAGTGTCTTAACATTTATTTTTTATCTTGATAAAAAAAAATTGTTTTTATCAACGAGTTGTCATCCATTCCAGGTTTGTAAAATTTTAGTTTTCTTCTTATAGTTTTCATTAATGTTAATTTTTCTTGTACAGTTCTTCACAAACTCGTAATATTCTGTCCATCAACTATCTTTGGACTCATTTTGTGTAGGATTTTTCTCTCAAACTTCTCTGCTTCTCTTAGATCAACATTCCTGGTCATTCTAAGGCATATTCACTTGCGTACAGACACTATTCATTCATTTACAACAAGGGCGTTCAGGCTTCTTCAGCCCCTCCTCACCGCGACCAAAAAGATCTTTTGTGATTGCCCCTATTCCTAATTTATGCAAGGCCCGCACTTTCGATAAAGTGCAGGGTCTGCCTAGGATCTAGTGCACTTACCTGAGCAGGTGTAAACACATCCCCACCCAACAGTGCTATACTTTTGCAGCCAACCACTATGCAACTGCAAAAATATAAATGTGCGACCCACTGAGGCGCCTTACAATACACCTCTCCGCACAGACCTTAATGGCCCATATTTCATCTTGGAAGATAGTCATGTTACACCCAAGGGCCAGGGAACTCATTCCCCCGGCCCCCCAGGCCCCCAATCCCACTCTTCCGCTCATCACAGGGCCGTCAATATACCAAAAGGTAGCCCCTTCCGGCATCACCGGCCGTCCCTCCGCCCACTCCTGACGATCAAAAATTTCCATCCTCAGTGTGTCGGAGAAGTTGTATGCTCTGTTCATACGGTCCCAAGGACCACCTACCACACCCATCCCTTCAATCACCTTGAAGATCTCAGTGTGGCCCATCTCCACTGATGGGACCCCGATCCCGTCCTCCAGCCTCAAGGCAGTTCCTATCGCCTCTCCCTTCACTTGCGCATGAATAGGAGGCAAATCAAACATCGCCTCCATAGCGGCCGTTGGACCAGTGCACATTGCACCACATATCCCTAGGCAGGCCAGTCTCTATAGCTCTTCAGCCGATCCTGCGCCGTCCTAGATCTGTTGTTGGCCACCATACAACATCTTCGTACGTGACCATTGGCAGAATGATGCCCACACAAGCCCATTCCACCATACGAGGCCCAAGCCCCGGAGTCCTCCCCAGCAGACTCTCACATATCCATAAGGCCTTTATAGCCTTCTCCACAGTCCTGGACATGTGGCCTTTCCAGGTTAGGCCACTATCCATGACAACCCCCAGATACTCTAACTCAGGGGAGTAGTTTAAATCCACTCCTTCCAGAGTCATAGCATCCATAGCTGTTTTTCATGATTTCAAATGAAATGGGTACCATCTGGTCCCCACGTGCAGCTAGGGAAATAATAGGTCCGCCCCTGCATAGCCCCGCGTACAGAGGTAAGGCAAAATACTGTAGGAGGAGCCAGGTATCCTACAGGCACCGTTAGACACTGATTAAATGCCCCAGTGCCATCCACCCTTCGGCACGGTACGACTGACACCACTTGGGTTGGGCAAAAGCTACAGCAGGAGAAGTTGCCTCTAGCACGGATAGAAAAAGTGCTAGATGCCAGGGACAAGGATTAGGATAGACAGACAGAAGCCCAGCATCTCAGCTCACCTCGGCGAGACCAGAGCATGGCTGAACAGTAGCCATTATATGCTGAGGAGTTTCCAGAGGCACGGGCACGAAAAACTGCTACAGAAAGTAAGGGAGCAGGTGTGCTCTCTTGGACGTGATGCTTCGGCACATGCAAGCCAGCCGACCACTGACTTGCTTCGCCTCCTGCGTACAGACACTAAGTTTTATCGTAGTATTATAATGTCTAATCTTTGCTTGTCGTAACAGTGCTCTCTTTTTATACAAGTGGTGAGTTCGTCGGAGTGCACCATCTTCCAACTTTCCTACGCTGCTGTTGTTCGCTTCCTTTTCACGGTGTTCTTTGGTTGTATTATCTCTCCTAAGTCCTTGAAGCTATCAACTTTTCCAATTTTTCCATATTGTGTCTTTAAGAGACACGTGGCTCTTTTAATGTTCGTAATGTATGTAGGTTTTTCAAAGGAAATCCGTAGTCCTGCTTTTCTCCATGTTCTTTTAACACATTGATTTATTATTTATTTATTAACATTAATTATGTAAGACGAGAAATTTTTTTGTTGTTTTACACACGCTTTAAAAAGGTGTAGCTATTTAAATTTGTTAAAAAAGCTATACTGTGGACAATTCGAACTGGCACAACTCTTGCTCTACGTGTACACACAGTTCCGCATAAAGTTTATCCATAACCTATTCTTTCAACAAGGTCTAAAAATTTTAATGTACGCAAATGCCTACAACCTTATTTCAATGTACAAACATACAAATAATTATTTCATTTTTAAAATATGTATTTAATTTGTCCCAGTAAAAATTTTAATTATAAGAACTAAACTGCAAAAACTCACTAAACTATACTCTACAGATGCACGCAACTAATTAAACAAATTGGTCTGAATATATAACGAACAGAAAATCATATATGAAAACTAATTAGTCACATCATTATGTCTGACAGATTATTAATAACAACAGTGAAAACAAAGCGTAGTGACCGTGTGTGAGTTGCACATTACAGTAGCGATTGTATACGCTTGTGACTGTACTGTCGTTGCATGGCGAGGGGCGAAGAGTGGAGTAGATATGCATAGAAGCTGCTTGTGCCAATTCAAATTGTCCAATTATAACAAAATACTTGATTGAAGAAACATTTGACAGTGTGGGGATTCTTTTCTGAATAGTTTTTGGTTGAAAAATATATTATAAACTTCTAAGTAATCTATGAAAACCCTGAATCTGCAAATAAGTCTGAGAACAGCTAAAGATTTCCAGATTTTCAAAATAAAGAAAATTTTCATAAAACAGACTTGCTTAATCTTCATGGAGATCATACGAGGGTCATTCGTAAAATAAGGTTCCCTAAGCTGCCGACACAGAATGCGATGTGCTGGGATAAATCTGGCAACTCTGTCTTACTCATCAGCTCTCCCTCTTTTTTCCCGCACCACTCCTGCCTCGCTACGTCGATCAGTGCCGGCCTAGCAGCCTTCGAAGATGGAGCTTCCTATCGCTGTTACCCCCAAATGCGAAATTCACGCTGTGATACGTTTTTTAAATGCAAAACGGATTTCACCTATTGACATTCATCGTCAGGTAATCGAAGTTTATGGCAAAAATTGCACATCTCTTCAACATGTTCGGAAATGGTGTAGAGAATTCAGTGAAGGCCGTACGGAATTTCACGATGAAAACCGAAGCGGACGACCTTCAGTTTCAGATGGAGTTGTTGAAAAAGTTGAGACAATATTGCTTGAAGATCGGAGAATCACCATTAACGAACTTGCTTTGCGTATTCCTGAGACTTCAAACACCACAAACCATAAGATTTTAACAGAAAAATTAGGCACAAAGTATGTGCGCGGTGGGTACCGCAATGCTCATGTCTCACATCAAACTCAAGAACTGCTGACAGATTTTGGCTGGACTGTTGTGCCCCCCCCCCCCCCTACAGCCCGGACCTAGCCCTAAGTGATTATCACTTATTCCCAAACTTAAAGGAACACTTGGGTGGCCTACGCTTCAGTACCGATGATGAAGTCAAGGAAGAGGTTACTTGATTTCTCAAAGAATTGGCGGCAGAATTCTGCAACATGGGGATAGAAAAGTTGGAGAATCGTCTGCAAAAGTGTTTAGACAGAAACGGCGATTATGTAGAAAAATAGCGTAAGTTTTAAGCTTTAAATTGATGTATAACACTAAGATAAAAAATATAGCTGTCTATTTTTAAAAACCATGGGAACCTTATTTTACGAATGGCCCTCGTAAATTGATTTAGCACAGCATCAGTGCAGTATCTTCAAAAAAAATTATTTATAAACAAATTTATTAGGTTAATAAATGTATTATTTACTCTTTTCTCCGTTAATTAGGAATTAGAAAATAATAGCAACGTTGGATGATGATGAATCTACATTTTGAGAACTTTATTTAATAAAAGATTAAACGAAATCAGTCCAGTAGGAAGCTGAGACCGAACTAGGCAAAAATACTCTTATCTTTATAAATATATAAATAATTTCTTTTTGTTTGATATATTTGGTTTTCTTTCTAGGTATATGAAGATGATAGACATGTTTATTTAGTAATGGAACTTATGAGAGGCGGGGAGCTGTTAGATCATATTCTTAGTCAAAAATTATTCTCGGAGAGAGAAGCCAGTGCCATAATGCACACAGTTGTATCAACTGTTTTTTATCTCCATCAGCATGGTGTATGTATTAAGTTAATTTGTTTTTTACCGTTTAGAATGTATTTATTATAATTATAACGCTTTTAATCTCAGAGTAATTTTAACTAGTGTATATAAAACAATCTCACCTTTTTTATTAAGATATAATATGCATGATGTTTTTTGAAAATACTGTATCTTTGTAATAAACAATATTTTAATGATTATGCTTAAAAAAAACCCTTGAGTATTTTTCAAAATTTTACACAGTTCTGTTAAGTACGAGTGGTATTTTTTCCGTATTCTATATACTTTTATCTACTTTTCTACATAATCTTAATTGTTAAGCCTAGTGCGTACTGGACTTGAAAATTAATGTAACACATTAATAATTTATTTAATGCAGAGGTATTTTCACGGAGAACCAGGGTGATTGGTTATGGCCTTCACCCAAGACCAAGAAATTAGAAGCGTGATGTGATGCATCACACATGCCGTTTTTGAGAAAATCGCTAATTAGTGAAAAATGACACGAATAAACCCAACTCCCCCCCCCCCCCTGGTATAAACTCCTCTGGTATAAACTGGAAATAAACTACACTGGTAGACAGATTTTGATGAAAATGTCCGTGTCGGGTCCTCTAGTGGTATCTTACTTAAGTTTCAAGTTTGTACGATGTTCCATTTTTGAGATATTTTGTTCACACACACAGACCAATCGCTAATAACATGTTTTTTTTGGGTTCAGGGGGGCTGAAAACGTTTTTTGGGTTCACGGGGGTGTGATCCGGTGAAAACTCGATTTTGAAAAATTGACATGAAAACAATACTTTCCTTCCTATATATTCATGTAGGCAAAAGAAAGTAAAAATGGGCCTTATTTTAAAAAATACCCCTCATTTAATAGATGTCTTCAAAGTTTGAATTCAATTAAATTTACTTAATGATTTGCATTGAAAATAAGTCGTAAATTGTTTGTTTATCTTTCAGGTTGTTCATAGAGATTTAAAACCATCAAATTTGTTGTATGCAAATATTGAAGCTTCGCCAGAAGCATTACGGCTGTGTGATTTTGGCTTTGCGAAACAGTTAAGAGCGGAGAATGGTTTATTAATGACACCGTGTTATACCGCTAACTTTGTTGCTCCAGAAGTATTAAAAAGACAGGGTTATGATGCTGCTTGTGATATTTGGTCACTTGGCGTTCTACTGTACACATTACTGGCTGGGTATTTATATTTTTTTAAACGATTGTTATTTATAGAATCGTTCTTTATTATTATTTTATCGTGCAATTTTTAATTTAATTGTTTTCACAAAGTGCTAATGCTGAAGAGCTGTGAGGATGTTAGGCAGAAACAATGGAATAAGGCAAATGGTAAGGTGTTGAAGAAAGTTGATGAGTAAAACAAAGATGCAGTTACAAGGTGTGGCTATTAAATAACGAGACTGTCGTAAAAAAAATTATTTTTATTTTATACGTAGGTGACTTACTGTCACCTTCAATATACACTCCTTCTCTATCCCTACAATGCTCCATGTGAATTTTCCATTGTTGGAAACAGTGCTGGAAATCATCTTCTGTCAGTTCCTTCAGGACACGTGCCGCTTTCTTTTTTAGAGCTTCCACAGTTTCAAATCTTGTCCCTTTTAATGCAGATTTCACCTTAGGGAACAGGTAGAAGATAATAACATGTGATGAAATGTGGTTGTTTACTTATATCTGGAAACGAAGCGCCAGTCCATGCACTGGAAGAGCTGAACTTCACCAAGCGCCAAAAAAGCTTGAATGAGCAAGCCAAAATTTAAAACAATAATGATTGATTTTTTGATATCCATGGGCTTGTGTATGTTCACTGGGTTCCTGAAGGTCAAACAATTAATCAATATTACTACCTTGAGGTACTTTCTAAACTACGTCAGAGAGTAAGGAAAAAACACCCCGAAATGTGGAAGGACAAATCATGGGTTCTCCATCAAGACAATGCGCTAGTTCATTTCGTGTTATCTGTCGAGAGGTTCCTAGCCAATTACAGCATTTTAGTGTTAGAACATCCACCTTATTCACCAGATCTTGCACCGTGTGACTTCTACCTGTTCCCTAAGGTGAAATCTGCATTAAAAGGGACAAGATTTGAGTCGGTGGAACCTGTAAAAGAGAAAGCAGGACATGTCCTGAAGGAGCTGACAGAAGATGACTTCCAGCACTGTTTCCAACAATGGAAAATTCGCATGGAGCGTTGTAGGGATATAGAAGGAGTGTATATTGAAGGTGACAATAAGTGATTTTTTTTTTTTTTTTTTTTTTATTGTATTGTCCTATATAAAGAACGCACTGGTTATGTAAAATAAGTGATTATGTATAAAATAAAAATAAAATTTTTTACATCAGTCTTGTTATTTAATAGCCACACCTTGTATATACGAGAGCAAGCCAAAAAGTTAAAATCACGTGTGTGGCAGCACTGATTGTTCTGCTATAACTCACAATGTCTAACAGCTGTTCATTGAAAGTATTGTTTAATTATTGTAAGCTACTTGTGATTATGTTTAAAAGTTTGTTCAAAATAAGTTCTCCTTGTCTGATTGCATCAAGAAATGCAAGCAGTTTCCTTAATTTGGAAGGTGTGAAACCAGCAGAGATTATTCGTTAAAAGTAGCAGGAATATGGAGAGAGTTGTTCAAGTGGAAGCAAGATCTACAAATGGATTGATTGCTTTAAAAGTGGTAGGATTTCTCTGTGTGATGCAGTCTGGTACGCCTTCACTTTAACCCTTAAGACTCCGGCTGTTCTATACTGTTCCGCTTCTAATTCACAGCGGCCATATTACATTCCTTTCCCATTATGTCACACATGCATTCATATAGTTAGATTTTACTTGTGAAAAACCATTTGTAAAGCATAATTTTATCTATACATATGTATATTTCACAATTCTGTAGGGTTGCTGGAAAATGGCGTGAGGGTGACTTTTTTAGGAACCCTACAAGTAGTATTTTGTCGTGTTCCACTTACTCCCTTCCCCCCTTTGCTAAAATGTACATTAGATCCCAACCGTTTGTAACAAAAGCAAATTTCTATAGAAAAACATCACAGCTTTTACACAAACTAAGAAACTTATTTGTATGTTGACTTATCGACGACAACATGCGGTATCTGTTTACATAAAAATTTTTCAGCACTGTAGCCTACTCTTCTCACTAAAACGATAATAAAATATTTCACTTTCAACATGTTCTATTTCTGTAAACTATAATTGTGTTGAAAAATTCTCTATAAGATAAATACAATAATGACCAGTTTCAGACGTATATTGACCTCACTGCAGCAAGTTTTATTGTTTTATTGCGCTACCCATTTCTACAGCCACTGAAGTGGCTTCGTGCAGCAAATGGGTTAAAGAGTGATGACTATACTGAAGTGGTTAAATAAATGGTTCTCAATAATCAACAAATTACAGTTGATGACATTGCAAGTGAGTTGAATATAAGCCATGGTTTAGCATATTTAATCATCCATGACCCTGTAAATATACCTTATTTAGGTTTCACTTTTGCAATCTTCTGACAGTATGCTTCCCAATGCATGATATATAACAATATTAATTATTGTGTTTTGGAAGTACTGGAGATTCAATTAAATATAGAAGAAAACCATTTTACCATGTCATTGTAAACAATATGCTGTTTTTACCATTATAAATAAATGAGTAGTTTATGTATTAGGTTTTATTATCTTCTTCTTCTTCTTAACTATCAAGGATTAGGCATAAGCCTGTTCCGAACTCACAAACCATTCTGTACTTCTACACAACCACGAGATATTCCAACCCGTACATCTCGACTACTGCCATCTTCTACGAGGTCTTCCAACCTCCCTTTTTCCAACTGGAACATATTCTGTCGCTTTTAACAGTATCAGGCATCCGTTCCAAATGTTGCCTCCATTGATTACGGTACTCCTCCACTTTTTCATTCAGGCTAAATACACCCAACTCGGATCTAATTTCCTCGTTATGTATTAGATCCAGTCTGAAGCAGCCCTTCGCCTTTCTTAAAAACCTCATTTTAGCTTCTTGGATCCTACTTTCTTGGCGTTTTGTAGTAACCCATGACTCAGTTCCATAAAGAAGGACTGGAGCTGCCATTACCTTGTAGAACGTCACTACTGTCTCTGTTCTAGCTCTGTTACCCAGTGTCCTGTTAATGGTACCACAGATTGCTTGAAATTTATTTATTTAGGTTTTATTATATATCGTTTAATTTGTTAACAGGAGAACACCGTTTGCAAATGGGCCAGCTGAATCTCCGAAAGAAATTCTGAGAAGAATAGGTGAAAGTAATTTGGATCTTGAATCTGGTAATTGGACTTCTGTGTCATCTGATGCTAAGGTAATCCTTCGCTTTATTTATAATAGTTTTTTTAGGTCTGTGTAAGTATTAGTATTATATGTCTATCTAGTAT
This sequence comes from Catonia carolina, assembly GCA_035578175.1. Taxonomy (NCBI): domain Eukaryota; kingdom Metazoa; phylum Arthropoda; class Insecta; order Hemiptera; family Achilidae; genus Catonia; species Catonia carolina. Next base: position 29,100,407 of record JAQMRL010000010.1, read on the forward strand.
TAGTATTAGCATTATATGTCTGTCTAGTATTATATTATTGCATTCTGGTATTGTATAAATTAACATAAAAATTATTTACCGTATTTGAATAATACAGTTGTTTGATTTGTACTTTCTCTTGCCTGTATAAATATATAGAAAGGAAAATACTGTTTTCATGCCGATTTTTCGAAATCGAGTTTTCACCAGATCAACACGTTTTCAGACCCCCTGAACCAAAAAACATGTTTTTAGCCATTGGTCTGTGTGTGTGTGTGAACAAAATATTTCAAGAACGTTACATCGTACGAACTTGAAACTCAAGTTAGTAACTACTACCGGACCCAACACGAACATCTTTATCAAAATCGGTCAACTGGAAGTAGTAGTTTAATCATGTCATTTTTCACTTTTTTACGATTTTCACAAAAACGGCTAAAGTGCTGGAATTCAAAAGTGTATATAATCAAATTTATCAGAAATTAAAAGATCTACAACTTTTATTTAAAGCTTTTATCTCTACAGAGCCTAGTTTAGCATGAAAGAGTGATATTCCATACTTTTAAGCCAAACTGAGGTTGATTTTCATTTTGCATCATTCACTCATGATCAAAATAAGGTTATGTTTTTTTGTTTATTTCTAATGTTTTATTACTAATATTAGGTTATTTTGTTAATTATTTGCTTTGGCAAGAGAAAGTTATGTGTGTTTCACGCTAGATTTTTTTCTTTCGTGACGTTTTTTGTAGGTGTGGAGTCAGTGGTTTAAACTGAAAGATGATGAATTAAAGAATTAAGTTAGTACTGTTGTTTGGGAACTTTCAGAACTAATAACAATTTAAGTTAATATTAAAGTGAAATAGCTTTAACCTTTTAATTATGTAACAATAAAAAAATAAAGTTTAAAAATATTATTCATCTGTTCTGTGCTGAGGTCCCACGTTCGATTCCTGGTCAGGTCCGGCATTTTTTATCACACATTTTCATTTATTATTTTATTTTTTTTTACATTACTGGTTATTGAAAAAAATTGACATAAAATAAAAAAATCTTCTATAGTCTTTTCCCATCCCAGTACTGGATATGTGTTGGCCTCTTCCAATGTCCTCCATGATTCCCTGTCCCTCTCTGCCACATTATCCATCCACCTCATCACTGATCTTCTAACACCTCAGCTGGTTCCATGAGATCTCCATTGGATCAACTTTTACGCCCCTCTTAACTCCATTCTTCCTCACATTTCCAACCCATTTCCACGGGAGACCCACAATGCATTCGTTGATATCAGTTACCTTAATCTTGTCTCGAATTACCTAATTTCTCATTCTTTCTTGCAAAGATATGACATATCTTGCAGAAATATGAAAGCCTAACATAGCTCTATCCATTAATCTTTGTGCAATTCTAAGTACATCTGCTACTTTCCTCTTCAAAGCCATTGTCTTCTTTCATAGGTAAATACTTGAAGTATCCAATTGCCATAATACTGTATGTTTTAAAAAATGTTTATGCTCTAAACGAATATGAAATATAGGTGTTGAAAAAGCATGATATAGCTAAATTAAAACCGCTGAAGATGTGGCTTGAGAGGCAAGTAGATTTTTTTTATATAAAAAAAGGCAATTATGTAACGTCAGCTGGTCTAAGAAAAATATAAGTAATGAAGTATCGGGAATCAGATACAAAAATAACTCATTGTAAGGTTGAATTGTAAGGTGGAAGGTGAATTGTGTCAACAATATTATAAGACAATGTTTATTCATTGTGAATATTTTTGTTGGTAAGATTCTGTGTAAGAGAGTAAAAGGAAGCCAATGAAGCTGAATTAAGGAGAGTTAGTTATAGAGATAGTATTTGTATTTAATTTAATGCAGTGCAATGTAAAAAAAGATGTATAATGCGTACTTTGTGCCAATTTTGACTTACGCAGCTGAGACATGGACTGTGGGAAAGAAGGTAGAAAGTTGTATCCAGGCAGCAGAGATGAAGTTTAAGAGAAGTATGCTGGGAATGTTAAGAAGGAATAGAATAAGAAATTATGTAAATTAGGGAACAACTAGTAATGGAGAGCTTGTTTAAGGAGGGTTGGACAGACAAATCTGAGATGGTTTGGCCATGTTGGTAGGGTGGAGGACGGAAGAATGCCAAAAATGATGCAATACTTGAAGATGGAGAGGAAAAAGCCCAAGAGTGAAGTGGATCGTTCTACAGGGTGACTAATTTTTTTAGATTTTTTTAAAATTTATACACCCTGTAGTTATGGATAAATTGGAAAAAAGGTGCGATGCCAAAAGAGCAATGGAGTAGAGATAGTTGAGTGATGGAGAGAGGTAGAGAGGAGTTGTGTTGGCACCGACTCGAGAAAACTTAAAAGTGGGATGATGAATTTTATGATATGAAATTCAATAAATACATAGGCATGGTAAGTTACTGGAAGGGAACGTTTGGTTGTAATATTAATGTGAAACTTTTAAGATTTGAATAAATAAACAAACGGTTTAAACCTTCCACTATATGACTACAATTTTTTTTTCAGGATTTAGTTCGTAAAATGCTTCATGTGGATCCTCACAGAAGGCCAACAGCCGTTCAAGTTTTACAACATCCTTGGTTAACGCAAAGACATTTGTTACCGACTCACAGATTACAGTTACAGGAAGCTAATGTCATTAAGGTAACTCGCTCTTTATTAAGTACTGTTTTATATATTTAGCTTCTATTTTGTGGACTTGATCAAAGTGGCTTAGGTTTTTTTTAATTGAAGATAGATTATACTGGATGTTAATTAATATTAATTAAGTGCAATTGCATTTTGTATTGCAACGCTCTAAAATTACTCTTTTCGCACGCACTTTGCTGTCATATTATTTTAACATCTCAGTGTAATTGCCAAGATGTATTTCTTTTACGGTTTTTAAATTATTTATTTAAAAGCAATTTTAATTTATCCAAAAACTTAATTAATTGTAAGAATTTCTTATTAAATTTAGGATTTCAGGGAAATTAAGAAGGTGGAACTCTGTAAAGGTGGAAAAAATGTTGAGATTTCATAAATGTGATGATTTCAAATTTTTTTAAAAATTGCAGCCGTAATTTACATTTTAGGGCAAAAGGATATTAAACCAAAGTTGCAGAAACTTAAAAACCTACAAATTTTGTTTCAAGCATTTATTTTTTATAACACTTAGTTTAGTGTCAATTGGTAATTTTCTGTAGTTTGCTCATAAAAATCAGTAAAAAAACGGGATTCTTGAAGATTGTAGCCTTTGTGTGCAGTTTATGACGAAAGTGTATTTAATCAAAGTAAGTTATAAGAAAATTAAATAAAATCTATAAGTTTTATTTGTAGCATTTTTTCAACAGGCCATATTTTAGCTTCAATTAGTGATATTCTGTATTTTTAAGTCGAACAGAGGTTGATTTTCATTGTGTGTCATTCTCTCGTGATTAAATAGGTTTGATTATTTACATTGACAAGACTAAGTCGTATAAGTGTTTTACACCAGAACAGTAGCACCATCAAAACTTTTAAATTGAATTGTTTTTTTTTTATTTAGGCCCGTACTTCGCAAAATCTTATTACGGTTTTTACCAGTTTTTGTTTTCAAATTTTTTTGCAGAATCCCGAAAGTGGTTCTTTACAACCATACGAGGTGTGGCTATTAAATAACGAGACTGATGTTGTAAATAATTTAATTTTATACATAATCACTTATTGTCATCTTCAATATACACTCCTTCTCTATCCCTACAACGCTCCATGCTAGTTTTCCATCGTTGGAAACTGTGCTGGAAGTTATCTTCTGTCAGCTTCTTCAGGACATATCCCGCTTTCTCTTTTACACAGACTCAAATCTTGTCCCTTTTAATGCAGATTTCACCTTAGGAAACAGGTAGAAGTCACATGGTGCAAGATCTGGTGAATAAGGTGGATGTTATAACATTGAGTTGCTGTACTTGGCTAGGACCTCTTGACAGATAACGCGGAATGAGCTGGCGCATTGTCTTGGTGGAGAACCCATGATTTACCCTTCCACATTTCGGGGCTTTTTCCTTACTCTTTGATGTAGTTTAGAAAGTACCTGAAGGTAGTAATATTGATTAATTGTTTGACCTTCAGGAACCCAGTGAAGGTACACTTCCATGGATATCAAAAAAAAAAATCATCATTGCTTTAAATTTTGACTTGTTCATTTGAGCTTTTTCGGCTCTCAGTGAAGTTTAGCTCTTCCAGAGCATGGATTGGCGCTTCGTTTCCGGATCATAAGTAAAAAACCACGTTTCATCACATGTTATTATCTTCTACCTGTTCCCTAAGGTGAGATCTGCATTAAAAGGGACAAGATTTGAGTCTGTGGAAGCTGTAAATGAAAAAGCAGCACTTGTCCTGAAGGCGCTAACAGAAGATGACTTCCAGCACTTTTCCAACAATGGAAAATTCGCATGGAGCATTGTAGGGATAGAGAAGGAGTGTATATTGAAGGTGACAATAAGTGATTATGTATCAAATTAAAATTAAATTATTTACAACGTCAGTCTCGTTATTTAATAGCCACACCTCGTATAATTTTTTTTTATAGTCCAACCTCTCTTAGTTTGCTCCTAATGTAAACAAATAATGGCGTCACTGAGCATGCGGATTATATCAAAATATGTACACGCTGATTAAAAATTAACAACAAAATACTTTCAAAAGTATTTAAATACAAAATACTGTTAAAAGTTTTTTTTTTAAATGAAATTGTTTGGCTTACGTCATATCATGACTGATGTTTTTAGAACTTTAAGTACTTATAATTTAAAAAATAGTTAACTTAATATGAATATGACATTCGTAAAGTCGCAGACTCTAGCGTGCACCCTGTAGTAGGTGGCTTTTGTTTGTTGACAGTAGGAGCAAACTAAGAATGGCTGAACTGTATATCCGTTCAGTAGAACTCTTTATCTGGACCAGATTTTGTGTTTTAAAATATGTGTGCTATAATTTATGTTTATACCATTGATATTCTCTGTTTAAACAGGGGGCAATGGCTGCAACATACCGTGCAATGAGTCAATCGCCTAGAGCACCTAATTTAGGTCCAGTCGTTATGAGTGAACTTGCTAGACGTCGCCATAAATCACGACCTAAATCTTCAACAGAAGTCTGAAAGTTATAAATAATGATTATGTTATATTATAATTATGTTGTAATGAATTTAGAATACAAAATATTGTTTTTATTGTAATTTAAACTTAAAAAAAAAACACAAATGGTAGTAAATGTGTGCCAGCAGTTACCTTCTTTAATCGATAATTATTCATTTCATCGGCGTTCTAATTGATTGATTGAAGTTTGTATTGTTGATCCTCTATTACTATTGAATTGTTTAATTGTTGTTTTAATATCTATGGAAAAATCAATAAGGTGTGTTTTTCTAGAGATGGATTATGTTCCGCAACTGAGAACAGAACCGTTCTCCCCCCGCAGCATCTACCATTATTTAAATATTTAAAAAAATCTATCGAATAACTGGTCAATCGCTGTTCTATAATATTAATAAATTTGTATTCAGTTTTTTATACTGAATAAAATAATTTTTTGAAATTGCCGAATTAATGAGCGGTTACAGAGTTAACAATGATTCAGAATTTTGTTAATAACTCTAAATTTAAATTCGCTACAAATCTGAAATTTCATATGTACAATAACAACACACAGGTTTATATTTCGGCGAAATCTCAAATAAATTGGTCGAGCGGTGTTTGAGTTATGAGCCTCTAAGTGTATCCGATCTGTTGCGGCAACAAAAAAGTGGCTCAATTTTTCTTCTCATCCTGATATCGCAATATCAAAAAACATTAAAAATATGAAACTGACATTGTAACAACGCAAATTGAAATCAGCTAAATTTTGGTGTATAGTATGTTAAAATTGAACAAGCGGTTTTGAATAAACAAGGCTCCAAAAACTCGGGTATTTATAATAAAGAAATCGAGTATATGTGATGGATGTGGGACAGGGAGCGGAAGATATCAGTAGCTCTTTTATAGGGGCCTCAAGCCAGAAGCCAGTAGCAATTAGTTCTACCGCCCAACATATTCCATTCTTCGCCATTAACAGAATCCATCATTAGGAAAACATGGCTTTAACGCCCATGATATGAATAAGTTTTCATAAATTTTAGATAGATATATATTATACATTTATGTATTTTTTTTATCAAACATCCTATGTAGGATTTTAAACAGCCGTATTATTTAAAATTGAAATATATATTTCTAACCACCAGAATACGGTAACGGAAAACACTTACCAATGTTTATAGTGCTTTCGTGTATCTTGTACATATCTTAGTAAATTAAAATTCATTAAAATTTTTCTACATCAAAATTTAAAACTTCCTACTCCTACCATGGTAAATAAGGAATAGTAGATTCTTATATCTAAAACAGTCTTGCCAACTTAATCAGTTGAACCCCCAGTTTCCTATAAAATTTATTTTACAAAAACATATTAATATGAATTTAAATGATTGAGAAAAAGAAAATAATCAATTCAATTCATGTGGAATTTATAAAATTAAATGTAATGAATGTAATAAAATATATATAGGTAAAACCACCAGATCTTTTAAAAAACGGTTTACAGAACACTATTCAAACTATAAAAAAGGAAACCGAAAATTCTCCAATGTAACTGAACACATGATTAAAAATAAACATACTATGTCCAGTATAAAAAATAATCTAGAAATATTAGAAATTAATAACAGACAAAATGAAATTAAAATTTTGGAAAAATATTATATTTTTAAATACAATAACAGGGAAAAATTAGTAAACACTCAGATTGAATATGACAATCAACTGATTAAGTTGGCAAGACTGTTTTAGATATAAGAATCGATTATTACTTATCTACCATGGTAGGAGTAGGAAGTTTTAAATTCTGATGTAGAAAAGTTTTAATGTTTTTAATTTACTGAAGATGTGTACAAGATACACGAAAGCGCTATAAACATTGGTAAGTGTTTTCTGTTACCGTATTCTGGTGGTTAGAAATATGTATATATAATTGTTTTTTTCTCATTGCTGCTCGTTCTATGATGGCATCACCTCGCCTTGCAAACCTTGCCTATTTCATCACAATATTACTATCTGATATTTAATTAAATCTGTTTGTATGTACATTTTAGTATTACATCCTATATAGACTAGCAATGAATTTATAATTATTTTAAGTTTTTTATTTTATATTTTAATATATTTTTTTACCTAATTGTTGTCATTTTACTTTTATTATAATTGTTATTTTAATCTTATATTATTATGATGATAAAATATTTATCTATTTGTATTACAAAAAATTGTATGATTTGTTAATACATGAAAATATTCTTTAAAAATGTTAGGTTATGTTCTTATAAGTTAGGTTACTATTGTACATTTTACGATTCATTTATATTTTTCTAAATTTTTCATCGATTTTAGTTACATTTTAAGTAATTAATTTGAAAGAGGAAAATTGTTTTTATTGAAATTTAATTCATCGTAAACTATTTTATTTCTTTTTAATCTGGTAAGTAATTTAGTTTAATATTTCTTTATAATAACGAAAGATTGTTGGTGTGCATATTTTGATTTTCTTTTTGTATTGTTGATATTATAAATTTTTTAGGGTATTAACAATATTTAATAAAAGAGTTTAACAGATATGCTGTTAAATGTAATCAGGAATCAAACTTCAGGTCTTTTATTTGAAAGTTATTAAAAATCGGAAAATAATTTTATTAGTAAATTTACATAAATACTTTGGAAATGAATCGGGTATTAATTCATTAACAGTAGGGTACATCATGTTATCAATTACCGAGCCTCTGAAATACAGTGTGAGAAACAATAAAATATCAAGCTTATTCATAATAAAAATTACTTTTTGAAAAACAAAAATCACTTTTTGTTAAATTTTTTTACAATCATAAAAATTTCATTCAAAAATAAATCTGTATAATGCATCCTGCAGTTTGAAATTATTTCTATTTCATATAATGAATTAATATAATAATTTCACTAACCTTCTTTTTAAACTGCGTCACCTTTATTTTAATTCTTACTTACACGTGTTTCGGTGGATCCACCATCATCAGAGTAAATGAAAAATTGAAACTAAAAAGTTTTTATATTACTTATTTAAAATTTACAGAAGATGATACGTCTTCAGTCACTTGTATAAAACTGATTTAAAATTAATTTATTTTAATTTATCCCTTCTCATATTTACTGTAGATAGCAGCAGCAGTCAATATCACTTCATCATTCCTAAATTTGACCTGTTCATTCAAAATGTCCTGGTTTTGCTCTTTTAAATATTTATAAATATGGAACATCTAATATTTTTCAATTTTATTTTTATATTACATTGTTCTATTATATTAAAATGTTCATCTATTTTACCAAATTTATGTTTTTATTCTTTTCTTCTTCTTCTTCTTCTGTAAATTTTAAATAAGTTAGATAAAAAATTTTTAGTTTCAATTTTTCATTTACTCTGATGATGGTGGATCCACCGAAACACGTGTAAGTAAGAATTAAAATAAAGGTGACGCAGATGAAAAAGAAGGTTAGTGAAATTATTATATTAATTCATTATATGAAATAGAAATCATAAAATTATTTATTCATCATATAATATGTACAAGTATCTTTACTTTGGAAATGTGCTAACAAAATATCTGGCACAGTAAATATCATATTATCATTGGTAAAATTAGTCCTAATTCCTGATTTTGCTAATTAAATATTTTACATGGTTTGGTAATACTTATAAAACAATAAAACATTGAAATGAAAAGTGCAACAGTTTTGTTGTTTGAAATTTGGATTTAGTATGTATGTAGTGTATTTATTTAAGCCGTGTTATATGCGCTTTAAATATCCATATCTTTTTACATATACTTAAATTTCATTTAGCTACGCGGATTACTAAACTTTTTAATAACTTATCTGTAGGTCGTACTTTGTGAGATAAATTTTATTATTGTATAAATTTTTATTTATGAAAGGTTTGGATTCTACTTATAATCTTTGTTATTATCTAAATGATTACAGTTACCTTAAAATTAAATTTTATTGGAAATATACTATAGGTTATCGAAGGTATAAGAATTCCGGTGTTATATTAATCTTTTATTCGCTGTGGTTGTTGAAAACGTACTTATTGCTTATAATATGGTTCTTCAGGCATGTAGCCAGGGAGGAGAGCTTGAGTAATGACTTCAGTTCCACCTCTGAATGGAAAATTAAAATTTCATACCGAACTAATATGCTGTGGTTCTTCGGTTAGATTTCTGGTCAGGTCTGATAATTTTCATCTACAACCCTTTGTATAACAGTAGAGGGTTGTGTTGTTTTGGTCATCAGCCAAAATGCTGGTTTGTAGAGGTTTTACTAAGAAAAACGAGGAGTGAGGTGGTTTACCAATGCCTTCCTCACTGAGTGGAAAAGTACGCTTATCAGCATGCCGGGCCCTCTGAAAAGCACATATTTTCCACTCTGCAAATGACCCCTTCACTTCATTCACCACAGGGTCTGGCTATATAATAAAATTCATTACTTTCAGAGGAGATAACTTGATTAGTGTCTTTTACACCTCTACCTCTTCTGTTCTTAAATGTTTCAGTCATTCATTTGGCTGACCATGTGATAAGAAACAGAACTATTTATTTTAGCCCTGCAACGAACAGATTGAGTGTAAATAATTTGACACTCTACCTGTCTGTTATGGGCAGAGTAGAGGGTATGAAACAAAAAACTTCTCCAAATTTAGCCCGTCTGAACCAAACTCCTGACAATGTGCCTGTGACTGTACAACATATTAAAAAAAATTGCCACTTCCTTACTTTATAAATTTATTCATTTTATACATTTTTGTCATGAAATTTGTCTGAATTTTTGAAAATTAATTAAATTTTATATATCGCATTGTTCTATGAAAAATATATTTTTAAAACTTATAGAAATGATAGTTCTCTGAAAAATTTGTCATTAAAATAATTTAGAGAACTTGTTAAAGTTAAATAATTTCATTGAATTAATTAAAAATTATACATTTTTGTAATATTATTATTAAAACTTTTAATATTTGAATTAAGATTTAATATTTAGATGCTATAACATTCCATGTCGCATTGAACTGCCTCGATTTTCATGTTGTATGTTGACAGAATATGTAATGTGTCAAGTGTGTTTAACGTTTTCATTTTTAACTTTCTCTTTAACTGTTATTGTACTTATTCTATAATACATTGCTTCGTTTCTTAAAATTTTATTAGAGTTGTATATACTTACTATTTCTTTACTTGTAAATAGTAATAAATAATGAAGCTTTGTAAGTATTGATATATAAAATTATAATTTAATAATAATAATTATAATTATGAAAGTAATTATGTAAAATGTTTTTCGGTAGTATTTTGTCATTATTATTGTTAATGTATTTGTTTTAATGCGCACACATTTTAGAATGAGGTATCTTATTATAACATATAATGTAATCCACATTTATAAATTCTTCAATACTTATAAATGTATGACAGTAATGTATCTCTCTTTTATCTCGAAATTTTCGGAACTACAAGGCTTAGAAACTTTAAGGTTTGTATGTACGATAGTGTATCAAATAAAAACCATAAAAGTGCCACAAGTTTTTCATTGTAACAGGTTAACATGTTAAGCCTGGAGACTATTTTTTTTTTAGTTTTACGTCTGACTGACTGTTTTACGATTTGTGTTAATGCATACGGTAATTGATGATTATAATGAAAATGAGTGGTGAAAAAATGCCCGACCTGACAGGGAATCGAACCTGGGACCCAGTGTAGAAACCAGTTGTGCTGACTACTATGCCAATGGGCTGGCCATCATGCCCAGAGGCATGACGGGTTCAAATCCCATTCAGGCACGGCATATTTTCATATGCTACAAAAAATCATTTCATCTTTCACCATCTGCATTAGCAGTAATTGCAGAACAGTCAAATGTTTAAAAAAAAAAAATGCCAGGACGCTAGAATCACAGATGGTTTATTATGCTGACCTGCCATTGCAGTGAAAGACGGTTCATCCAAAAATGTTGTCGAGATGAATTGAGTGGTTTTAATTGAAAACAGAAGAAGTGACCCGAGTGGAACAAACTGTGGTTCTGTGATAGAGAAAAGTGGTGTTACATTATTCTTTTCGATCACCTCGGAGTAAACAATATGGAGTATCAAAATTATTTAGGAATGACTGAAGTTGAATTCAATTATTTATTAGAAATTTTAACACCTCATGTATCAAAGCAAGATACATGATAAAAAAAATATCACCCAAACATCACCTTGTTGCTATTCTTCAATACGTGGAAATAAAAGAAAATTAAACAAAACTTTTAACCTGGCAGAAGACCAAGTTTGTTATAAACTAAGATCGGCAAACCAGGTTCTGATGCTTATAGGGTACTTAAAGTCTATGAAGTCTACAAAACAAACGAAATAAAATTTTGAAAAACATTTTTATGAATGAAGAGATTTTAAATGTGGATTTTTATGTTGAAGTACATTTATCTGATTGATTATTTGTAAAAATTCAAATAGAATAATTAAATAAAAAATTTATAATTATAATCAAATAATATTTGTTAATACATAAATGAAGGTTTTCAGAAATAATTATAGTTTTGCAAACGTGGGCTCCATGAGAGTAGGGGTTATCAGAAAACCAACGAACCTATCAAACACAAAAAAAAACAAGATTAGGGTCTCTAAAAAGAAAGACAAAAAGTGCTGGTAAGAAAAATTAAGGAGGCACAATAGAACAACTTGTAGTTTCAATATACTGTGCAAATTATAAATCAAATAAAGTAATCATTTTAGAAATCATTAAAAACCTTTATAACAATAACTTAATGCAGAAGATTACAATGCATTTACTTTCAAAAGAAATTTTTTTTAAATTGTCAGTGATTGCATAATGCCTCTTTAAAAATTTGGTAATTTATCTCTCTTCATCATAATTTTCAAATGGATTTGTCAATTGATGACTTCATTTGGTTGTGTGAAAAACAAATCCACTGTCTATTCATCCATGGTACATACTATTGGATAGCATCATTAAAATGTAAAGTGCCGTAAACATATCTATTGTGAAGTTCAAAGTACATTTTTTTATTTGGTAGAGATGGAAGCTGGAACGCTCTTCTCACTTCCTCCATCGGTAAACCTTGATCAGGCAAAATGAATTTGAGTTTTAGCGACAGAATAAACTTGTTTTGGATAGTTCCATAGCTTCTGTAGTATAAGCTCTGTTTCTGTCCAGTATTTGGCATGGATGTAAAATAACGAGACAGATATTGTAAAACTTTATTTTAAATTATAATTTTTATTATATCCCCTCTATCCCTCTACACAGCTCCACAAGAATTTAGAAACGATTTATAAGAATTGATGAAAACGTCTTTTTTATTATTTTTTTTAAAGAGTTATGGTTTTTTTAAAGAGTGGTCTCTTTGGACCACGTATTCTCAGAACGCTTAACTTCCATTCCGCCCAGTAGTCTTCATTCTCTGGTGTTGTTCCGGGGTCCAGACTCTCCGGCTCTGAGGCGTATACCATTTGATCTTCTTGCAATATGTGGAGCAGTCCCAGATATCCTCCTGGGAGATGTTCATCTTGGATATGTCGGTCTGGACAGCTAGTGCCCACTTGTCATGGTACTTGTACTGAGCCAGTTGTGTGTGGATCTGCGTAGTGAGGCGGCAGTTAGTCATGCAGACGATGTGGCCATAGAAAAACCAGTCGTCGACGTCTGAGGGACGTTGTGAGAGATTCGACATCCTGTTGCACCTCATCGTTGCTCCTGAGGTGATACTCGGAAGTCTTTGTTGAAATGGGGACCCAGAATCTTTCTTGGGTCAGCTTGAACTTTAATCCTTTAAGGGCAATGTTGAGGGTCTCTGTCCCATACAAGACTGCTGGTCAAATTACTGGAAGTGCCTGATCTTGGCGGCTCTAGACAGGGACTTCTTGTTATGAGGAGTTATTGTATTTTATTTATTTATAATAAAAAAATTGTGAAATTTTTTCTGGAAATCTTCAATTATAATTTTAGTTACCGTATCATTCCAATGAAATTTAAAATAAATAATTTCTATTTTAATGTAGTTACTAAACTCAGTTCTTCTCTATTCAGATTTAATGTAGTTTTCCTAGCTTATCATTTATGTAGTCACGGTTAATGACAAAAATATTCTAATAGTATATTTTTGAATTTTTTAGACAGGGTTTTTTGATGATTTTTTTTTATTGAGTGTCAGTAGGTAAATATAATATGGTTTTATGTTATTGATTGATTGATTTTTAAAATTGTTTAATTACTGAATTTTATTTGGTTACTGTTTGTTGTAATTTATGTGTTTATATTGATTTATGAACTTCATTATAATGTCCTTGGTAAATTATCACTAAATTCTTGATTTAAAAACCATAATTTGAAACTGTACATGGAGTTTTGTACTTCGTTCTCTGACTTGCATATTGGGAATAGTAGTTAAAAATTTTAATTGATTCCATTCCTGGAGGAAAAGTAGTTATGGAATGATCAATAACTGAACTTGAATTATAGTACAAAAAACATGTAAAATATGGTGAATCGTGTAGAGGAAACATGGTACAGCTGAGTGGGGGACTTAAGTTGGCTGCCAGAAGGGAGCAGAGGAGTCAAAAATATAATCTTACTTGCCTTATTAACTCTCCACTGTTTGTTTTGAGATGTAAAAAACCGTGTATGTACAGTAGCGTGCAAATTAATCCAAACACAGATGTTTTTTTCTGGGGATGTTTAACTGATTGCTGGATATGAACCGGTGATGTTCTTTCATCTGCTGATTTCTGAATATGAGAAACCTTTTGCCCCTGAATGTAAAAATGGGATTCATCGGAGAGCAGTACATATTTTTCCAGTCTGCAACAGTCCACTTAGCATGTGCTTTGGCCCACAATAACCGTTTTTTGTTGCACATTGCTTGGGTCAAAAGTTGTTTTTTAGCCGGTTGCCGAGCTTTTCGTCCAGCATCAAGAAGTCGGCGTCTAATAGTTGTCACATGCAAATTCGTTCCACTGTATGTACAGTAGCGTGCAAATTAATCCAAACACAGATGTTATGTAATGAAAAGTTACTTTATTTTTGAACAAAAATATATACATTCTATTTGTTAATGTTTAATAACTAATATGGTTACCTTTATTGTTTATCAGTTCACGTATGCGATTTGGAATAGATTCAATTAGTGTACTGCACATTTTTTTAATTTCTTCGTCACGAAACCATACTGATAGTATCGCTGCAATGAGGTTATTTTTTGTAGTACAATCTATTTTTGAGAATCGTTTTTTCACTATTACCCAAAGATTTTCAATTGGGCTTATATCCGGGGAATTAACTGGTCATGTCAACACTTTAACGTTTTCTTGTTCGAAAAATGCTTTCACTTTTTTGGCAGTATGGCATGGTGCTAAATCTTGTTGAAACACTCCATTGCCATGTGGAAATTTTGTTTGCAGTTGTGGCACAATCTTTGACTTAAGAATTTGGATATATTCATCGCTTTTTAACATACCATTTACTGGGACTAATGAACAAGGACCTTCAAATGTGAAACAACCCTAAAACATTTTTTTCTGGGGATGTTTAACTGATTGCTGGATATGAACCGGTGATGTTCTTTCATCTGCTGATTTCTGAATATGAGAAACCTTTTGCCCCTGAACGTAAAAATGGGATTCATCGGAGAGCAGTACATATTTTTCCAGTCTGCAGCAGTCCACTTAGCATGTGCTTTGGCCCACAATAACCGTTTTTTGCTGCACATTGCTTGGGTCAAAAGTTGTTTTTTAGCCGGTTGACGAGCTTTCCATCCAGCATCAAGAAGTCGGCGTCTAATAGTTGTCACATGCAAATTCGTTCCACTGGCTGCAAGCTGTCGATTTAAGTCCACAGCGCTTGATTTTGGATTCACTTGTTCTCACTAATCCTGAGTCGCTGTGGAACGAGTTTCTTGAAATTGTTTTAATATAGCATTCACTGTCCCTAGACCAATGCCACACTCTGAAGCTATTTGTCGTCGTGTCAGTCCAGTATATTCAGAGAGAAACAATTTTTGAACGTTTTCTTGGAGTTACATCCATTGTTAAAATATATTACGTAAACAGACACAAAAACAATATATGAATAATGTGTCATGAAAAAATGAAATACACTTGTATAAACCACTACTTATGTCACGAAATTGCTATAGAGACAAAGAACAACTTCACACTGCACAGACAGCTTACAGAATGTGTGTGGTTATCAGTGTAGCCACAACATAGAAAAAAACAAAAAAATTCCCTGTGTTCGGATTAATTTGCATGCTACTGTATTATTTTTACTTGAAGAAGCGGTGCGCACCACGAAAGTGCTTGTAAGGAAAAAGTATAAAAAGCCGTGTAAAGTAAATGAAAAGTTTTTTTATTTATATAGGGTGATTCAAAAAGAGCGCCGGTTTTGATATATCAAATTAAGAGGTTTATTTTATTGAAAAACTGAAAATAAATACATCAACAAGTTCATCTTACCTTCCGATTTCATGTATGAAAAATGATGTCATGCATGTGTCCACCTCTACTGCGCTGGCACGCTTCAACTCTGTCCATGAAATTGGATATTACTGCACGACAAGTTTCGACTTCCATTTGCCCAATAACCCGTCGAATTTCCTCCTTCAAGTCATTGATGTTTCGGGGTTTATTGGCATACACCAATGACTTCAGATGACCCCAAAGATGAAAGTCACAAGGCGTCAAGTCACACGACCTTGGTGGCCATTGATGGTCGGAATTACGAGAAATGATGCGATCCTGGAACCGTTCACGGAGCAACAACATTGTTTCTCGTGCAGCGTGACAGGTGGCACCATCCTGCTGAAACCACAACTCGTCAATGTCCATTCCATCCAAATGACGCCACAAAAACTCCCTAATCATCGTACGGTAACGGTCTCCATTTACTGTCACGGCTTGTCCTTCTTGATTTTCAAAAAAGTAAGGGCCGATGACACTGCCCGACCAAAAGCCGCACCAAACTGTCACTCGCTGTGCATACATTTCCCTTTCATTAACCACGCGAGGGTTTTCTAAACCCCACATACGGCAGTTCTGTTTATTAACAAAACCGTTTAAGTGGAAGTGCGCCTCATCACTGAAAATTATTTTGTTTGCGAAGGTGTCATCATCCTGCCGTTTTCTCAAAACCCAGTCAACAAACTGCCGTCTCTTCTGGTGGTCTGCCACTTTCAAATGTTGCGTCAACTGAATTTTATACGGGTGATATTGGAGATCGTACCGAAGAATTCTCCGTACAGAAGAACATCTTAAACCCAATTGTTGAGAACGGCGACGTATTGATTTTGCTGGGCTAACAGCCACACTGTCACGAACCAACGCAACGTTCTGCTCAGTTCGGCCAGAACGACGACGTCCAGAACTTTTAAGGTCGACTGTTGAACCCGTCTCAAAAAACTTTTTCATGAGCCTGCGAACTGTTGATTCATTCGGTGCTTCATTACGTCCTAGAGTACCGCGAAGTCGCCTGACAGTAGCCGCATAACTCTCTCCACTGTGGTAAAATGTTTTGACGATTAACACTCGTTGTGCAATAGTAAACTTCTCCATGGTTAGACACAGACTGCGAGAGTACTACACTGCGAACAAGAGAAACTACAACTGAATCGTCAATCGGAATGTTCTCCGAAATAGAAATGAGGTCTAACAATGTTGCCAACCGATAAACAAAAATTTACCAGCCGTTTAAAAACCGGCGCTCTTTTTGAATCACCCGTTACATAAAAAACAAAACAATAATATGGTTTCTGCTGCTATAATGCTAATTAGTAACTTAAATAATTATAATTATTTTAATTATCTACAAAGAGATTTAATTTAAAAATAAAATAACTTAAAACTCTAAATTTAAAATATGATGCAAAATTAATAAATCATAAAGTTTGTATTAAATAAAGAATTATAAAAACAAAAATGAAATTAACTTTTTATATATCGTTCTGTTTGTCTATAATATAAAATGACAATTACTTTTGCTAAATCTTCCAATAATATTAATTAAGTGTTAAGTTTTAGATAATAGTTTTAACTCTACAATATTTTATTATAGTTTTAAAAATAATAATGAAAATAAAATTGTACAATGTCAATTTAGAATTCATTAGAGAATATAGTAGCTATATATATAAAAAATGTAGTAAAATTATTTTGTAAATAATGTTACAATTTTATTTATTGTTGATGAAAAATATATGTTATCAGAATGAATTTAATAATAAAAAAATATATTACAAATTATGATATTGTTATTGCTGAATGTTATTCTTATTACTGGCATTATAATTTTTAATTATTAGTAGTAATATTTGTAATTATGTATTTTAATACCGTATAAGTTAATTGAAAAAATGAAGTAATTCTTTTACAATAATTGTAAATTAATGTTATTCTATGTGTATAAATAATTGTATTATTAAAAAAATAATAATTAATTGTTGCTTAGTTTTATGTTATTTATTATTATAATAATAATAATTATATTGTAATTAATTAATATTGTCAGTGGTGATGGACTGTATTTTATATTCTCTGTTTCTATTTTTCTTAGTATTCATTTTTGTTAAAATTGTGAATCATATTTTATCAAACAGTTTTGTTTAATTTTTTTTTTGTTTAACAAGAGATAGTAATTTTTTATTCTTCTAGCGTTCAAAGATTTGGTCCCAGGACCTATTCTGATATCCATCTAGCCATTGGTTGCCCTGGATTGCACTTTCCAATTAGTCTGTTAATAACTTTTGATGAGACTAGGAATCCTGTGGAGTTATTCTTTAAATAATTTATGTATCTATGCAACCTATGCTGGTGTCAAAACACTTGAAGGATATGGAAGAAGTTCCATATCTGTAAAATAGTTCTATACGGGGTGATTCATGAAGATATGCAGAAACTTTGGGAGCCCATTCTACATGTAAAAATAATGAAAAAAGTTTATATAAACATGGGTCCGGAAATGCTTCGTTACCGAGTTACGGCTAGCGAAAGATTTCCCCCAGATTTCAGCTCACCAGGTGAAATGAGGTCTTCCTGAAATTCTGGTAAGGTAGATTAAAGGGCGAATTCAATCGTTTCTTATGGTTTTTGACCTGATAAATTGAATAAAACAGGTCCCACAACTGTAAGTTAAATAATTTTTGAGAAAAACAGTGTCGTGTCAAATGCAAAAAATGGAGTGAAAAAAGCACATTTTTTCATCTTTTGTTTTTCCGGTTAATTTTACTTTGTACTGTTATGAATAAAAATTCATTTTATCAAACATCTATTTGCTTTCTGTGTAATTTATTTACACTGGTTTGTTCAGAATAAAATTTTCTACATGTTTTATTCAAAAGTTTTAACTGTTTCTTGGTGAAATAACAAAGTTATTGTTGCCCAATTATGAAAAAATGTGTTTTCACTCCATTTGTCACTGGTTTTCTTAAAAAATATTTAACTGACAGTTCTGGGACCTGTTTTATTCAATTTGTCAGATCAAACCCCTAAGAAATGATTGAATTCGCCCCTTAATCATCTTAACAGAATTTCAGGAAGACCTCATTTCACCTGGTGAGCTGAAATCCGGGCGAAACTTTTGCTAGCCATAACTCGGAAACGAAGCATTTCCGGACCCATATTTATAAAAACTTTTTTCATTATTTTTACATGTACAATGAGCTCCTAAAGTTTCTGCATATCTTCGTGAATTACCCTGTATCTTGTCTTGAGTCAAATAAAGTAGTTGAAACGCATTCAGGAACAAAGACATAAAGTGATAAGTAACTGAAGATTTTCTTATAATGTTTTTTTAATTCCGATTCAAATCCTATCATTATTTTTTATGTAAGGAATATAGAATGATACAGAGAATTTAAAAAGTAATTAATATCAGTCCATCCCAACATAATGAATTAGAAATTGTAAAGAAAATATCTTTCGATAAGATAGTTTTAAATAAATTCCCCCAATGAAACCAGAGAAAACATTAATAAACTTATGTTAATAAAAAAAATGTATTGTATTTATATTTTTATAATAGCATAGAAAAAATAGACGCTAGAAAAGGTATTTATGAAAATAAATTTTAAAAGTGAAAATCAATTCTCAATTTTAAATCGTTTATATAGATTAATGACATTGACTTGAATTATTATGTTTGCATATGAGTTCCATTTTAAAATTACAATACAATATACTGCAGGGAAAGTAGTAAGCAAAAAAAATACTTTTACATTTCATGTTGTCTGGTAATATAGTGCTGTAAGTTATCGTATACTTACGTTTATAAATTATATGGTAATTTACAAATAATCCAAGACTGATTTCGGTTACTGATTGAACCAAAATTTTTTTTTACAAAAACAAAAAAATTATTTGTTGTTTAGGTCATCAGCCGAAAGGCTGATTTGAACCTGTAGAGGTTTTACTAAGTAAAAACGAGGAGTGAGGTGGTTTACCGTTGCCTTCCTCACTGAGTGGAAAAGTACACTTATCAGCATGCCAGGCCCTCTGAAAAGCACAAATTTTCCACTCTGCAAACGACACCTTCACTTCATTCACCACAGGGTCTGGCTGTATAATGAAATTCATTACTTTCAGAGGAGATAACTCTGATTAGTGTCTTTTACACCTCTACCTCTTCTGGTCTCAAATGATTCAATTATTTAATTGGCTGACCATGTGATAAGAAACAGAACTATTTATTTTAGCCCTGCAATGAACAGACTCCACCTGTCTGTTACGGGCACAAAAATTATTTATGTTTGGTATATGTTTAATAACCTCGTTATAGCAAGCCTCAAGATGTCAGGATCAACTAAGGCTTGCTATTCAACTCCAAAATTATAATAGATAATTTAAATCCGGTATTTTTTATTTTAAATTGGACACATTTCAAACAAATAAAATTATTAAGAAGTCTTGTCATTATACAATAGTAACTCACGTATTGTTTTAGAGTAATAAATTTTAGAATTTTGAAGGTAAATTTCCACATTGTTCCCTATTTTTTAAGCTAGTACATAATATAAATTAAAAGTCTATGCCTTACATTAAAAATTTGAAATTTGGGATAAAATAGTATCTAGGTATAGAAGGTTGATTTGATTCGTATTGATAGATGATAATAGTAATATAAAAACATTTTTTCTATGCTTCTTTAAAATTAAAAAAAAAAATTGTACTATTTTTATTATAATTATCTGTTAACTACACTGTAAATGAAATTTATTCATGTTGGGTTACCTTGAAAAAAAAAAATTCTGTTGTGAATTATTTATGTAAAATCTGTAGTCACATGTTCTTGGAAATTGGTACAGTGGACCCTCATATTACGAGGGCTATTCAGAAAGTAGGGAACGTTTTGTAAATAAACAAAAACTATGTAAAAGAATTTTTTTTTATTATATACATCTGAAAGAGTGACTAAAATACTACTTTTCTACATAGTCACCAAGCAAATTGAGGCACTTGTCATAGCGGTGGACAAGCTTCAAAATTCCTTCGTCATAGAAATCCGCCGCCTGCGACCGCAGCCACTCAGTGACGCGGGCCCGGAGTTCCTCGTCGTCGTCGAAGCGCTTTGTTGCTAGCCAGTTCTTCATTCTTGGAAACAAGTGAAAATCACTCGGTGCAAGATCAGGACTATAGGGTGGATGAGGGAAAACCTCCCATTTGAATGAATCAAGGAGTTCTTTTGTGCGGTTTGCCGTGTGAGGTCGGGCATTGTCACGAAGAAACAAAATTTTTGACGACAACTTTCCTCGGCGCTTGTTTTGAACTGCTCTCCTAAGGTTACGCAATGTTTGGCAGTACCGATCAGAGTTTATTGTTGCACCACGCTCGAGAAAGTCAATGAGCAGCACACCTTGCCTGTCCCAAAACACAGTAGCCATAATCTTCCTTGCTGATTTTTGTGCGGTTTACACGGCAAACCGCACAAAAGAACTCCTTGATTCATTCAAATGGGAGGTTTTCCCTCATCCACCCTATAGTCCTGATCTTGCACCGAGTGATTTTTACTTGTTTCCAAGAATGAAGAACTGGCTAGCAACACAGCGCTTCGACGACAACGAGGAACTCCGGGCCCACGTCACTGAGTGGCTGCGGTCGCAGGCGGCGGATTTCTATGACGAAAAAATTTTGAAACTTGTCCACCGCTATGACAAGTGCCTCAATTTGCTTGGTGACTATGTAGAAAAGTAGTATTTTAGTCACTCTTTCAGATGTATATAATAAAAAAAAATTCTTTTACATAGTTTTTGTTTATTTACAAAACGTTCCCTACTTTCTGAATAGCCCTCGTATTTTGCACTCACATTCAAATATTTCACTTTACGATGTGTCATCAAATTAGTCATCGGATTCCCAAAGTCGCACATGCACCTGACCCACCAATCATCAACCCCTACAGTAATAAGTTCTGATCGAATGTACTCCCTCCCTCTTGTCAAGATATTCTCGACCATGCTACCCGCACCCTCCCATCATCAGCTCAAGGTTTTTTCTGTTTTTCAGTTTTGTCAAAGCACCCATACATAGACCCATAGTGTTATGCGTATCGCCTTGGTTATCAGTTTAGCATCTGTGCCGTAGTGTCTGTTGTGTTATTATACATACGTATTCTTTGTAGTTTTGGTACCATTTTTCCTGTGTACGTTACTGTGGTTATAGTGAAAATGGGTCCTAAATCGCGCATAAAAAGTAAATTATAAAGTAAATAAATTCTCAGTTTTCAGAAAAAAAATTATTTTAATTTACTGAAATGTAATATTTTTCTTTCTAAGGTGACTCAATGATAAATTGAAAACTATATTAAATCCTAACATGAAATAATATTTTGTCAGTATTCCAATAATATGAAGTGAATTTAATATATGAACTTGTATCTTTATGATATATTAATAATATTCAGGGCCTAAATATAATTATACTGTTTATTATATAATAAAATTTGTAATAAGTGTTTTACTGTGCGTATTTAATATATTATTATATAAAAAAAGTAAAGTGTAAAATATTAAACAAACTTTTATTTACTTATTTATAGCATTATCAGTGTTGCCAATATTATAAAATGCGTTATAATTTTAAAATATTTAAATATTATATTCCTTCAGTTATTAATTGTAACAGTGGAAGCTGATTATTATGGTGGTACAATATTATGATGATTTTAATCAGGGAAACAAATTTACTGTTTTATGTAAATTGGGGTTGTTCTTTGTGGGGTTGTAACAGGTTACCATAAACCATTTACGTTATGTTACTTTTACCCATAAGGAGAAACATTCTGTAAAGATATTTATCTTTTATACTCTAAAACATTGTTTGAGGGGAATATTAAAAACAAAATAAACCCTTCAAAATTTTTAAATTAATATCTATAAGAAGTTGTATAGTTTCTTACAGATTTAGAGTAACCATATTTAAAACCCATTACTAATTATTCTGTTAATTCAGTTCTTTGTATGCTTTGCTTTTCAATTTCTGAAATAAATTCATTCTTTAATTAAATTGTAACTTAAATTTTTGATCTGAAGTTCGATTAACTTTGGTCCAAACTTAAAAATTAAAACTTGTAATTAAAATGAACTTGGCTTGGTGTCGAAACCAATGACTTCAAAAAAAATAACAAAGAAATACTATAATTCAATATTTAAGTTTTTCATTTTTAATTAAAGAAAATTAAAAGAATACCAGAAAAGTTATTCAAAATAACAATCCCAGTTTACAGCGATAAAGTTATCATCTGTTGTACGTATATGTACCTGTGTAAATTACTCGTATAAGAGTGAAAGGGAACCTATTTCTTTGTAATAAACTCCATAACTTTTGCCTATCCATAGTATCAAAACCTTTTTCAAAATCAGCAAAAGCAATAAGTTTCTAAAAATTAAAATCCATTCTCTTCTCAATCACATGTTCCAGAGTGAAAATGGCATCTATACTGGATCAACATTTTCTAAAACCCATCTATTACCACAGTATAGAAATTATTTTAGAAACAGTGTTTAAGAAATTTTACTGTATTCTGATTGAAGAAGGTGACAAGAGTGATGTAAACACGTTGATCCACTAATATTTTATCAAACTATTATTAGGGATGTCATTTGCAAAATTTATATGTACTTGACAACTTTTTTTTATTTTTTTTTTTAGCTTTTATTTGTTATCGGGAACTGTACATTATTGACAACTACCCACTTTGATCGTTGTATTTTTTGAAGTGAATTAGGCATGAGTTTTAACAGGGATTCCCAGTAGAGTTTGTTCATGGATGGCTGTCAGCTGGTCACCATACAAAGTCGCTTGCCCAACCGGTGTTACTTAACAATTAATAGCGACTTTCTACCAGCTGGGCTGGCTCGGAGGCCTACTTGACAACCTACATCAATTCTAAAACTATGTTTTGGTGATTACAATAAACAGCAACCACTGTATTTTCTTATTATTTTAATGTTATTCATCATTTACTTACTATATTGAATATGATTTAAAATTTTTGGTTGGATTTTAAAACACAAATTATGTTATGTTTTTATTTTGCGTACTAAAAATCTTATGAAAATATTTACTTTTTTTATCGACACAATTTTGTTATTGTTATCAGGAACTGTAAACGTTTTTTGTGAACTATATTCAAGAGACTAAAAGAAAGTACAGGACATTAGCTATGTCCACACTTGTGCGATGTCACATGTGCTTAAAGGCATGCCATTTCAACTGTCCGCACCTGTTCGTTTGAAGAGCTTTATCTCAAAAAAAAATTGAACGAATATTTTTGAACACTACACTAAATTAAAGCCTGTTCTTTCCTGCGTTGATTTGTTTGAATTAGATTATTTTATTTTGAAAATAGTCGGAGATGCAGCAATTTATGTCTAAAGAGTACTTAGAATTTAGCCGGTTTTCCGTTAATGTGGTTTTTAAATGTCCGTTACTCCATCCAGGCTTTTCATAATTTTCAATGCATGGTTCAGTCCAAAAAATCATTTCCCTATCTCTACTTGAAGCCAAAATACACTTTATTTTAAAAAAAATGGTGGCATTTTAAAATGGAACATCAGACTTCTATTTTAAAATGTTCATATAGAGAAAACTCTGATCTTCAACGTACTTAAACGCCGATTTTTATGAAAAGCCTGGATGAAGTAATGGACGTTTAAAAACGACATTAATGGAAAACCGGCTAAAAACTGAGTACTTACTTGCATAAAATTTCTGGAGTTATCTCCGATTAATTTTGTAATTAAACAATTTAAATCAAACTTATCAATGCAGGAATGAACAGGCTTTAATTTAGAGTAGTGTTCAAAAATATTCGTTGCTTTTTCTGAGATAGAGCTCTTCAAACAAGTGCGGGAAGGCGGTATGCCTATAAGCGCATGTGACATCACATGTCGAATCGCAAGTTGAAAAAGAAACCACACAAGTGCGGCTTAAGTGAATAAAAATGTAATTGCTGAACTCTTGAGTGAATAACCATTTCTTATTAAAGAAAACAAAGTATTTTGATGTAATAAATTTTTTCTTTACTTGCTTGTTATAAAACATATAACAGACGAGGTTTAAAAATTACAGGCAGTAACAGGAAACTCCAATTTTCGGTTGGATCTGAAAAAACCCTCTTCAATCTGGGTGTTTTGACGGACAAACGAAACAAAATGGTTGTTAACGGTTGTAAAATTTACCACAATTACATTTTTTATTCACTTTAATCAGAGTTAGACGTGCAAAAACCTTACATGACTGCATCATTTTTCTATTAAGAGATGCAATAAAAATATAAAAAATAATGTTTTTTCAGGGCCCATTTTTGTTGGTACATTAGTATGGTTGGGATTCCTCTGTTTATACTATGTATCGTAAACTTAATGGTAAAGTCTTCCATGAACTGCCAAACTTTTAATTTTTTTCAGTTTTAAAGTTCCATAAATCTACTTAGCCACTAATAGCTGTGGTTATAGATTTGTACAACTGAACATTATTGGTTTGTTGTTTATAATACTAGTTGGCATATTTA
This sequence comes from Catonia carolina, assembly GCA_035578175.1. Classification (NCBI taxonomy): domain Eukaryota; kingdom Metazoa; phylum Arthropoda; class Insecta; order Hemiptera; family Achilidae; genus Catonia; species Catonia carolina. The sequence continues at coordinate 29,125,561 of JAQMRL010000010.1, forward strand.
TACAGGCTTCAAGGTCAACATCGTTTTCATCCTCTCTTCAACTTTCACCCAGCATGGTTGCTGCATTCTCCATTGACCTACACGGACAAGAAAGTCTTGAACCTTGAAACCTTGTTTTGATATGTTTACTAGTACAGTGGAAATATTGTAAATTATTCATAAGAATTTTTTATCAACAAAGGTTTTTGTAAAGATTTTTTTATGTTCTCAGAAGAAAGAAAGCCCTTATTGTTTACTTTTAAGGGGAGTGGTTCACCGAAAAACAAAAAAAATATAGATTTTTTTTACATTAGTTGATTACTTGAAATTTCCTCTTTAAAATGGTGGATGGACCCACCGGGTTGGTCTAGAGGTAAACTCGTCGCCAAAATCAGCTGTTAATAGCTGATTTTCGGAGACGAAGGTTCCTGGTTCAAACCCTAGTAAAGGTAGTTACTTTTATACGGATTTGAATACTAGACAATGGTTATCGGTGTACTTTGATGGTTGGGGTTTAATTAACCATACTCTCTCTGGAATGGTTAGCCTGGGTCTGTACTAGACTACACCTCATTTACACGTCATACACATCATCCTCATCTCATTGGGTCATGGGGTTGCTTATTGTTCTAAATTGAACAGATTGCAACGTATACAAATTAGGAATAATAAAAAAAAAATGGTGGTACTTTTTTAACAATTGGATTGTTATAACTTTGTTATTGTACTTTTTCTGCAGTACTATCCAGCCCATGATAATACAGGTAAGTGTCAATTTCTTAATTATTCTTATCTTTAAAATAGAATTACCGAAAATCTCATTTTCTGTTATTATTAAATTGCACTTTTCTCAAATCTTACTAAAGATATCAATGTGTTCCTTAAAATAAGATGTCAGTTTTAACATGTGTTGTTGTTGTTTAGGTCATCAGCCAAAAAGCTGGTTTGAACCTGTAGAGGTTTTACTAAGTAAAACGAGGAGTGAGGTGGTTTACCATTGCCTTCCTCACTGAGTGGAAAAGTATGCTTATCAGCATGCCGGGCCCTCTGAAAAGCACATATTTTCCACTCTGCAATTGACACCTTCACTTCATTCACCACAGGGTCTGGCTGTATAATGAAATTCATTACTTTCAGAGGAGATAACTCTGATTAGTGTCTTTTACACCTCTACCTCTTCTGTTCTTAAATGGTCCAGTCATTTAATTGGCTGACCATGTGATAAGAAACAGAACTATTTATTTTAGCCCTCCAGTCATTTAATTGGCTGACCATGTGATAAGAAACAGAACTATTTATTTTAGCCCTGCTACGAACAGATTGAGTGTAAATAATTTGACACTACACCTGTCTGTAGTGTCAGTCTGTAGTTAGTTTTAACATATCCAAATGTAAAAATATTGTATAGAAGATGAAAAATAATTTTTTTAAATGTTTTTTCGGAGATAACCGTTATAAAAAAATCATAACTATTACAATTCATTCATAAAATATCAAATTTGTATCTGTCAAAAAATGTAGACCAAATTTCATAGGTTCTTATTAATAAAAGAAAGTAAAATGTCTTTGTGATAGTTGAGAAAAGTACATTGTCATTAATATGGTTTAGTATTAGGGTGAAACACTCTTCTTAATTGTAAATGTGTATTTCCTCTATTATTCATGAGAAAAAAATGGTTTATTCCTTACATTCTACATAAATTTTAATATAATATTTTTGTTTGTTATATAAATTTTATCATTTGAAATGTATTTTTTATATTTACGTTATAAAAATTAATTAAATTTTTTTAAATTATATAAATCATAAAAAAACTTAATAAAAGCTTAGTATTTATTACATTGTATCTAAGTGTAACCTAAATTTGAATAAATAATAAAAAAATTTATTGCTTGTAGAGTTAAATAAAATTTGTGAGATAATGGCATCACATAAACAATTTTATTATATTTTTTATTGCCTGTGTATTGTCAATAAATACGTATTTACAAGTATAATGTTAAATAAAATGTTTTAAAATTATAATAATTTTAATGATTAATCTGTAATTTAATATGAAAAATAATATTATATATACATATAATTATGAATGTGATAATATTTTGGAAAGTATAATTAATTCTAAGATGATAATTAATTTAATTATTAAATAAGTTGTAAAATTATTAAATAAAATATTTTTTAATAAATATTATATTATAAATTAATTTTGTGCATTTCTTTTAAAATTCATGTTACCTTGTTAATCCCCTAAGCTTCTTTCCCAGTTTCAGTGTTTTGTATCATTGAAAGAGAAGTATAGGGTCATGTCAAAAATTTTTGTTAATTGTGTCCAGGAGACCCTAATGAAGTATATAGGACATGCCAAGAATTTATAAATTAATTCATAATTATGTATTTTTTAGGTAAGAAAATATTATTAATACAGTACCTGACATAAATATTTTCATCAAAATTGGTCAACCGGAAGTAGTAGTTTATTCATGTGATTTTTCACTTTTTCTCAAAAATGGATTCTAAGATTTTTTTGAAAAATCGCCTCATATTCTGTACAAGTTAGGGTAAGTTCCTTGTTTGCTGAAATTCTTGAGGGATCCTGTACTCTCATGGCAAAAAAGGTTTTTTAAGATTGCAGCCTTAATATGCATTCTAACCCACCGGGTTGGTCTAGAGGTAAAGTCGTCGCCAAAATCAGTTGTTTAAACAGCTGATTTTCGGAGACGAAGATTCCTGGTTCAAATCCTAGTAAAGGTAGTTACTTTTATACGGATTTGAATACTAGACAGTGGTTACCGGTGTACTTTGATGGTTGGGGTTTAATTAACAATACTCTCTCAGGAATGGTCGGCCTGGGTTTGTACAAGACTACACCTTATTTACACGTCATATACATCATCATCTCATTGGGTCATGGGGTTGCTTATTGTTCTGAATTGAACAGATTGCAATGTACACAAATTAGGAATAAAAAAAAATATGCATTCTAGAGCAAAAGTGTATTATCAAAGTTGTAGAGCATCAAAAATTTACAAATTTTATTTAAATAATTTTTTGTACAATGCTATTTTAATATAACACTAAGTTCTGTAAATGAAAAATGAATATTTTTTGAGTTATGAATATTATACTACAAAAGGAAATAAAAAAAAATTAAATTATTCATGCTGTAAATAAATAACAGGTGAATAAAATGGAAGTACGTATGAAAAGAGAGAAATGGATCGTCTCGTGAAAGAACTACGTTGCGTCGAGTGAACGCTCGCGCGCTCTCTTGGACGGCGGGAGACTCGCACAGATAAGAATACTGTACACACATTGTAAATCTATAAAATATGCCGACAGGGAAATAATATTTAAGTTATTATTTTCTAGTACAAATATTTCCCGACAAACAGCGGTAGTGCAGAAATAGGTATATAAGAAAGTTTAAAGATGGGGTTTGTGGGTGGGTCCTTTCATTCCGTCGCTGACCTTCGACTAGTCAACACCGTTCTTTCTTACTACCTTAAATGTTGTGCTCCGTTAGTGTTGTTTATGTAAGAGTATTGTTGTTGACAATATCAACTACAATTTTTTACTTTCATTAAAATGCGCTATATGGCATAAGAATGTACTTTCTGTAACGCTTAATTCCAATGAAATCCGCTAGATTGCATACGTTTGTACTATCTTTAACACTTAATTTCAATGAAATCCGCTAGATTGCGTTAGCGTATACTAAGATAGTTTTAATTTGTAATACATTCTAGCATGACAATACTATACTTTGAAAAACTATTTTTCTTAAAATGATGTGCTCACTTTTTCTCAATTTCTGCTTTCAAGTAACACAAATATCCCAGAAAATTATCGCAATTACTTTCCCAGCCCACTGCTTTGATTGTTATCATTCTTTTTTATATTTCTGATGAAATATCAATGGAGAATTGAAGGATTTTTTTTTTGGGAAATCACATCAGGATGGTAACATCCTGAATGAAAGAAAAACAATATATTTACTTATACAGTTATTTATTAATAATAATAATATATTATTTTTCAAAACAATTATAATATTATAATACAAACTATGTACAATCTATGGTAGTTTTTATAGCTGATCAAATATAATTTATGACTTTATAACCTATTGTAACACTCAATCAATTTACAATAATATTAAAGTAAACTTTTACCAGAAAAAAAAAACAATAATTAAACCAAAATATATCACTACATGTAATTTGTCATCAATATACCAGTGTCACTGTATTTACAAAATGTATGTTCAAATAATTATTATATACAAACGTTAGTTTTTAATTATTATGCGTGATAATAAAATTATGTTCTTTGAAAGGCCAACACATTATAAGCTGTAAATTACTACTCTTAAATCAACTTCAACCTTTCTGCTAAAATAAAAATCTGGTGTGAAACACTCACACAACTTTCTCTTGCCAATGCAAATAATTAACAATAAACCTAACATTAGTATTAAAACATTAGAAATGAACAAAAACTAACCTCAAAAACATAACCTTATTTTAATCATGAGTGAATGACGCAAAATGACAATCGAACTCAGTTTGGCTTAAAAATACGGAAAATCACGCTTTCACGCTAAACTAGGCTCTGTAGAGAAAAATGCTCTAAACAAAAGTTGTAGATCTTTTAATTTTCTATAAATTTAATTATATACACTTTTGTCGTAAAATGCATACTAAGACCGAAATGTTAAAAAAATCGATTTTTCTCACTTTTTCGTGAGAAAAAAACAGAAAATCGCAAATTACCGCTAAACTAAGCGTTATACAAAAAAATGTTTGAAACAGAAGTTGTAGGTTTTTAAATTCTCTACAACTTTTATTATATAAGTTTTTGCGCTAAAATTTATATTAAAGCCGTAATCTTAAAAAAACAACGTTTTTACGTGAAAACAGCCTCACCGAGAATTTCAGCAAACATGGCGCCTACCCTATCTTGTAGAGAATAAAAAATTGAGTAAAATAGGCGATTTTAAAAAAAATCGTAGGACCAGTTTTTGAGAAAATCGCAAAAAACTGAAAAATTATACGAATAAACTACTACTTCCGGTTGACCGATTTTGATGAAAATGTTCGTGTCACGTCCGGTAGTGGTATGTAACTTAAGTTTCAAGTTTCAAGTTCGTACGATGTTCCGTTCTTGAGATATTCTGTTCACACACAGACACACACACACACACACACACAGAGACCAATCGCTAAAAACATGTTTTTTGGGTTCAGGGGGTCTGAAAACGTATAGATCCGGTGAAAACTCGATTTCTTAAAATCGACATGAAAACAATACTTTCCTTCCTATATATTCATATAGGCAAGAGAAAGTAAAAATAAATGAATTTTAACCCTTACAGTGCCAGCGTCCTAATATTAGGACGTCAGCAGTTCAACCAAAAATGCCGGTGACCATTATTAGGTGACCTTTATTAGTACGTTGGCTAAAAAAATGATAGAATTTTTATTTTTCGCTCAATTGTTATAAATAACACATAATATTCAGTAAGAAATGTAGATTTTATTACAAGTGTAGTAATTGATTAATATTGTTTGAATAACTTCATATTGATTAAAGAAACTAAAAATGAATTTTCAAAACTTTTATATTGCAATATTTTAATATTTTACAATACTTAAATGATTTTTTAGTGATATTGTACCATAATTACATTGTCTTAGTGATTTTTTTTAAATTAAAAAGTACATTTAAACAAAAAAATGTGTAATTAAGTAGAACTTTTTATTTTTTAAATTGTAAAAAATATGTTATAACGTAAATGTCATACTAGATTAATTCATTATGAAGAAAACTAACAAAAAATCATTAAGATATAGTACGAAAAAAATTGCCAAGTTATGGATAGATATATAACATACTACAAATCGTAAAAAATAGGCTGGCATTTTTCAGCAATACCTAGTGAAAAATAGCTGGTATTTTTCAGTATTAATCTCCTGGCACTATAAGGGTTAAGTTAAGTAAACTTTGTTTAATCTGGCGACATCCTGTAGTTATTGATTGTAGATTAGATTTTAAAACGCTAATATTTAAAAGTCCTTAACTTTTGAAGGGGTCATCAAAATTGTGCGATTCACTAAAAATAATTAAAAGCTGAAAACGTTTTTAAGTCACGGTATACTTCAATAAAAATATTTTACAAAATGATTGGCTACAGTATTGAAATCAATAACAAATATAAATTTTCCTTTGATCTGTAACTGTTCTCGGTACATCATGATCCCGTACATGAAATCTTATAAATGTCACATTTCCAGTTAATATAAGTAATCATCATGGAAATGAAAAATCGTCCTATTTCACGGCTGTTATTTATTTTCTAAAAATCATTAACCCTTTGCGGTCTCTAAGCTAGTTTAGGAAAGTTACTCTCAACCCGAATGGCCAGCCCTGCTGGACATGGCCACGTTCTGTATCAGCTGTGTTAGTATAATCCTCTTAGGTCGTATGGCCAGCTTTGCTGGCCACTACTGATTTCCTCTTCAGCTCGTCCGACCAGCATAGGTGGCCATTTATTTAAAATTGTTTAGTATTTTTCTGGCAGGTTGCACCACTCATAGGGAAAAGACAATTTGTAAATAGTATTTAAAGCAACAGTAATAATTTTGTCCATTTTTAACATTTAATATTTTATTATGTTTTACAGTACTTAGAAAATTTTAAATGTCATTGTATTTGCCATTTCGTTAGCTTTCAATAAAACATAACAATATTAGACTTTGAATTCATTTTGGATTTTTAATGTGTAAAACCTTAGGCCTTATCACATTTACAGATTGAAACAAAAAACTTGATACAAGCTGGTGTAGCAGGGATGGCAGAATGGTGGCCAACCTAACAGAGAAACCGCCATGGCCAGCAGTGCTGGCTGTACAACCTGAGAGGCACGGCGCTGTGAAAACAATGATGAGCTGACTCAGTAACAGCTGTGGCCAGCATTCGAGGGCAAAGGGTTAATAACTTTTTAACAGCTTCATTTATGGTAAAAAAGATGGGTATCATGATTTTACATAAGATGAGCTATTTAACAGTGTTCTAAAAATATTTTTTAAATATGAAATGTTATTGAGAAGGCTAGTAGCGGACCGATCTGCTCCTCTCCGCATACGGCAATCATATCTTTGTTACACAGTACATATCCTTCAATTACAAAAAATTCTGTGGCTTTCTGAACGAACTGAAATTTTCGAGAACTACAAGCGTAAAGTGATACCAAAGAAAATTCAATATTTATTTTAAAACAATTTCTAATATGAAATACCCCAATTGTGTGTAAATTAAAAAAGGAAGTTCACTATACATCACACATCAATCCCTCCTACTTCTTTCATTTTTAGTGAAATTAACGCTTTATCAAAACAGTTCATTACAGCTTATATTGCAATGACTAATGCAATACACCTTTTCCTTAATATTTATATTTTTACAGTACATACAGATGTTTAATTAATTACAAAATAAAATTGTCTGTAACATAAAATTAAAAATTACCTTAGAAATAAGTAAATAATAATAATTTATCTATCACATTTTATTAAATTTAAATATTTATACAAACATAATTTTTAATAATAATAGTCAAAATTAGGCACTGTTTATAATTGGTATTTTGTCTCATTTACGGCCAAACTGGTGATTAACACAACCTAGATTATTAAATAAATAATAAATACAGAACTGTTTTAATTAATTTATTATGCTATTAGTTTATGTTTTCTAAATGAAGGAAAAATAATCAAAATAATTTTTTTTCATATACCAGGGTACTCCAAAAAAGTAAGATTTATAATATTGTTTAGCAATACAAAAAACTGTTTATTTTCAAACATGTTTACATCGTTTTAAAGCTTGAACATTTTTCGACAAACAGTAGAGCGTAGATAATCTGAACGGCATCCGAGGATTTTTTCGATACTTTAATTTGCACGAGAACGGCAAAAGTAAAGCACCATTTACACTTTTATAAAAACACAGTTTCATAAACTTTTGTTTTAAAATAAATGTTATGTATAAATAAATTAACAAGGATCGAAACACCACGTTAGAGGAGTGTTTAAGTAAGTTTTAAAAGTAAGATTTCAGTGATTTTGTTTTTAATTTTATATTCAGCACATACTGTACCTACTGCATATACAGTAAAAAACATACTGTAGTTTTATTATTTAAATTCATAATTTTTTGGTGAAATTAAAGCACAATACAACTCTACTTCTGCATTATTTAAAAATGAGGCCTACATATTTGTTCATTAAAAGCAACTAAATATATGTAACTGCAAAGAAATTTTGTTTTTATTTATTTCAACCTTTTTAAAATACTTATCTATGGGTTTAAGTGGAATTTCTAGGTTATGTTCAATAAATCCAAACAAATCGGTAATCCGAACTACCAATGATTCCAATTGGTTCAAATTTTTGATTCTCTACTGAACATTTTGGAACAAGTGATTTTGTATGCGCCTCGGCAGTTACTGTATCCACATCATTAAAGAAATGTTGAACCTCATCTTTCACTACTTCATTGTTGCTGAAATGGGTTCTAGCCAAATATTATTTCAACATAGGAAATATATGGTAGTGATTGGGAGCTAAGTCTAAATTATAATTGTTTGTGGTCTTTTGTCGACATTTGTGGGACCCATCTTGCAACTTTTATGCTTTCGGAAACTTCAGGAATCAAAATGCAGAGATCATCCACTCATTCATTAAACTTTTTCTAATGATTCTGATCAGAAATTGACAGACTCTTTATTTCTTTGTCATTAATTTCAGTATGACCAACTGTAAGCTCTGGAAATTATTTGCGGACGCTTTTAACATCCCATACATAACTTGACATGCACTTTTGTCAATTGTTAATTAATTTTAATCTTTTTAATTCATTTAACCCTTTGGAAACGGACTGTTTCTTGTTAAACAGAAGAATTGCAAAATTCAAAACGCGCTCTCAAAACAACTGTTTTATCTAACGTCCCTACTAACAAAAAATTCTGTAAATATTGATTCATATATGATACGTACACACCTTTTACCAACAAAAAAATTTGTCAACAAAAATTTTATCAACAAAATCGCTTGATAATTCTTTGCATTTAGGCGAGTGAAATTTTCAACCGCGAAAATGTTTAGTGTTTACTTTAGATTTTTTACTAAAATGGGCTTAAATTTCAGTTTAGCAAAAAAATTTATAAAACATGTTTTGTAGACAAGAGTTTGCTGGAATAAATGTTATTTTTTATTTAAATTTCCGTAAATATTGACGAACTTACAAAATGTTCAACATGAGTTCATTTTCACATCACAGGGAAGCATGAAGGAATGGTATTTTACATTCTTTATGGTGATGTCACAGAGCCACTATTATATTTAGGTTACAGTTGTAAGCAAAGCAATGTAAAAATTCTTTTCCCTACAACCATGTGTTTTGAAAAATTCTGTAGGTGCGGTTAGAAGGAGCCGTTACACGTCCTTTGCAACCCGGCAAAGTGTCGAATTTTTTGCCTCTGTGATGGTAAACCCCCTCCTGAAAAGTAAAATGGACTCATCCTTCCTTTTCAAGGGCAAGCACCAAAGCAGAATCGTTATAGCTTCAACACAAACTAAAGACCATGCATGTACGTTGACTTACACACGAGCTACACGGATTTCCATTCAAAACAAACTAATCCCAAACCATCAATGCTACCTACAGACTGTAGAGGGAATAAAAATTTTCCCTGGTATGAAATTCTATTTCTGTAAACACTATTAGATGCGTTAAAGAATTCCCTATTATAAAAGTACAATATTTACCGGTTTCCGACTTATACTGACCTGCAGAAGCACGTTTTATCGCCCCAAACCACAATCCATTCGACATCATCTAAAATTAGATTACCAGTGTGAACAGGGTTAATGTTAAAAAATGAATGACTGCTAAACCAAGACTTAGTACCCTAGTGAGATGCGTGTAGCTTTGTTTGGGAGCGGCAGAAATCACAAATACAGTGGACACTCGATTACTCGAAGTCCGATAACTCAAAATATAACTTGGGTCCCTAGACTTTCGTATCTAAGTCCATATAAAATAATCCTGTTATCTCGAAATGAAGTTTCGATAACTCGAATTTTGAAACATTTTCAATATCAAAAAATCTGAAAATAAACGTTTATTTCTATTGAAATTATGACTTTATTCATGAACTTTTTCGATGTATATAATCTAGAGACAATGGGTTTTACCTAACTGTGGCGCAGAAGGTACTGCATTATTGTTTGTTTGTATGACAGACCATTTATCCAGGTAGGCTGTCAATGCAAACAATAGGAGGGTACGGTATTGTACAGTATCATACATACCTATCTTATGACAATGTTATGTTTGCAATGACAGAGGAAGTGTCCGAGTGGTCTGGGTTTTACCTAATTAAGGCGCAGGTACTGTATTTTTGTTTGTACAGTACTGTATTGACGGGTGGGTTGGGTTTTACAAATTCTTCTTTAATCTGTGGTTTTACCTAATTACGGCAGCGTACAGTACGTACTGTACTTACATATACAGTATTTTTTGTGACCTGCTGACTTATGTCACGACAAATGTAAATCAGAATAAAAAGGGTAACATTAGAAGATCTAAACCACTTATGAGTGGACTTGAGAGTAGTCAACTTCGGAGATCGATTTTTAAGCTTACAGTATTTTTTATTGAAGTGCGTATCTGTACGGTAATTCATTTCATTGTCTTTTTTTATTTTATCATTTCCAACTTTATCATTAGTATAGGTACAGACTGTAATTTACATACAGTACTTACTGTTACATTTATAAGTAACTTAAATTCAAAAAATAAATTAAAAAATAAAATAAAAAACCAAATACTGTACAGTAATTATTCATAAAACAAATACCTACTAGTACATACAGTACTACATACTCGTACATACAGTACTATGATGACAGTAGAATGTACGACCTTGCAGTACTGTTGTACTAAATTCAAATTTCGATAACTCGAATATTAGGTTCGAATTTAGGTTCCGCCCTTGGATTTCGAGTTATCGAGAGCCCACTGTACTATGGTATAGCTGATAATCGCATGAATAATTTCCCTGTGTCACCAGCACTTTGGATACCTTACTCTTTGGGTTACCCTCAAGCAACATCTTAATAGACCGCACACGAAACAAATTCCATTACATTTTTATATTAATAATTACATTTTTAAATTACAAAAAAAATCACAAAATATTGACTACAATTTTTAATAAAATGAAAATCAGTAATAAAATTTCATCACATTTGGAAAAATAATAGTAATCTTAAACACTAAAATGTTCAGTCAAAATAAAAAAGAAATTATAAAAAGAAACTCATTAAAAACATTATTCAAGGAACAAATTTTACAAAATTAAAATGTGTATTTATAAAACAGTGACTAAAAGATGCAAAAAAGTGCATCACATTTTAATTAATACTAGTACAAAATGTTTTTGTAAATTAAGATTAAAACAAAATAAATTTTTAGTAGTATTTAAATTATATAAACTTGATATTTTGTTCATCAATACAATAAAATAACTAAAAATTACTACAAATTTTACAAACCCAAACACCTTAACTAATACACAGCTTACTTATGTTGCGGAATGACAAGCCATGTACAAACTGGTCTTAAGTAGTTTACCCTTACATTGTAAATTATCCTTAATCATCAAAAATTTAAGTTTGAAGTTTTAACTTCATGTGATATTCTTTTTTTCAGTTATTTTGTTTACACACAGACCAATCAGTAAAAACATGTTTTTTAGGTTCACCGGATCTGAAAACATAACTTTTCTTACCTATATTTCATACCGGGCAAGAAAAAGTGTAAGTAGATACATGAACAAGAGATCATTATCATTATAGTAGATTGATTAACATGAGAAGTTTTAATAATACGAGGGCAAGTCAATTATTATCCACAATTTAGTTATATTTTTGTTTATGTAGGCAGTACTGGCGTTTTGCGTTGATGTATGCTTTGTTTATTTGTGGTTATATGTATGCAAGTTTCAAGCTGCTAGGTTAGTTTCGTTATCACTGTCGTGCTGTTAATCATGTCTGCTCCGCTTTCTATTTGCACCAAAGAAGAGCAACGTTCAGTGATACATTTTTGGTGGTCGGAAGGTGTATCAGGGGCTGAAATTCATAGAAGACTTTCGGTACAGTACGGGAACAGTGTTTTGCCACAACGGAGTGCCTACGAATGGATTGAAAAATTCAAAAATGGACACGCAAGTGTTATGCACGATGAAGGAGCCGGACGACCGTTTATTGCCGTAAATGAAGAAAACATTGAGCATTCACGTGAAATGATTCTTTTAGACAGACGAGTAACTATTAACGAAGCAGCACATCGTCTGCAAATTAGCCACGGTTCTGCCTACAAAATCATTCACAACACACTTGGGTTTCATAAAGTTTGTGCGAGATGGGTAAACATTTGGATCGCTACGGTAATGGACAGGACAACTTTTTAGACAGGATCATTACTGGTGATGAAACATGGATTTATCATTATGAGCTGGAGAGTGAACGGCAGATTACGGAATGGAAACATCCAAATTCGCCATGCAAGAAAAATTCAAGACCCAACTGTCCGCAGGAAAACTGATGCTTACGATTTTTTGGGACTCACTATGTCCAGTACTGAAACATTATCAGGAAAGAGGCACAACAATAAACAGTGTACGTTGCAGAGAGATGCTTACTGCCAAGCTAAAGCCTGCAATTCAAAGCAAATGCAGAGGACTGCTGTCAAAAGGTGTTGTGTTGTTGCACGACAATGCCTGTCCGCATACTGCTGCCCACACTGCTGAAACGCTCCAGAAACTCAATTTTGAAGTACTGGCTCATCCTCCATATAGTCCCGATCTTGCTCCTTCTGATTATCACTTGTTTGGTTCTCTCAAAGAGGCATTAAGGGGCTGTCGATTTACCTCGGACGAAGCATTGAAAGAAGCGATGCATTCCTGGCTCGCATCTCAACCAAAAACCTTCTTTTATGAGGGCATCAGGAAACTTGAACAACGATGGACCAAGTGCGTTGAAAAGCAAAGGGACTATGTTGAAAAATGATGTACTTGTAAGTTTCCTATTTGATTACAATAAAATTTTACAACTACATTGCGGATAATAATTGACTTACCCTCGTACGTACCTTTGTAGTTATAAAACAATAATTATTTTCTTATCCACATAAAATTTTGCACTAAACTTAAAAAACATATTAAATAAAATATACTGGGGTTAAAAAAATATATCAAACCCAGACAAAATGTTGGCCCCTTTACATATTTAAAACGTATAAAAAACTAAAAATTCATAAAATAAAAACAAATAAATTTGCACTACAAATCATAATTTCAATAAAATATAAGCCAAATTTCACAAAAAAAAAACAATTGTCATGTTTCCATTAATTTTATGGCACCACCCAGTGTTACCAGATTTACCGAAACAAATTTTTATAAATTTACCAAACACAATTTAAATGGCAAAACAAAAAATATAATACCATGGCACAAGGATAATGACTTCAAAGACATAAATTAACATATTTTTTTCTCCTTAATATTTAAACGAAAATAGGCATTCCAGCATTTCAAACACTATGTCACGCCTAAAATAAATCTAAAATTTATAAATCAAATAATAATAAAATTAGAAGTAAAAAAAAACTTAAAAGACAAACAAAATAATTCCTGAGTTCAACGTGAATTCATAAATCACAGTATTATGTCAAGATTATTACAGCAGACGCTTGCTTACATAACTGATCTTTCTGAGACAAGGGCCAATATACACTGTATTTGCTGAGCTTGTGAAGTAGCCTATGTAAACATTTTGTTTGTGTGGGTGTCTATTCCAGGAATTCTGCTCAATTATACCTGCTGTAACCTTGCCTGATCACAGTGGCACCAGTTCAACTGCTTTTGTTCAGTGATGCACGCGCTCCGGTTATTTGTGATAAATTGTTATTCATTATTTGGTATTTTACAGTTGTTAATTTTAAACATTTTTAAGTACCTATATTTTTAAAAAGGTGTACGACAAGGTTGTTTATTGTCACCACTACTTTTTAACTTGTATATAGAGGAGGCTATAAATGAAGTTAACGATAAATTTGACGCAGGAATAAAAATTCAAGGAGAAACAATAAAAAACTAGAGGATATCTTAAATGGAATGGATGAGATCATAAGAAAGGATTACTTAATGAAAATTAACAAGAACAAAACAAAAATGTTGTGCAGCAGCAAGAGTGTTTTAGAAGAGATGGGAAATGTAAAAGTAAGCAACAAAAATTATTAATGTAGTCTATTAATAATGTAGTAATAATTAATGTAGTCAGCTTACTGACTACAAACATTGATTTACAGATTAGGAAAAATTTCTTTAAACATTATGTTTGGAGTGTAGCATTATACGGGAGTGAAACGTGGGTAATAGGGGCTGTAGAAAAGAAGAGGATAGAAGCTTTTGAAATGTGGTGCTATAGGAAAATTTTAAAGATTAGGTGGGTAGACAAAATAAGTAATTTAGAGGTTTTTAGGCAAGTGGATGAAAAAGAAATATATAGAAACATCTTACCAGAAGAAGGGATAAGCTAGTGGGGCATATCTTAAGACATCCAGGTACCGAGCTATCAATAATGGAGGGTAATAATGAGGGAGTAAATTTTAGGAGGAGGGAAAGATTAGAATATGTAAAGCAAATTACAAAAGATGTAGGGTATTACAGGTATGTAGATATGAAACGACTTGCACAAGATAAAACAGCTTGAAGAACTGCATCAAACCAGGCGAGAGACTGATGACAAAACAAAGCAATGTTTACAACATGTGATTTAATAGGCAGTTCGGTACTAAGACACAAAATCGACAGACTGAATCCGAACTGTTCGTGTAGCTACACCGGCAAGAAAATTTGGTGTCCACTCTACTCATAAAGATCAGCTGAATTGGAGCAAAAATAGATGTACAAAACACAGGATGTTTTAACAAATGAAAATACTAATTAAAAAAAAAAATGTATAACCACCTCTTTGGCACAGTGGTAGCATGCTAAACTATAAAAAGAAAATCTTAGATTTGAAAGGTACCTATAAAATTCTTCATTGAAAAATAAATCTTTATTTTATCTTTATCATCCTGCAGTTTGAAATTATTTCTATTTCATATAATGAATTTATATAATAATTTCACCAACCTTCTTTTTAAACTGCGAATTTACGGAAGATGATACATCTTCATTCAGTCATTTGTATAAAACTGGCTGGTTTTATACAAATGACTGAAGATGTATCATCTTCTGTAAATTTAAAATAAGTGAGATAAACATTTTTTTGGTTTCAATTTTTTTTATTTTTTATTTACTCTGACAATGGTGGATCCACCGAAACACGTGTAAGTAAGAATAAAAATAAAGGTGACGCAGTTTAAAAAGAAGGTTGGTGAAATTATTATATAAATTCATTATATGAAATAGCTACAAAAATTCTACCCTATTACAAGGTTTGCTATTAATGTATCCGGAATAATAAATTAAAACAAATTTTTATCGCCATTTTGAAAATGTTTTTTTTTTTTAAATATTCTCTATGAACATCAATACTTTGACATAGGTTAAAACTGATCTTTATCTGTTCCGATTCAGGTATTTCCAAAAATTGCATTTTGAATGCATTAACTGCTTCTTCTGGCATCAAAAATCATTGACCACATAGTTTATTTCTCATGGATGGGAAGAAAAGAAATCATTGGGGGTGTATGTTGAGGGCAAATATTGAATGGTTTGGGCTGATATATGACAGCTCCTGTCATTGTGGTAACAAATTGGTTTTGTTCCATTACGATGATATTCTAATGGCATTGCAATCTACATGCCTATTTAAAAAATAAATTAATAATATAAAAAAGTGACCATTTGCTTTGAAGCGCTTTAAGCATGAACAATTTTTGTTGGGTTTGGCTCTAATTGGAAAACCCATAAGTCGATTAGTATAACTTTCAGGCTTATACAAATTGATCCAATATTTGTCAAATGTGTAGATATTAAACATGGCATTTAATTGATTTTTTTTAATGATTTCTTGGCACCAACTGCCATGAGCATTTTTTGAACAATTGTGAAACAATACATAATCAATTACACATAAATCTTTTTTTATGGAAAATCTTGTGTATGCTTGTCACACTGATGCCCACCAGGAATGTCTCAATTTAACAAGTATGTAATAAGATGGTCTTGTTTTATCAGTTAGCGCATATCGATATTTTCTGGCACAACAAACGATTTTTGATAAGCTTTTTATAAATTCATTCACGAGCAAACAATAGTTACTAGAATTGAATTCGCAAAAACCAATGTTTTTTGATGGTACTTCATCTTGAAAAGCCAAAGTGAGTTGATCGATTCACTGTTGAGATATTATATGTATTTGTCGAAAGTTGCAGAGTACAGTAAAATTTGATTATAACTAACTTCAAAAGACTGGTTCATTATAACCGGACGTCTGTTACAACCGAGTGGGCCTGCACACCGCAATATCAATGTAGTACTACTCTACTGTATTATCCAACACGCCCAGCCAATAACCGGGATAACAAATATTAATCTAATTACTTAATTTATGAAAAAATCACGAATAAAAATCTTTTACACCATTTCCACAGCCGAACGGTTAGTGATGTTTAGTCGTCAGTTGTTCTAGGCATAAAAAAGGTAGCGGGTTCGATTTCCAGGAGGTCTGAACTGAGGCAATCAAGATAATACTGCAATTAACTGATCGCTCCCCAACCTTATAATGTAGAGAAAAACGTAATGAAGTCGCTAATGACTGCGGATCATTAAAAAAACTTTTAAGTATGCACAATACTTGCAAAAAATCCGTGATGAGGTGATTCTCGAAATTAAACAAAAAATACATACGGCAAAACTGTTTGTTTCTTCCCACAGAATATACGAGGGCAGTCCAGAAAGTCTGTCACGTTTTGCGTTGTAGCCGCTAGGGGCGGAGCTATCACAGCCATTTTGGTGCTGCGGCGTTTCTCCGTTCAGTGGCTATCCAGCCGTGCTAGCGAGAGGTCTGTATCGCTCTTCGTTGTTTTTTAACAACAATTTAAAATGTGTGGCGTAATTCAAAATCCCGCCAGTTGTGAAGTACGGTCGGTAATTCTTCTTATTGATTTCTTGGAACGTGGCACAACAATAACCTCTGTGAGGTATTGTGAAACACTTGAAAAGTTAAGAAGAGCGATCCAAAACAAGCGCAGAGGAAAGTTGATTGGAAAAATTCTCTTTTTGCATGACAACGCCCGACCACACACGGCAAATCGAACACGAGAAGTCCTGGATGCTTTCCAATGGGAGGTTTTCCCACATCCGCCATACAGTCCAGACCTTGCACCCAGCGATTATCACTCGTTTCCGACAATGAAGACATGGCTTGCGACGCAGCGCTTTGACGACAACGCGGAGCTGCAGGAGGGTGTGACTAACTGGTTAAAATCACAGGCGGTAGACTTTTATGATGCCGGCATTTCAAAATTAGTTCACCGCTATGATAAGTGTCTTAATTTGTTTGGTGATTATGTAGAAAAATGGCATTTTAGTTGCACTTTCAAATGTCTATAATAAAATTTTTTTCTTGTACTTAGTTTTTTTTTTATATCAAAACGTGACAGACTTTCTGGACTGCCTTTGTATTTGTCTATTATTATTAACTCAAGGAAAGCGATTCGCTCATTACAACCAGTGGATCATTCAAAAAATCTTTTAAGTATGCACAATACTTACAAAAAATCTGTGATGAGGTGATTCTTGAAATTAAATAAAAAATACATAAGGTAAAACTGTCTTTTTCTTATTTCCCACAGAATATATTTGTCTTATTATTATTAATTCAAGGAAAGCGATTCGTTCATAACAACCAGATTCCATTTTCATTATATCAGACTTTACAATTTGTAAATAACATAAAAAAAACCAACCAAATTTTCTATTTTCACTCGTTATTAGCGGATTTTCATCGCAACCGAATTTTACTGTAAATAACACAAAAATTTTCACTAGTTAATTCCATTTTTTGACAGAAATGAAATTTGCAAGTCACAGTAAATAATACAAACAGCACATTTACAACAAAACATTTTGATTACGTACAATGACAAAAATGCCAGAAATTTACGATGTATATATATATCAGATGAAACCTAACAACACCTCTACAACCAGTTCTGGATACATAAAAAGCAACCGTCGTAAAATGAACCATTCCATAACCCATTGTAGTTACTAACAAATTAAAAAAAAAAAACTTTTAGTTCGATTGTTTACTACTTGTTAAATAATTACTCAAACAGATAAATATAATACTCACTACAATGCAATTAAATGATGCATAAATAAATAAACCGGAACCGAAAAATATAAAGTGTATCACAGCACAAAAACACTTCTATTTAAAATAAGTGCAATTATTAAATTTGTACAATAATTTTTTTCATAGGGGATGATTATTCATTCATAGACTGATTTACATATTATACAATATATATTTCTCTTCTCTTTAGTATTATGTATGATTATTTATGATTCATTTATTTTACTGAAACAACATAAAATATCTAATTTAGATATACATTTTTTTAAATTATGTATTGCATATAAAAAGGCAAAATTTATATTTTAAGTCTTATGGATGCACGAAAAATAAAAAAAATAAAATGTTTTCTGAATTTTAAAAAGAATAAAAACAAAAAAATTACAATTTTTAACACTGTAATAAAATATATAAACAAAAATAATACATTTATATACTTACTTGTAAACCGAATAATAAAATATATCCATGCACAAAAAAAATTAATAAATCACTACAATTTATGACTTTAGAATTGATAAAAAAATTCATTAACAATCAAAACATTTGGTATAAATTGTCATAAACTGGTCTAGAGAATCTTATATTGATAAAAAAACCGATAAAAATAAAAAGTATTTTCAACAATGATCGATAAATATTTTTAAAATCACACAAGTAATATAATAAAATATTCAATAATTAAAACGCTTTGATACATGTCAATTTACATTGAATGTAATACTTTATTAACACTTTGCGTGCTAAGCACGTAATTATATGGAACAATGATACGTTTACAGCTTGCGGATCACGTGATTTTACGGAATTCGTATTTATGCTGTTATACTATGTAATAGCACATTCTTGTACGAAATTCGATTATTCATTCTGAATTTACGTACATTTTAGTACAAAAGTACATCGTTGAAGCGCTAGTACATTAGTGTTTTATTCACTTAAAACGAAACAGCTGTTGGAACAGTAAACAGTGAGGTTATACACATGAGTTTTGTTTTTCACAAAAGGAATATTTGTGTTGTTTGTTTTTTTTAAATCTAATAACACAGTTTTGTTTATAAAGTATTATAAAGGTGTATAATAGTTTAAATAAATTGTTTAAACAACATGCAAAATGCAGTGTAAAAATTCTTTTTTCTAAAAAATGTGCTATAAAAAAGTGATAGTTTTATTATATTATTAAAACAATTAAATAACTTATAATACACCATTCAAAAGTAGAAGATTTGATGTGTCCAGCCATGTTAGTACCGTCTTAATACTCCGTATAATGTTATTTTTACAATATTTCAAATATAGACAAAAATGGCCAGCATTCTATAAACGTCCAAGTTTTTTGTCCCTAGCAGTCAGTGTTAAAAACATTTTACTTTTATATACCTGAGTAACATATATATAGATGTTTTACATAGGTAAAAACAATGTACATATAAACAGCTACTTTTTAACTTAAAAAATTAACATATAAATATAAAAGTGGGCCCACCCAGAAAAAAATTTCTGCAGCCGCCACTGATATCACGAGATGATCATTTCAAAGATGTAAACTTCTATTAACCAATCTATACATTTCAAAGTGGTATATCCCATTTAACACGTTCAGTGCGGCCACCACATTTATGGGTAATATAAATAGGGTTTTTAAAATTTAAAAGAAAGCTATTAGGTGTATGGTGGGAGCTAACCAGCTAACCTCATGCAGGCCACTATTTAAGGAGCTTAAATTGCTTACAGTCCCTGTCTCTACATTTTTGAGGTGATTATGTATGTTAGGCAAAATAATTTTATGCAGAATTTCAATGTTCACAATCATAACACGAGAAACAGGAATAATTATTATGTGGCTAAATACTCCACAAAATTGTTTGAACAAAAACCTACTTATGCAGGGAGAAAATTTATGAATAAATTACCCCAATCTTTAAAGTGTTGTGAGGATTTGAATTCCTTTAAAAAAAAATCTGAAAAATTACTTGATCAGTGAAACTTTTTATAGCGTACAAGAATTTCTTTTTTGATAGTAGTGATACATTGTGCGATTCTTATATGTTATATCTGACGACATGTCCTATACTCCTCCTGGAGTCTCCAGTGCGCAAAAAAAAAAAAAAAAAATGTGGCGTATTGAACAGTTCCAGGGTGCGGGCCGCCACAAAAATGTGGTCCATTTATACAGTTTTATAATCTCTTCTTTCTGCGTTCAGCTAGGGTAAATTGTATTACTTTTATTGTTCAGCCGCAGAAAAATGTTCATTCTATGCCAGTATACCTTCAGCTTTTGAAGAAACGTCACCGGTTTTTTTTTTGCGGAGTTTTAAAAACTGATATATTTTCTTCTATGTTTCGAGTTTTACGGGCTGTTTTATTTGTTATTAATAAAATGTTATTTCATTATATTACTTTTCTTACAATTACGCAACATTTACTATCTTAGTAAATATTAAGTGTGACAAAAATGCAACTAAATAAATAAATATGTGCATACGAATGTAATACCTAAAGTTAACTTTTTTTAAAGAAACTAGTACGTATTAATTTTTTTTTAAATGTTTGCCTCATTTAAAAATTGGTTATAGAAATATTTTATTAGTACTTATAATTTTAGGAGCCTACGAGGCGTGCAAGTCACACAAAGCGGCAGGGTCATTTACTTATAATAATATACTAGTAGGTTATTCAATTCTTTTCTTAGGTGACCCTAAGGAGAAATTGCATTTTTACCTGTCCACGGAAAGACTTACTACCGTGGCAACAAAAAGGGTAATAAAATATTGTTGTAAACAAGAAAAAATCGTAAAGCCGTCACAGGTACCGATATCTGTCTGCTGTCTGTACCATAATATTACTTACTTTCAACTTTTCAAAAACCTTTGGCCACACCGCAGTTATTCAGCTAAGTGTGCCATAATAAACTATTATTGTCCTTTTATTCCTTAAGTTTTTAATTTTTCTCATAGGTTTACGTGATAAAAGCAAAGAACATTCAGACTTTTACATTTGTTTTGTATTTATACTTATATGTGTGTATTTTTAAAACGAAAACAAATACATTTATCTATAGTAAAATACAGAAATATACACGTATAAATATAAAATAAAAGTATTGAATGAAAATACACACGAGAAATTGTAATTGTAGAGAGAATATGAGGATATGAAGTGCTGCGGACTTGTGTGCTTTCTGTGTGCGGGGAACATATAACTGCGGCAAGCGACAGTTCAGCCGCAGCGAATAACATCGCTTCACCCGGGCCGCAGTGAACGTGTTAAGCTACTAGATCTCAGAAAATCCTGATATATCTGTTTCTAAACTTTCTACTGATCTTCTTAGGCGGGATGCAACAATGATTCAGGTTAAAACCAACATGGCATGCATGATTGATCATCCTGAGGAGTTATACTGTACACAATAGCAAAATATATAATTTAAACCAACAATAAACAAAAAAAAAAGAAGTTTATCTAGACCAATTTACGACAGAAATAATACTAAAAAATAGGAATCCATTTCATTTATTATATTACTATCATTTGTAATAATTAATTAACTTCAATTTACACAATATGAAAATATAATTTATATTATACATAATCTAGAAATACTATAACTATATGTACACAATCATATTATAAATTAATAACAAACAACAGAATCATATTAATAAAAGTTAAGAGACATTGAAAAAGCCGTGATGCATGATCAATGCTCATTTCAATTTATTATGTCAAAATACTTAATTAACCCTTTCCCTTGCAAGCTGAAGGCGCACTAAGTTTAAACTTTGATCAGTTTTATTACACTGCATTATAAAAATTTTCAAAAAAAAAATAAAAGCTTATTGTTTTAAGATGATCTAAAATGTTAAAGACAGAAGAAGTGGTGGAAAGGAAACTGGGTTGTGAAACGAAGATTATTAAATATCGTTTGGAATTCAGTGAGGAAAAAATAAAGTACTGGTTCAAAAAAATGCGAGACGAAAACCGAGACACTTGGAGTAAGAATGTTAAAGTAGGAAAGTTAAGGAATTCACATAATTGGGGACCATTTTCTAATCAAATGGAAAATTAAAAAACGATTGAGTAAAAAATTGAGTAGATAGCAAGCAGTTACTACCAGAATGTGAAAACTTAACTTTTGTATTTAGAAATCTAAACATTCAATAAAATCTCGAATAGTTCAATATTTTCATTTCAGTTGTCTGTATTATTCTTTTAGTTGAGTGGCATATGTTTGTCTTGACCACACATATATACAACAAAATAAGTTTGAAGTTTACTTCATTCAGAAACTACTAATAAATGTTTTATAAAAATTTGAACATAATTTCACAAGCAACACCATGATTTAGACTTTCTATGAAATTTAACCCTTCTGGTACGGGAGGCAATCTCAGTTGCCCTGGTAGTTACCAGCTTTAAAAGCCTACAGCAAACATATTTATGAAGTGATTATAAAATACAATGTAAATGTATTGATAGCAAGGTTGAAACGATGATTGTAAGTTGCCAAGTTACTTTTGAAGTGGTCCTATCTTCAAGACTATGTAACTTAAGGAATATTTCATCTATAAGGTTCGTAGAACTACCAACTAAATCAGAATAATGCATACATGCTATAAAATCAAACATTTTCATCCTACGTGCAACTGTTTGCATGATATGCAGAAATTCTGAGAGTAAACATTGTCTTTTTTTGTCAAAGCTCCCTCGACCTGTTTCATGGCCTAAACAAACCCTATCCTTTTACCACTACTACATAATTTTGTATGTGTATTTGTAACTATATATGTGTTTAATGTCAATACTATTCATATACGTATTATGAACAAGAGGGTGCAGAATGGCATGAATTTGACAACGCAACACTGTTTGAATATCACAGATTCTGTTCCCACTTTGCGCGTTGCAAATTTCAAACGGCAATTATTAAGGCTAATGTTAACCTAAATTAAATAGTAAAACATGGTTTTATTCACGAAAACTTCTTCTAAAATAATAATGTTCTACACAATTTTACGATACACTTAAATTTTAGCATTTTACAGCCAAAAATACAAAGTAACCTACAAATTTTTACGCATGAAGTGTTTCGCCCACTATAGCTAGCAAAAAACAACCGATTTTTATGTTTTTAAAATAAATATAACCGTAGGTGTTGTATAAAATGCCTGTAATTTTTTCACAATTTTCTATCAAAAATGGCCTTAGATAAATGAATTTATTTGGGAGTGAGTTATGGCATCTGAACATTCACTATACGACTAAAAATATGCCGTAGCAGAAGAGTTAATATTAGCTGGGAAAATAAATTCTAATTTAACCGGCTGTTGAAATTAATACAATACAACTCCAGAATGCAAAGTACTTAGTTTACACCGTATTAAGGGGAGCACTATACCTCGAAAATTGAAAAAAATTGATTTTTCTAATTTTGGCGCCATTGCCTTCTGTATTTTTTTTTGTGTAATTACATATAAAAATTATAACTGTACAGTAGAAATTACAGAAGCTATGCAGATTTTTGTTAAGTAATGTTTTGACCAGAATTTCTTTTAATTGAGTTAATCTGTGGAAACAATTAAGAGTTATGATATTCAAAGAACACAGAGAGCTGAGAAGACAATGGAAAGTGTGTCAAAAAAAGCAAGACAAGAGAAAAAAAGAGGAAATTATTTGAGGAAAAAGAACAGTCTGGTGAGGATCAATATTATGGTGCAGGCCGATTTTAGGTTAAGTAAAACTTTACAGCTCATTTTCTGTAAATTCACTTTTTTCCAAAAAGGTAGTTTTCTCTAAAACTATTTGACTTTGAAGGTTGTATAATTGTGACTTATGGCACTAGAATCATTGCAGTATTATTAATAAGTTTGAAATAAAATAAAAAATTCTACAAAAAAAAAATTAAAATTGTTTTAGCATTTTTTCAAAAAAATTCTCTTTATATTAATAATTCTGGTACCAGAGCTTAAAAATATGTCACAGAAAAGGTACAAAAAAATAAAAGCCTAAACTCTTAATGGTTTCTTAGAAACGTGTACCTAAAATGAGGTCAATTTAACATGGGTTAGATAAGAGGTATAGTGCTCCCCATAAGATATCACGTGGGAAAACACGGTACAATAAAACAAATGCTTTTATTTCGTCCAACTTTCTAACCGAAAGGGTTAATAGAAAAAAAAATAACTAAACAGAACCATTCAATCAAAAAATTCATTACATCAGGAATTGAGTGGGTTTTTCAAAAATCCTCACCGACACATATTTAATCACATTAAAACATTGATGAAAAGCAAGTGGATGCATAAAACAACAAATGATAAATCGATTCATATTATGAACAAATTCAGAGCAGTTTCCTTACACACTTGAGTGTTAAAAGCTGTTCCAAGTAATCTTATACACCTTCCTTAAAGGTGTAACCTTCCACATCTTATAAAATTCATTTTAGTCATTCAGCTGCTAAAAAAAAAAAAAAAACATTACCAGATTGAACCAGTTTCCGTAATCCACAAACAGTAATTTAAAAAAAAAAAACTAAAGACAAAATCATTCAATTCTTTCGAACATTCAGGTAAAACGTATAAATCTACTTCATTAAGTTATACATATTTATGTATATATAATATACATAACTAATGCGTAAAGAAAAAAACAAAAAAAGTAAAACTTAGCCCTTCCTTTTTTTTCTTTTAAGTAATTCAATTTTTACTTTTAGTTTCGTTTATCACAGTACGAAATGGCGACGGCCTCTTATTCTATTTACAATGTTGCAGATCTTTAACGCAGGCCCAAGTTTAAGTCCCATATACTTCATCATCATGTCTGAATTAAGTAGTAATAATGCTTTGCCATCAATCTCCTGGAATTAAAAAAAAATCTGGTGTGAAACACTCGCACGACTTTCTCTTGCCAATGCAAATAATGAAAAATATAACCTAATAATAATAATATAATTAATAATACGAGGGCAGTCCAGAAAGTCTTGTCACGTTTTGCGTTTTAGCCGCTAGGGGCGGAGCTATCGCGGCCATTTTGGTGCCCCTGCGTTTCTCCGTTCAGTGGCTATCCAGCCGTGCTAGCGAGAGGTCTGTGTCGCTCTTCGTTGTTTTTCAACAACAATTTAAAATGTGTGCCGCAATTCAAAATCCTGCCAGTTGTGAAGTACGGTTGGCAATACAGTTTTTGTTGGCTAAAGACAATAAACCAATTGAGATTTATCGCCAAATCTGTGAAGTTTATGGGAACGATGTTTACACTGAAAGTGCAGTACGGCGTTTGTGCATTCAGTTCAAAAATGGCCGAACTAATGTTCACGAGGAAGTGGATGGCCAAGCCTCATGGCTGATGACATTGTGAATAAAGTCAATGAGAAGATTAGAGAAGACTGTCGATTCACCATAAGAGAGCTATCGCTTTTTTCCCACAAATTTCAAAAAGTTTATTGCATGAAATTGTTACAGAAAAATTAATTTATCACAAATTTTGTGCAAGATGGGTGCCCAAAATCCTAACAGAAACCCACAAAAATCATCGTTTGGCTGCTTCGTTGTCATTTTTGCACGCTTACGAGGAAGATTGTGACTCCCTACTCTATCAAATCGTTACAGGAGATGAAAACTTGGGTGAAGCATGTCAATTGTGAAACCAAACTGCAGTCTATGGAATGGGGGTCACACAAACTCGCCCAAAAAGCCCAGAAAATGCCTTCAAACATTGTCTGCAAGAAAGATTATGGCGACTGTTTTTTGGGACAGGAAAGGAGTTCTTCTTATTGATTTCTTGGAACGTGGCACAACAATAACCTCTGCGAGGTATTGTGAAACACTTGAAAAGTTAAGAAGAGCAATCCAAAACAAGCGCAGAGGAAAGTTGACTGGAAAAATTATCTTTTTGCATGACAACGCCTGACCACACATGGCAAATCGAACACGAGAAGTCCTGGATGCTTTCAAATGGGAGGTTTCCCACATCCGCCATACAGTCCGGACCTTGCGCCCAGCGATTATCACTTGTTCCCGACAATGAAGACATGGCTTGCGACGCAGCGCTTTGACGACGACGCGGAGCTACAGGAGGGTGTGACTAACTGGTTAAAATCACAGGCGGTAGACTTTTATGACGCCGGCATTTCAAAATTAGTTCACCGCTATGATACGTGTCTTAATTTGTTTGGTGATTATGTAGAAAAATAGCATTTTAATTGCACTTTCAAATGTATGTAATAAAATTTTTTTCTTGTACTTAGTTTTTTTTTTATATCAAAACGTGACAGACTTTCTGGACTGCCCTCGTAATATAATAATAATAATATAATTAATAATAATGCCGGCCGCATTGGCGCAGTTGGTAACGTGCTCGCCTCTCATCATGCGGTCCTGGGTTCAAATCCCACTCAGGCACGGCATATTTTCATATGTTACAAAAAAAATCATTTCATCCTACATCGCATAAAGTTCCACCCCAATGTCGTCGCTAATGACCGTTGCAGTTGATGCAACATTAAATAAATTAAAAAAAAACTTTAGAAATAAAAAAAAAAATAAAAAAAACAACCTCATTTTAATCACGGGTGAATGAAGCAAAATGAAAATCAACGTTGGTTTGGCTTCACACATGGAAAATCACTCTTTCACGCTAAACTAGGCTCTGTAGAGGAAAATGCTTAAAACTAGTTGTATATAAATTAATTCCCTATAAATTTGATTATATACACATTTATTGTTACATGTATAGGGCTACTAAGGCCGAAATCTTAAAAAAATTCATTTTTTTTACGATTTTCAGGAAAAAACAACAGAAAATCACTAATTACCGCTAAACTAAGCATTGTGCAAAGAAATGTTTGAAATAAAAGTTGAAAATTTTTAAATTATCTACAACTTTTATTATATATACTTTTGTATAACTTTTACCTATTATATATCTTTGGTAGAATGGAGATAGCCGAAGTTGTACGGGAATAACAAATCTACCTCCCCATAACTCGCAGTAACTAGTAGTTAGTCAGGAGTCTTGCAGTAAATAGCTACGGTATTGTGACAATATCAAAGACGAATATGGTTCAAGAAATTTCTAGTATAAAGTTGACCAACTACGGTGGCATGCGGGCCGCACATGCGCAGTAAGTAGATCCCCCACCACGGCGCCGTAGCCTGTCGACTAAAGATACAGGCTGCCTCTAAAGTAGTACTCATTACTAGTTTTGTTGTGTACGTGCGGTTATAGTTTTAAAAATTGTGTCGCAGTCGAAAGCCGATTAGTTACGCGCGCACAAAATTGGGGGGAGAACGTCTGCAATTCAATTTAGGGTAATAGGCAATAAGTTTTTTTTCTAAATGGTGTACCCATACGTTTTGACAGGCCCGAAAGAGGGACATCATACCCTCATTCTATTATATTTACTACACAGTTCTTTTTGTTAAAATGTCAAACAACTGATATTGTGCGTGTGTAGTTGATTTCTAAAATTTGACGTATGTTTCGTATAAAATTCACAACTATTAAAATTGATTCAGCTTCTTGGAATATTAACAGGAAGTAGACACCAGACACGATGATCTATCTTTGACTTCCCTTCAAAAAGTGATTTTTTCAAGCTCGTTTATTATTTCTCTTTCTGTCCTACATACATCAAATTACAGATAAAATTTTATATTTTATAACAAAATAATAAAACGCATATTATGTCGTCCTGGAAAAGAAGTTAGGGTCTATATTAGCCTACAAGATACGCAAAAAAATGCGATGAGATTTAAACGTCTAACTTTGTACGAGCGTATCTTTTATAAATATCAGAGTATAATAATAACATTTTTAGTGTAATAAAATAAGATCCATTAGGAAGCGAAAGTAATATTCTCAGAAATTTTTGATGAAAAATGAGCTTGTTAGAGTGTAGTGAACGAAACTAACTGGCTGGCAGAGTGCCCTACCGTACCGTGTATTGTCACTATTGCGCTTGAACACCGTGCACTGATTGAAATGAGTTGAGGGGAAAGGCTGATGCAACACATTTTCTCTCTGTCCCGCTACCCTCCCTACATGCCGCCGTAGTTGGCGAACAGTATACTTAATTCATAAAATGTTAAAAGAGTAGATAATAGAGTGAAAAAGTAACAATAGGGTCAGTTATAAAACGATACCTATTTTTCTTTGTTGTACAACTATTTATGAAAGGGTTGGTTGATTACCTGTAACACCTTTTATTCTATTTACAATAGATCTATTTATTTGTTTACAATAGTTAAGACTTTTCCAGTAAAAATTGGTTTTCTGTACTTTATTATTTGCATGGAATTTCTCTGCTTCTCTGGAATTATCTTTTTGAACCACCTATATAAAGAGACCCTCGAGGCGGTCAATGAGTTAGTATCCGTTTGATCTTTGACGAGTGTTTATTTAGTGGCTATCGGAGCATAGTACAGGTTACGTATCTGAGCATTATAGTGGTTAACTATTGTTATATTATCTTGTGTATGTGCATTATATTCAGTTTTTGTGTATGTGCTTTGCGTATAATTATTTGTAAGTAGTACTAAGTAAATTATTTAAGTTATTTATTGTATTACTCCATTATAATTAGTTTATTATTTATTTTGTAAATCTTTTAGTTGTAATAAATATTTGTAATTGTAAACTTTAGTGTATTAATTATTTAATTACCTAGATCCTGAAACGGACCTTAGCGATAAGTGTCACAATATATATTAAATTTGAAATCGAAGAAAAATTTAGCAATGGAGCACACATACATAACTTTGTTCTACTCTACCATTTTTTAAATCTTTTAAAAATTTCACCTGGGGTGTGTTTGTAGTACGGGAATAACCGATCTCACTAAACGCAACTGTAGTTTCAATTTACAGTAGCTATCACTTCTGTCAGTCAGTACCATGACTGTTGATTTTTAGTATTTTGTTGCAGGCCTAGAGATAAGAAATTGCGGTTTTCTGGTGTTACATTTAACATTTAGTTTGTAGGTAATATATACAACTGGTTTCACTTACATGTCTACGGAATAAATCAGCATGAACAGCTAAAATAGGGTCCGTATACGAAATATGCGCTATCACATCTTCAATAGACCATTCTGACGGATCAGCAGGCATTTTAGGTGGACCTTCTGAAGGAGTTGTTGAAGTTGCTGCTTCCAACTCGGCTAAAAATTAAGAAAATAGAAATCCTTAAATTATCAACATTTACAGTATTTTTATCACATTAAAAACATCCAATCAAATTTTTGTACCCAAAAGAAGGCTGAAAATATCTGTAGCATTTTGTTTCACCAGATAACACTACACATTTTTTACACAAGTTATCATGAAATCCTACTATTCCCAACGGTTTTCATCTCCTGACACCACTTCCAAGATGTCTGGTGCAAACATGTCTCGTAGAGTAAATAAATAAATAATAATACAAATAATTTTTTTGAAATTATTTATTGTGACTAGTCTAACTAACAATTTCGTTTTAACTTAATTGATTACAAGTAAATAAAAAAATATGACTCATACAATACACATAAACAGATACAGGGCCTGTCCTAAAAACTCCAGTAATAAATTAAATTCCAGTAATGAATTTAGGCTCCAGGGGGAAAAGTGGTGGGGGGGGGTCTTAGGTAAGAGAATGCCACTGTCTCTAATCACCTCTGGGTATTGGTCGAGTGAAGATCAAACTTACCACAAAAAATGTCATCCCATACCCTTGTCAAAAAAAAAAAACAGTACAAAATTTGGAGCAGCATTACGCAATTAAATTTGGCGTTAAACTAGGTAAAAATGGTGCCTGTTAACGACAAAAGCTGACGATACAGTAAAAAAAACGAACTTTTGGACAGCGATCAACGAATAAGTGTTCAGATATTGGCTGAAGAAAGTGGCGTACCCAAATCAGCTGTTCACCTCATTTTAATAGATCAGGGTTTAATATACGAGGGGGTACCCAAAAGAAACCGGAATTATTTTTTAAAACCATTTATTTTTAATTTTTTTACAAAAGAACCTTATCCCCTTCAAAATACTCTCCATTACAACTAATACATTTGTCCCACCGGTGCTTCCACTGTTCAAAACATTTTTTGTACTCCTCTTCAGTGATGGCTGCCAGCTCATCCGTCGTTTTTTTCTTGACATCATCAACGTTGTTAAATCGGAGACCTTTCATGCCCCTTTTCATGCGTGGGAACAAGAAAAAATCACACGGAGCCAGATCGGGTGAGTACGGTGCGTGTGGTAGCAAAACCATGCCGTTTTTCGCCAAAAACTGGGTAACCGAGATTGCCGTGTGTGCAGGCATGTTGTCGTGGTGGAAAAACCAGTCCCCTGTCTGCCACAAATTAGGTCTTTTACGAGGAATGCTGTTTTGTAGTCTTCTTAACACTTCAAGATAAAAAGCTTGATTTACCGTCTGGCCTGGTGGAACGAACTCTGAATGGACAATTCCCCTCACATCAAAAAAACAAATCAGCATTGTTTTGATGTTCGATCAGACTTAACGACTTTTTTTGGTCGGGGTGATAATGAAGTCTTCCATTGACTGGATTGTTGTTTGGTTTCTGGGTCGTACCCATAGCACCAATACTCGTCACCCGTAATGATCTTTGACATGAAATCTGGATCAGTTTCAAGCTGTTGTTTCAAATCACTACACGTTTCAATTCGACGTTCCTTTTGAGTGTCTGTCAGAACCCGAGGCACAAACTTGGCAGCGACTCTTTTCATTGTCAAGTCTTCTGTTAAAATGCGTTGGTCTGAGCTCCAAGATAGCCCACTAACCTGTGATATTTGGTCAATGGTCTGTCGTCGGTCTGTTCGTACAATTTCTTTCACTTTCACAACATTTTCGTCTGTTCGGGAAGTCGACGGTCGTCCAGAACGAGGTTTGTTCTCAATCGACATGTCGCCATTTTTAAAGCGCAAAAACCACTCGTACACTTGGGTTTTTCCAATAGCGTCGTCTTTGTAAGCTGTTTTCAACATTACAACTGTTTCCGCGGCTTTTTTACCGAGCAAGAAGCAAAATTTCACAGCCGCACGTTGTTCATTAAAACTTGCCATCATGAAAAACGACACGAGCACAAAACAGCACTAGCGAGAACAATCACTGCACGAGAACAGAACAAGCTAGATCAACGAACAAAATGGCATTGAACTGGCAATGAGTAGCGCTACAAGCAGCCTAGTGGCGGGAATTTGTACTGCACAAGCTCCGCCCACAGCAGAGCTATTCCGGATACTTTTGGGTACCCCCTCGTATACCTTAGAAAGAGAATTACAAACTTTTAACGAAAAACCAACTCACCTGGTACAGTTTTCCGAGGCTGCTTAGCAGAAATCTGAGACGTATGCGATGTATCTGATGAACTTTCAGCAGAACAGCGTCTCTTTGTGCTGGTGACATTGCTGTTGCTTGTACTAGTACTACTGGTATTACTGTTGCTATTACTTGTTGTTGTGATACTACAAGCAACACTATTCGCCGGAGCCACAGCTACACCTGTGGTTGGACTCCCGCTGGACAACTCTCTGCTTTCACCCTGAGCCATATCTGTGGAAAACCAATTAAATTAAATCAACTGAGATAACTGAATACGCTAACATTAAAACACTGAACAAAAACCACGGACCTTGGTGTGTTGTTCGACTCCAAGCTGTTATTCCGTGAGTAAGTAGCTTCAATAGCTGCGAAAGCTCGAAGGAATTTAGGACTGATAGCTTGGATTGCAGGGCTAAAATAAATAGTTCTGTTTCTTATCACATGGTCAGCCAATTAAATGACTGAATCATTTAAGTACAGAAGAGGTAGAGGTGTAAAAGACACTAGCCAGAGTTATCTCCTCTGAAAGTAATGAATTTCACTACACAGCCAGATCCTGTGGTGAATGAAGTGAAGGTGTCATTTGCAGAGTGGAAAATATGTGCTTTTCAGAGCGCCCGGCATGCTGATAAGGGTAATTTTCCACTAAGTGAGGAAGGCAAAGGTAAACCACCTCACTCCTCGTTTTACTTAGTAAAACCTTTACAGGTTCAAACCAGCCTTTCGGCTGATGACCTAAACAACAACAACAGCTTGGATTAGTCGTGATTTCAAATTTGAGAAGTCAGTACTTTATAAGAGACGTCACAGAAAAGGAACTGGAGAGTGTTCAAAAAAGGCTAATTCATGAGTTGTAATGTAGATCTGGGAGAAAATTTGATGGCTATAAGGATGCCCTCTCATTCTACGGGCTTCAGAGTCTGAGCACGCGGCGTAGAGTGATGCGAGTTCTATACATTTACAACATTCTGCATTCACGAGTTGATGTTCCGGATATCTCGAAGATTTTTCTGAGGGTGCCTTGCACAGCTTTAAGAAGTTTTGGACTGTTTGCTGGAGCCACAAGAAGTAAAATAACTCCAATCAATAGATGTATAGCTACAGCCAATGAAATAAATGGAGAGGTAGATCTGTTTCACAAAGATGGTAAAATTAAAGAAAAACTATACAGGTACTGAGAGAAGGCTGTCAATACTGCGTGATCTTTTTTGTTGTTTTATGTATTTTTATGTTATTCGTGTCTATGTGGTGTATGTTGGGCTTGGTGGCTGACTGTTTTCTAGTGAAGAAAGAATGACTATGTTAAGTTATAATGGTGCAGTATACTGAGGCGATCTTCTATTGCTGTTCTACTGTAACACCTCGCATCCTTGCAACCAGCCATATCTTTAAAACAAATTAAAAAAATCTGGTGTGAAACACTCACACGACTTTCTCTTGCCAATACAAATAATTAACAATAATGCTAATATTAATAATAAAACATTAGAAATAACAAAAAACTAACCTCAAAAAACATAACCTTATTTTAATCACGAGTGAAAGACGCAAAATGAAAATCGACCTCAGTTTGGCTTAAAAATACGGAAAATCACTCTTTCATGCTAAACTAGGCTCTGTAGACAAAAATGCGTTAAATAAAAGTTGTAGATCTTTAATTTCCTATAAATTTGATTATATACACTTTTGTCATAAAATGCTTACTAAGGCTGAAATCTTAAGAAAATCAATTTTTCACACGTTTTCATGAGAAAAAACAGAAAATTGCTAATTACCGCTAAACTAAGCGTTATATAAAAAAAATGTTTGAAATAAAAGTTCTAGAATTTTAAAATCTCTACATTTTTTATTATACAAATTTTTGTGCTAAAATTCATATTAAAAGCCGTAATCTTAAAAAAATATTTTTTTTACGTGAAAACAGCCTCACCCAGAATTTCAGCAAACATGGCGCCTACCCTAACTTGTAAAGCATAAAAAATTTAGTAAAACCAAGCGATTTTAAAAAAAATCGTAGGACCAGTTTTTGAGAAAATCGCAAAAAAGTGAAAAATGACACAAATAAACTACTACTTCCGGTTGACCGATTTTGATGAAAATGTTCGTGTCGGGTCCAGTAGTGGTTTGTAACTTAAGTTTCAAGTTCGTACGGTGTTCCGTTCTTAAGATATTTTGTACATACACACACACACACACCAATCGCTAAAAACATGTTTTTTGGGTTCTAAAAACTTCTAAAGAGTCATGGAATTCAAAGGAGTTAACGTTACAAGTTAATTTGTCTCGATTATAGCACTATCATTAACAAACTTTTTTTCACCGCTTCTATTTAACTTTTACTGAAAATTAGTATTAACACTTTGAAGCCTAAGCCTGAGTATAGCTCGGGCCGCCACATTAAATTCTGTAGTAAGATTTAGACAAGGTTATATCGGGCTTCAGTTGCACAGATTCATTCTCTATTTCATTTAGTTCAATTTTCTATGCTTGCAGCGAAGTCTACCAAATATTTTATGAACTATGTAAAAAAAACATTGAGCCATGTTCAAGGTTATGTTTTTGTTGATGTACATGTGTACTTTGTTGCTATTTTTTCGTAGTTATTCTGTATTTTATTTTTGTAAATAATATATGGATGATTTTGATGAAAATGTTCGTGTCGGGTCCTGTAGAAGTATCTAACGTAAGTTAAAGTTTCAAGTTCGTACGATGTTCCGTTCTTGAGATATTCTGTTCTCACACACCCACACACACGCCAATCGCAAAAAACATGTTTTTAGGGTTCAGAGGGTCTGAAAATGTGTAGATCCGGTGAAAACTTGATTTCAAAAAATCGACATGAAAACAATACTCTCCTCCCTATATATTCATATAGGCAAGAGAAAGTAAAATAGCTTTATTTCCCATCACAACAAAGTACACTTTTACTAAAAATATGCGAAAGCATACAAGTTAACTAACCTTTTTTAATATTACAGCATTTTACACAAGACGTAATTGGTTCTCTCGTATAAAATTGTTCACAGCACATTAATTCTTCAAAAAGTATTTCCAAAAAACTCCATAACTCTGAGCTTTTCTCTATCACCGGTAATCTTACGGTTACAGTTTTACTATCAAACGACGCTGAAACAAATTATTAAAAATTTAACATAATAATAATAATAATCAATAAAGCAATTACTACACTATGTTCTGTTGACCTTTTTGAAAAATACAAATAAAATACCAGAACACTATTACACGACGTTATACATATACTGTTTACGAATATGTAGTGTCTCTTTTTCCCATTATTATAACAGTTACTATACTTTTTACGGTTGATGAGCTCTGCTGTTCCATGCATTTAGACCAATCAGAACGTTTGCCCACATTGTCAGATTGTACCTGACAAACATTACGCGAACATGCATATAAGAGCCGCAATACGGATTAGGCACATTGCCTATTATAGCTTCTATCCATCTTCTATGTGGTCTACCCAACGACCGTACTTCTTGCAGACGGTATCTTAAGGCCAGTAGCGGATATAGATCCTCTGGCATGCAGCTTACTTGTTGGAACCACCTCTCCCTATATCGTTCAATCCCATCAACACTTCAAATAATACATAATTTCTTATTGTGAACAATTTATTCCCTTATAATACTTTTCACAGTTGATGAGCTCTGCTGTTCCACGCAGTTAGACCAATTAGAACGTTTGCCAGCGTTGTCAGATTACACGAATGTTTCAGCCTGACAAATAAGAGCCACAGTAGTTCACTCGTGTCTTGCATCTCGTACTGAACACATCGATTGTAGAGCGAGTTAACATGGAATACTTTATAATATAATCAGCTGATTGTATGTTGATAGGTCATAATTATTATTGCAAGACCAAAAAAATGGCTGATAAAATATTTAACAGAGCTACTAGAGCAAGTATTGGCAACGTTGCTGGCAAGTCATTGGCTAGCTATAAAGTGGGTAGGGGGCAATGTATACGTTCAGAGCTCATCAGCCTTGAAAAACAGTGTAGTTACTACTTAAATAACATAACTATTCGGATTGTTACGTTAATATTATCAACTTTTATAAATAAATCTTTTATATATTAAGTTGAATTTGTGTTTGTTGTGACTAACATCAGAACAAAGTTCGTAGAAACGCACGATTGCATTACGTATACAACTGTACATATCTTGTGTATTTGTCACAGTGTAAATACACCTGCTGCAATGACCGATATCGGACGTGGTCGTTGGTCAATCTAAAAATCAATGTTGAGTGTGACGATAATGATATTGTACAGGTGGTTAAACAGCGATGCAAACGACAGTGGTTTCCAAATGTTGGCGGAAGGAGATATTGTCCAGGAACTATTGCAGGTGACAAGAAAACTGGGGAAGATGAAGAACCTGACATTACTGAACCATGCTCTGGACTTTCTTTCTCTTGCTGAAGAATTTAAATGGTTTGAAAGGCAAAGTGAATGTGACAGCATGGAATTGTTGCTGCTTAAGCAAATTCGTGATTTAGCCGCGACAAAACGGAAGTTAA
Organism: Catonia carolina; assembly: GCA_035578175.1. NCBI lineage: Eukaryota > Metazoa > Arthropoda > Insecta > Hemiptera > Achilidae > Catonia > Catonia carolina. The sequence goes on from JAQMRL010000010.1 coordinate 29,161,848, forward strand.
ATGCGCCAAAAAAAAACTTGGCAAGTGAAAATACATAACTGTATTATAGTGTAATATGTAACTGATTTCCAGGAATTACATACATTACGTACAGGTATGAACAGACATATTTTTATCGTTTTTGACTTACAGAATACTGTAGTACATTTTGTAAACAAATGTAAATTGTAATCGACAACTTGGCGTTTTTCAACTGTGTACATTTATTGTACGTACATACTGACCGTATTTCAAAAATCTCTTTTTGAATTTACTGTGACCAGATTTTCTCATATCCGGCTTACCCTAGGTCCCGATAATTCCAGATAAGGGGGTTTCCACTGTATACATGATCTAACAGATTAAAATGTCATAATTTCTTTTCTTTATTGTTTACAATACTATCATTGGCTGTAGTCCAATTGGTAGAGTTGACATAGGAGTGGCAGGGAATTTAGCGGCGTATCTCAAAAGGAAAAAATGGTTGGGGAGGAAAAACCTTCCCCGCTGTCTCAAGAAATGCAGCTGCTGGCAAGCAAGGAGAGGATTGTCTATAACGCTGCCTAAAGAATAAGAGCGGTCGCTGACGCAGCGAACACAGTTTACTGCTGCCTACAGGAGGAGCAGTTGCTGGTGAAGTGTAGGGAAATGGCCAGTGTGGAGCAAAAGAAAGTACTCAATATTGAGTGATCGATCTCTCTCCATACCGACCTTCTCGAACCGACAATCGATACTGACTGACTGTTTTCCTTCAACTACTGATTCCACCGGTCGTTCGTGTATGGCTTACCCACTGGCACACGCACTGTGAAAGGTTTGCTGGCTGCGCTATCTACTGGCATCAGAAGCAACAATGTTCACAGCCCCAATAGCGGGCAAAACACGAACAAAGAACCGGCTTAGCAATAGTATAGTATCACACTATATCACAACATTAAGGGTGTATTCTTTAAACTTCATGCATGCGCACATTAAAATAAACTGTCTAAATAATGTCTAATTTCTTTTAAAACGCCTTCTAAACTCCCAGGCACCAAGGCTGAGCACATACAAAAATGACTACAATTAACAGTAAACAACAAAAACATTTTTAAAAAAATAGTACAGAAAATTCTCTTACCAGTAATAATAACCTTTCCTTCACCCTGTCTCAACAGACCGAATATTTGTTTCTGATCTAGCGCAGCATCAACGAGGCTTTGAACGGATTCTCTCAGAACCCTATTCATTGTGCTAGGTCCAAATTGTAACGGTAATTGTATGACTTTTCTCGGATCAAGATAAGGCCCACACCAACACGCAGGATTACAGTAGACTGTCGCTGAAATCATTAAAAATAAAAAAATGTCAACATCAAAACCAAGGTCAATATTTATCGGACTTTAAAAAAGTAGTCCAGTAATAAAAATGAATATTTTTTTAGATTTTTTAAAATACCTTAATATCTTAAAATTTTCTGAATCCAACAATAGATGAGGCCAGTTCAAAACGTTCCCGAACTTATTACTTTCTCTTGCCTATATGAATACATAGGAAGGAAAGTATTGTTTTCATGTCGATTTTTCAAAATCGAGTTTTCACCGGATTTATACGTTTTCAGACCCCCTGAACCCAAAAAACATGTTTTTAGCGATTGGTCTGTGTGTGTGTGTGTGTCTGTGTGTATACAAAATATCTCAAGAACGGAACATCGTACGAACTTGAAACTTGAAACAAGTTACATACCACTACCGGACCTGACACGAACATTTTCATCAAAATCGGTCAACCGGAAGTAGTAGTTTATTCGTGTAATTTTTCACTTTTTTGCGATAAAATTTTTAAATAAAGTAAAATGAGTAAATCGCCTCATTTACTTAATTTTTTATGCTCTACAAGATAGGGTAGGCGCCATCATGTTTGCTGAAATTCTCAGTGAGGCTGTTTCACGTAAAAACATTGTTTTTTCAAGATTGCGGCTTTAATATGCATTTTAGCGCAAAAATTTATATAATAAAAGTTGTAGAGAATTGAAAATCCTACAGCTTTATTTCAAACATTTTTTTGTTAACGCTTAGTTTAGTGGTAATTAGCAATTTTCTGGTTTTTTCTCACGAAAACGTGAAAAATCGATTTTTTTAAGATTTGGGCCTTAGAATGCATTTTACGACAAAAGCGTATATAATAAAATTTATAGGAAATTAAGAGATCTACAACTTTTTATTTAAAGCATTTTTTTGTACAGTGCCTAGTTTAGCGTGAAAGAGCGATTTTCGGTATTTTTAAGCCAAACTGAGGTTGATTTTCATTTTGCGTCTTTATTTATATGATTAAAATTAGGTTATGTTTATTGAGGTTAGTTTTTTGTTTATTTATAATGTTTTCTTATTAATGTTAGGTTTATTGTTAATTATTTGCATTGGCAAGAGAAAGTTGTGTGTGTTTCACACCAGATTTAAAAAAAAAAGAAGACAATACTCCACTTACACAAAGCTAGGGATTTGGATCGCCTTCAAAGTAATCTTCCTAACGTACATGCTAATCCCATCGGTGTTTCCACTTTCTGAAGCAATCTTGAAACGCTTCTTCTGGAATGGCCTTCAGCTGTTCTGTCGGATTCTTCTGAATCTCAGGAATCATGGAAAATTTTTCCTCCGAGGGTTTTTTTTTGAGTTTTGAAATTTATTTCTAGACATTACGTTTTTTTTGGAAATTGAAGGTTGTACAAATGAAATGTACTCCAGTACATTTCACTAGTTGGTAATCTGACATTTCCCATAAATTATAAGTGCCAAAAAGATATATACATCACTGGAATCAATATCTCTCCAGAGATGAACTCTGATTGAGTCCGGCAAATTATTCTCAGCGATTAATGATTTTTGACTTTTGTAAACACATTGTCAAAATTTTTTTAAAAATATCCGTCAATGTAGTCTTCATTGAAATTGGTAATCTGTACACCGTAGTCTTTGTCAGTAAACGGATGAATAACTGGAGAAAATAAATTGGTGTCTTTTTGTACTTTCCACTTACTTGAGTGTTTTAACCTGGCATATAATGGTAAATCATCTTCATCGCTACTGTTGTCCGTCAGTTGGAGGTTCAGTTCCGGAAAATCAGTATCTGTGTCACAATCACTTTCACCCGCACTGCACTCGTCCAATACATCTTCAACAAAATGATGTTAATTTTGAAACATGAAACGACGTATTTGGGTTTTTATTACACGAATCCATAGTATAAATGAATCTCAGCTAGTAGAAGGCCGCGCCATTTTGAATGCACAATGAATTAAAGCCACAGGTTTTGTTTACTATGCTTGTATCGTTGTAAAAGGAAAGCAGTGCCGGTTGCTTCATATGTTCGGAAAGGGAAAAAAATTCCCTGTTTTATTCTGAGCAGTTCGATACGTAATATGAAAGCGATTGGTCCAACTGATCACAAATTCCACAGCGTACGAGCAATTATTCGCATTGTACGTTAACACGTCCATGGCAGTTAATGGGTTAATGAGCAATAACTGGAAGTTAGTAAAACCGTAAATGGTTTCATGCACCATATGTGAGGTTAAACAGTGTCTCTCGCCCGGCCGAGCCTAGCCACTATTAGTATAACTAAAAACATTGTCCGCATTGGTAAATATACACTCGCTACTTAAATTGAAAATAATATTTCATGAAAGATAGATATAAGCTATATATAAAACTAACATTTTAATGTAAAAAGCAATCAAACAACCACTTCTCAACGGAATGATTTATTTTTGTTGTCACTAATGTGTGTACGTACGATGTTTGTAGAAATGTACGATAATCACCCCGCACTGCTACCCACTCCATCGTGGTGTTCTCAAGGTCAAGAGCTACCATAAAAAATAAAGAACTGTATGTACGCCGTAAACAAACATCCCCTACATTTTGTGGTGAAAATTATTCTTCTTTTTTAAACCCTAATATGTGTGTGTACATTGCAATCTGTTCAACTTAGAATAAGCAACCCCATGACCAAATGGGATGAGAGGATGATGTTTATGACATGTAAATGAGGTGTAGTCTTGTACAGACTCAGGCCGACCATTCTTGAGAGAGTATGGTTAATTAAACCCCAACCATCAAAGTACACCGGTAACCACTGTCTAGTGTTGAAAGGCAGGCTCCCTCTTCCGAGGTTGAACCAGTTTTATAATTAATCAACACCGTGTTAATTAATGAATTAACACTTAATTCATTTATATTTACACTAATTAATGTATTTATTATAATAAGACTAAGCTAATCACACCTCTCAAACTATACAATTTTCCATCTAACGAGAAAACAGTCCCTAAATATGTAATTCTTTCACTTTTCTTCAGCACCTTACTGTTATTCCAAGTAACTTTCTTACCTCCTTACATCTCAACTGCACCAGTACAGTAGGCCCTCACATTACCATCGCAATTCGTTCTGGAAGAACGATCGTGAAGTGAAAATATCATATTGTGAGACCGCGTTTTTGCCCTATCATTAGACCATATACACAATTCCACAAGAAATTTACATTAGCCTGTACATACAGATAACCCTATATACTCTTCACATAGTGCTGATTTCAGCTCAAATGATTTGATAATAGGTATAACTATAAAAAAAAATTATAAAAAATGAAGCACGATTCAACTTTTATATTTCATTGAAAAATGTGAAGAATAACATTCGATTCCAAAAACATTAATAATTTGGAAATATTCAAAAATTTTATTTTTGTACTGTATTTCATACATTTGTTTTCATTCGACAGGTAGCGAATGAGTCATATATTTCCAATTACTCTGCATACCGCACCCACGTATTACTGTCTCTTATTTTAGCCATATATAAACTGTCTATTTCTTTTTCATCGGTATTCTTCTATGCATTCTATTCAATTCTGTTAAATCGCAGGGACAAACATTTAAAACGGTGGGCATTGATTTGAGACAAGAGTGCCTCCTTCACTCATGGACAACTTTATGTCGGACTTTCTAGAGCTGGAAGTGCAGAATAACACTTTATTTTGCTGTCACAGGGCAACAAAACCACAGATATTGTACGAGGCGTATTTTTAAAGTAAGTACCGTTTGAAAATAAAAAAAAAATAAAAGGAAATTTGCAAAAACTAATTTTATTTTCGGAATCTACATACTTTTATCTATTTTTCTACATAGTTTCCAAGTTTTTGTAAACTCTTATCATATTGCACAACTAAATTTTGGAAACCTTCTTCATAAAAACTTGCCGCCTGCTGTGATAACCAAGAATTCACGGCCGTTTTCAAATCGTCGTCATCGTCATAACGGTTGCCGCCCAAGTGATGTTTCAGATGACGAATTTCCCGACGTTTCGAGGTCTGTGATTTACAAAATTGTTAATGAAAAATTAAACTTTAAGAAACTGTGCTCGCGTTGGGTCCCTAAACTCCTGACGGAGGAGCACAAACACAAAAGACTCGAGAGTTCCTTGAATTTTCTGACACGTTATGACGAAAATGGTGACGACATCCTGAGTCGGATCGTAACTGGAGACGAAACGTGGATTTCGCATTTCACTCCTGAATCGAAACAACAAAGCATGGAATGGAGACACACGCACTCTCCCGTAAAGGTCAAAGCCTAACAGACTTTGTCACAGCGCAAGATCATGGCGTCCGTGTTTTGGGATAGGCATGGTGTTTTGCTGGTCGACTTTATGGAACAAGGAACGACAATAAATGCAGAAGCCTACTGCCAAATCCTGAGGAAGCTGCGCAGAGCAATTCAAAACAAGAGACGTGGCATGCTCACAAAAGGAATTTTGTTTCTGCACGATAATGCAAGCCCTCACACTGCCGCTCAGACCCGAGCTGCATTGGACTCTTTTGGCTGGGAAGTTTTGGACCACCCACCCTACAACCCTGACCTTGCGCCGAGCAACTTTCATCTCTTCCGTCATCTGAAACATCACTTGGGCGGCAGCCGTTATGACGATGACGACGAATTGAAAACGGCCGTGAATTCTTGGTTATCACAGCAGGCGGCAAGTTTTTATGAAGAAGGTTTCCAAAATTTAGTTGTGCGATATGATAAGTGTTTACAAAAACTTGGAAACTATGTAGAAAAATAGATAAAAGTATGTAGATTCCGAAAATAAAATTAGTTTTTGCAAATTTCCTTTTATTTTTTTTTTATTTTCAAACGGTACTTACTTTAAAAATACGCCTCGTATATAGAGAGGTTTTAAAACAATTTAATGAGGCCTACATTAGCTGCTGTGAAGTGAAGCGAGTGGGGGTTGCTAGAAAATTATAAAAACAATGTTATTAAATACCTGCAGGTGAATGTTTTTGTGTGGTTGACGTGACATTTGTATCCAAATTTGGTTGGTTTGGTGGGCTTTGTACTAACGGTAAAGTTGGAGGAGGTGACAATTGGATTACATCCGGAGAATTTCCGACCACTGGTACGCTACAAACTCTTCCTTTGAAACGGCTGGCACCAGTTCCCACTGCAATAAAAAAAAAAAAAAAAAAAAACAGTGAATAATCAAAATTTATTTCAACCATTTCAAATAACTGAAAGCACACCCTCTTTTAACACTTTCGCCGCAGAACACGCAACTGTTGCGTGTATAAAGGTTACAACTCTCAAGGCCGTTCTCTTCCCATCCGTACAGAAGAAAAATCCTACTCAACTGTTCAGACACTAGGCACTCACTAGACACTAGGATAAATTACTGACAGAAAAGAATGAACTGATTGTTTTTAATACTCGATCATTGACCCGATGAGAACAGAGATTTTTAACGATCACGCTGTCATTTTACGCCTAATAAAAACTCTTTAATTTCATTTAGTTCTAAAAATTTCAAAAAATTACCATTTATTTATAAAGAATTTGTTATTAATGTTTTTATCCATAACTTTTCAACAAAAAAAGGTATTTCTTTGGGAATGACATCATCAGTTAGCTTTAAATGTAACAATCAAAATCAATAAATTAGAAGTGCCGGAGACAAATTTTATGATCCTAAAATCGAACTAAGAAGGTTAACACTACCCGTCTCGCCTATCCCCCGGTTAAACCTTACAATTAGCATTAAAATAAATAATAACATATTTTGATTTATGCTATCCTGTTTAGAAAAGGATAATACACAAAACAACATGCAGAAAAAAGGTAGAACTTTCATAGAAAAGGAGTAAATAAAAATTGAAACGACACCACATTTTTTAAGGCGATTTTTTCCCTATTTGTTTTTTATCCAGCATGTTACTTTGTTGAACAAAAAGTGTGATATCTTTTGAATGCGTCTATCAATTTGCAATATCTAAATGTTATTTTTGCAATGAATTGCTTTATTTATGTATGTAGCTAAACATATGTTTTTGTATTTTTTACTGATTTAGTGACACTTTTTCGTACGTAAATTGATATTATTGAAAGAAAATATTTTTTCTTAATTTTCAATTTTTATTCTGGTTGTAAATGAAAACAGAAAAATTTGGTTTAAACGTTGTTCTAATAACAAATTCTTTATAAATAAATGGTAATTTTTTGAAATTTTTAGGAATGAAACTGAATGAAATACAAGAGGTTTTATTAGGCGTAAAATGACAGTCCGCGTGATCGTTAAAAATCTCCGTTCTCGTCATGTTAATAGGGTGCCCATCCATTTCCAGTTTTATTCTAACTATATTATTTCCAATTTCATCTCTTTTTGTTTTCCCCAGCATACTGTTTTGAACTTCATTTTTTGCCACCTGAACTCCACTCTCTACCTTCCTTCCACCTGTCTATGTCTCGGCTGGTTAAGTCAAAATTGGCACTAAGTATGCATTGTACTACCCATAACAGGCAGGTGGAGAGTTAAATTGTTTGCACTCAATCTGTTAGTTCCAGGGCTACAAAAAATAGTTCTGTTTCTTATCACACGGTCAGCCATGTGTCAATTATAAGACTGAAACATTTAAGAACAGAAGAGGAAGAGGTGTAAAACACACTAGTCACAGTTATCTCCTCTGAGAGTAATGAATTTCATTATACAGCCAGACCCTGTGGTGAATAAAGTGAAGGTATCATTTGCAGGGTTGAAAGTATATGCTTTTTGGAGGGCCTGGCATGCTGTTAAGCATACCTTTCTACTCAGTGAGGAAGGCAAGTGTAAACCACCTCATTCCTCATTTTACTTAGTAAAACCTCTAGAGGTTCAAACCAGCTTTCGGCTGATGACCTAAACAACATGCATTATACTTAATTTTTTACAATGCATAGAGAAATTTTTGCTTTCTGCACAATTTTACTTAACTATTTTTTCAATTTTCCATCTAGATGTCAAGGTACCAAATTGTTTTTCTACAGCTTTTGTTTACACAATGGAACATTGGCAGTGTTACCAAATATTGTATGGGTATGATATTTTGTAAGTTGTTGGGAACACCTTGGAGGACAGAGGCCATCTTTCCTTACCTACACTGTTGTTCACTTCCTATATGCTGTACTGTATGAATCTTAGCTTTGTGAAGCTGCGGGTTGAAGGGGACAGACAAAGTACCAGACTTCTACTACGTCATAACACTGTACTAATCATCTTATTGCTATTCGCTAGGCAAAAGGCTGCCTAATGCGGTGACATACGTGGGTGTTGTTTAGACTATTCGCTGTAGACGGCAACACGGAATATATGTAGTTTGGATAGTACACCAAACTACATATCCTACAACAAAGCCCTGACTACACAAACATAGTACAATAAAACCTCTCTACAGCGGAATTGAAGGGACCATGAGGTACCACCGCTATAAAGAGAGTTCCGTTATAGAGAGAGCGAGTAATTAACGGTGGGAGGGAAGTTGGAGTACTAATTTTTCTGTACAAAATAACTTATATACGTATGTAAATGGTGCGTGGAATAAGTTTTTGAAAAACTACTGAATAGATAACTTTATGACGAATGTTTAATACAGTAGATTACTTCAATACAGTGAGATATTTAAATTAATTACATAATGTGTAGGTTATTAACTTAACAAGAAATTTGAATACAAACTGGTTTTATTAGATGTTGTGTTACTAATATTTAACAATAGAATTTCACTTTTCGTATTGAACTTTTTTCAATAATCATTCATACACTACATACCGTAATAGATAGCCTAAAATTAATTAGCACTGAAACTCGTTTTTCACTGAACAGTAATAGACATACATACATACAATTGAAATCTAATAAAACATAGGCTACACAAACACAAAAAAATACACAGTACAGTATATTTTTTTTGTTATTAAGGAAACAATAACTGTGAAGTACATTTCATTTTGTAAAATAAGTTGTAAATTTTGTTTCGTTTTCAATTCATAAAACATGTCTTCAATCTCATTTTCAATGTTTAAAACTTGCAAATTTTCATTTACATATTGGCAATGACAGTACGTGGAAACAACAAGAATAGCGTCTAGTGCCTGTTTACTTGAAGGGACAACATTTCTGTTTCCATTTCATCGTCATCTTCACTTTCTTGCTCGTTGTTTACGGCTAAGACATTTTCGATTATTGCATCATCGCCTACATCTGCTGAAGTGGCTAAGTCATTGTCTGCCCCTACATAGGCGTCTAAATCCATATCCTGAAGATATTGTTTTGCCGCTATAGAGAGATTTTTGTGCCGCTATAACGAGAGTTAAATACATTATTGTAGTATACGAAAGGGTCGGGGTCGGCAAATAATGCCGCTAAAGAGGTATTTCCGCTATATAGAGTTCCGCAATAGAGAGATTTTACTGTACAAGTAAAACGTTACTACTACTAACGCAATCTCTCACAGTAGTAGTGATGTAATGCATACCTCTCAGCTGCACAAAGCTTGGGAACGGGCAGTACTTCTGCAGTATTATCTCCCCGAGGTATTTGAAGTTATTGGTTTTGATTTCATTCCATACATCAAAACAAGATATATTAACAAATACTAATTTTAGAACAAATTTATTTAAAAAAAAATAAAACCTTAAGACAATAAGCACATGGATATATACACACTTTTCTGGCCTGGAGGTTGCAATGGATGACCACTCTTGGCGCACCAGCCGACTGGAAAAATATCACGAGAATCATAACGACACCAGTAATCGAACGCTCCACGCCAACCGTCAAATGTAACGTGAATCATTTCTCCTTTCTCAGCACCTGAACGTGAACGCAAAACATAAAATAAACATGAGTTATTATTCACGAAACTGATATTTATAAATAATTAAAACTACTTTTGGAATACAAAACGGTGATATTTGAGAGCAACTGAACAATAACAAAAGCATATAAAAACTGATTTTTCATTCTGACGTTAGTCACATATTACAATTTTGACAGAAAATACATGTAAAGGAAACCACAAAAGAACATGACAAATGATGTGAAAAATATGCGTATCTAATTCTTTGATGACTGATTTCCCGGATACGAAACTTCGATAAAACAACTTGTTTATTTAAATGTACTTGTCCTAGTTCATACGTATGAGGGTGTACAAGTACTATACGGGTCCTATACCCGTATGAGGGTGATTCAAATTAAAATTTTAACACTTTAAAGCCTAAGCCCGAGCATAGCTCGGGGAGAGCGTAAATCATAGTTGTCCGAAGCCCGAGTATACCTCGGGCCGCCACATTAAATTCTGTAGTAAGATTCAGACGAGGTTATATCGGGCTTCGGTTGCACAGATTCATTCTATACTTTATTTAGTTTAATTTTTCTATGTTTGCAGTGAAATCTACTAAATTTTTGTGAACTATGTAGGTAAACATTGAGCCGTGTTTGAGGTTATGTTTTTGTTGATGTAGACTCGCTATGTAAGTCTCTACAATAAACATGCGTTCTTCCTTGGAAAAAACCATTGCTGACACAATATAACGAAACGACTGCTGTCACCACACTAATGCTTGACTGGAACATTTTAACTGTCTTAGGTAGTTGGCCTTGAGTACACTGTTGCCAACATACCAATCGGGGGACAGAAAATTTACCGATGTATTACTTCTATCTTCTTGTAATCAGGGTTGCGTACTTCATAAAACACCCATTATGTAGACAACTGGTACTCAAGTTTACCACTCGCCGAACTACTACTGTTAGTAGTTTAGTACTGCTTTATTTATGTAGTTTTATTAAAAAATAATCTGAAGTAAATTATTTATAAAATATATTATATAATATTTTATAGAAATACAAGTAAAATTTCAGTGAGACACATATCAGTCTTTCACAGTAAATTTGATTTTTTTTACTCTTGAGTACCTGATCAGTCTCTCAACTAAAAGATAACGCCCAAAAAATTTAGGCCTTACAATACTTTAGACTTGAAAGAAAATTAATTAAAAAAGCAAAGAAACCATAAAAAAGGTATGGGTTTTTAAGCAAAATCCAAAAATTGCCTTGGGAGTCAAGCTATTAATTTGGAGTAGTGCTAAAAAAGTTTTTTCAAACACAATGGATTTCTTTTGTGGCAGCACTATAATAAAATTACACATAACACTTTTAAATACCTGAAAATAAATGCCATATAACAGACTAATCACCAATTCCCAATTAGTGTGTTTATTAGGAAATGACTGTACTGACAACTAGTACAAACTTTTTTTACCTTTTGATCTGTGTTAATTTAGAATTTCAGTACACTATAATATAGATGGTACTTCAATTTAATGAAATTACTTCAGAAATGGTCTCACACAATTTTGTACACTAAAAATTAAAAAAAAAAAAGCAAAGAAAACTAACCAACAGTAGCAGCACATATTAATTGCGGATTCTTTTTATCGACGGCTTCTAATTTCATTCCAACTTTGAAGAGATTCGCTCTAGGTGTCGGTGGTTCATTTTTGAATACCTTCGACGGCGCCATTTCAGCACCATTTAACGTTTTTAACAGGAACATAGGCCATGATGAAGCATTCATACGGAACCCTGAAAACATTTAATGTGAAATTGATTACCACTATTTAATACTTAAGGCCTATTCCAACGACGTTAGTATTCACTAGCGCGCTAGTGACTTCCAACATCTTTGATTTTACTTGCGCTAGTAGGGGAGAGAAGGTCACATAATTTACTAGCGCTAGTAAACTAGCTTGGTGTGAACGTTTGGAAACGTTGCTAGTTGCTAGTAAGCTGTACTTAGTATAGCAATACACAACTCAACTCACATACGTCTTCAGAACCCTGGAATTAATTAACTAGCTCCGAGGGAACTATCACTGACGCACTAGTAGGCCCTGCTAGTAAACTAATACCATGGGAATAGAATAACCCATAAGATACTATAAACAAGTGCTTTTGTACATGATATACAGGGTGGCCCATATGTTGGTTTCCCCAATATTTACGGAAATCGGAAGAAAGGTTAATAGAATAAGAAAACTATAGTAAAAAAAAACCAAATTTATTATATTAACTGTAAATATATTGTGACAATATCGAAGAAGGGTATGGTTCGTGAAATTTCTAACACTTCATTCATAAAATGGTAAAGAGTAGATAATAGAATGAAAAAGTAACAAAAGGATCAGTTATAAAACGATACCTATTTATATAGCGTCTTTGTTGTACAAATATTTATGAAAGGGTTGGTTGATTACCTGTAACACTTTTATTCTATTTACAATAGATCTATTTACGTTTACAATAGTTGAAACTTTTCCAGTAAAAAGGGTTTTTTGTACTTTATTGTTTGCATAGAATTTCTCTGCTTTTCTAGAATTATCTTTTTGATCTACTTATATAAAGAGACCCCCGAGGCGGTCAGTGAGTTAGTATCCGTTTGATCTTTGACGAGTGTTTATTGAGTGGCTATAGGTGCGTAGTACAGGTTATGTATCCGAGCATTGTAGTGGTTAACTATTGTTATATTTTCTTGTGTATGTGCTTTGCGTATAATTATTTGTAAATAGTAATAAGTAAATTATTTAAGTTATTTATTGTATTACTCCATTATAATTAGTTTACTATTTATTTTGTAAATCTTTTAGTTGTAATAAATATTTGTAATTGTAAACTTTAGTGTATTAATTATTTAATTACCTAGATCCCGAAACGGACCTTAGCGATAAGTGTCACAATATATTACCTTGAAAATGTTATAGCAGGTGTTCAAAATGTCCACCATAATTTCTCTATACACTTTAAACAGCTAGTTAAAACCGATTCACAAATTTTCAACAGTAACATTTTATTGTCATTTACATAGTTGAATACGATTTCAATTGAACTTTTTAGTTTGTGCAGGTTTTGTGGCTTGGAAGTATACACTAGTTCCTTTACAATGCCCCACAGTGAAAAATCACATGGCGTTAAGTCTGGTGAGCGCACATGCTATTCAATTGTACTGCGATGACCAATCTATTCATCAACTTTGGAATTTAAAACTCACAAACTTCGATACCGAAATGTGCTAGGGCACCATCTCGTTGTCAGATGAGCGACTGGATATTGCAAGTAGGATTGTTTTTAAGTTCCGCAAGTACTACTTCCTGCAGCATTTGTAAGTAATTTTCCAAGTTAACATTTCCCTCAAAAAAATAAGGACCTATCAGCGCAGTACTCGAAATACCTCCCCATACCATAACACCAGGCACATTAAGCTCTTTTTGAATTAAAATATGAGGATTTGTATCCGACCAGTACACAAAAGAAACACGGAGACGTTCCTCACACTAGCCACTGTTACAGACAACTAATGAATGTTGTGCGTGATGCTGCCAACATTACACTATTACCAACTTATCAAAATGAAATGTCCCATCTCATGGGGAAACCAACATATGGGCCACTCGGTACAGTGGAGTGTCACTTATTCAAACTAATTAGGATCAGAGCGGTTCTGATAATCAGATATGCTAAATACTGTTATTTGATACACTATACCGTAAAAATGTTATATAACCAAAATATTTAATAGGGTTTTAAAGGCTAACATACACTTTAGTTTAAAAAAAAAACCACTAATTTTTATCGCATTTTTAGCAAATGTAGTATACAAAAGATGATGAAAACAAACGGTAAAAAACAGAATTTAAAAACTCAATAATTAAACGAAAAAACTATGAAGAAATCCTTCATGAAATATTTTTTAACGCTGTTAAGTCCTACACGACTATAGAGAATAGACTAATAACGGGTGATTCAAAAAGAGTGCCGGTTTTTAAACGGCTGGTAAATTTTTGTTTATCGGTTGGCAACATTGTTAGACCTCATTTCTATTTCGGAGAACATTCCGATTGACGATTCAGTTGTAGTTTCTCTTGTTCGCAGTGTAGTACTCTCGCAGTCTGTGTCTAACCATGGAGAAGTTTACTATTGCACAACGAGTGTTAATCGTCAAAACATTTTACCAGAGTGAAGAGAGTTATGCGGCTACTGTCAGGCGACTTCGAGGTACTCTAGGACGTAATGAAGCACCGAATGAATCAACAGTTCGCAGGCTCATGAAAAATTTTTTTGAGACGGGTTCAACAGTTGACCTTAAAAGTTCTGGACGTCGTCGTTCTGGCCGAACTGAGCAGAACGTTGCGTTGGTTCGTGACAAAGTGGCTGTTACCGATACCGTACGATGATTAGGGAGTTTTTGTGGCGTCATTTGGATGGAATGGACATTGACGAGTTGTGGTTTCAGCAGGATGGTGCCACCTGTCACGCTGCACGAGAAACAATGTTGTTGCTCCGTGAACGGTTCCAGGATCGCATCATTTCTCGTAATTCCGACCATCAATGGCCACCAAGGTCGTGTGACTTGACGCCTTGTGACTTTCATCTTTGGGGTCATCTGAAGTCATTGGTGTATGCCAATAAACCCCGAAACATCAATGACTTGAAGAAGGAAATTCATCGGGTTATCGGGCAAATGGAAGTCGAAACTTGTCGTGCAGTAATATCCAATTTCATGGACAGAGTTGATGCGTGCCAGCGCAGTAGAGGAGGACACATGCATGACATCATTTTTCATACATGAAATCGGAAGGTAAGATGAACTTGTTGATGTATTTATTTTCAGTTTTTCAATAAAATAAATCTCTTAATTTGATATATCAAAACCGGCGCTCTTTTTGAATCACCCTATAGATGAATATTATAGTGTTAACCCTTTCAATCCCAAATTTTTAAACTGTACACAAAAGAATATGTTTACTTTGTTTCAAACATTTTACTGATATTTAAGTGTAATAAAATCACTTTTAGACCTTTAACCCTTTTGATGGCCTGACACAAAAGTGTGACATGTACGTCACATTAGGCCTTGATGGTATGAAAGTTCCCAACAATAAGAATAAGTCAAATCATGTTCAGGCTTCCTAAACAAAATATATTCTCTTACTTAGATTTGTAGTAAAAAAAACTAAGTACGATTTTAATATTATTTAAGACTTCAAAAATTTTACAATTAAAAAATATTGGTAAAATGGATAAAATCACTATTTAGTAACAGTTTAAAAAATTTACTTGTACATACATACAACATATTCAAAAAAATGTTACTTTATTTTAGTAAATGAAACAAACTTCTGAAACCAAAATTTAAATAAAATTTAAAAAAAAATTAATGGTTGCCTCCGTGGCGCAATGGTCAGCATACTACACTGCAAAGCGGAGGTCTCAGGTTCGAATCCTGGCTAGGGTACAGAAAATTATTACACTTCACTCCCAGCATTCTTTAATCCAAAGTTGTCTCTTAACATCTAAAATTTTGAGGTCTGTTATTTCACTCCAATATGACTTCATGTCATACTGGGTTAGAAAGGGTTAAAGCCCCGCCATTAATTTATAAACACCCAGTACATTAAATTCATGTGAAACAACAACGAAAACATTGTAATGCTTACCTAATGGAGGTTGCAGCATTCCACCATGTTTTTCACAATACCCTATAGGATGTATTTCATTTGAATCGACCAGCCTCCAGAAATCATTTTTATTATCACTACCATCCAGCCTTAACCTAAGTCGTGGACCCAATACACCCACTACCGACGCAATGCACGTAGAAGTAAGATTTCTAGGATCCAGCGCTTCTAACTTCATTCCTATTTTAAATTCATTCATCGGAGGTACAAGGTGCTGAAAAATCAAATTATTTCCTATAAAATAACGTTTTTGATAGATTACAGAAAGATTTAAAATAACGGGTGTTTCAAAAAGGACGCACTTCGAAGTTTAAGGGTTAATATTTTCTGCATAGGGAATATTTTTTCCCCCCAAATAACAGTTGGCACTACCGTACTCATTGTTGACCCATTGTGTATTACTGACAAGTACTAGTGCTATCCCAGTATTCATTTGTGTATGTATAAGTTCAAACATGGTTTTTTCAAAGGATGAACGTGTTTTTATTATTGAAAGTTATTGCGCATATAAATCTTACGATCGAGTGAAAGACGAGTTCCAGTTAAAATTTCCCAATTCTGAAGTACCTAATAACACTACAATATCGTGTCTAATTAATAAATTTCGTGAGACTGGCAGTGTACAGGATCAGAAAAGCACAGGTCGACCATCAGTGTTAACAGAACAAGTTTTGGACGATGTGAAACAACGTTTGAACTTGAACTTGCATTACAAGCGGAGGAAGTCATTTTGAACATTTATTGTGAAGTTTTAAAGATAATCTGAATGTTATAAAGGTAATAATTTCATACCGTATAATTTGTAATTACTTAATGTAATAAATTAGCGTTCTCAAACTTCGAAGTGTGTCCTTTTTGAAACCCCCGTTATTATCAATGAACAGAACAGTTTCAATAAATTCATCTGGCGGGTACACAACAATGAAGTAATGACACAAGTAAAATACAAACATAAAATGCATCCATTAATATTTCTCGCAATCCAAAATAAATATCTTGAAACAGTTTATTATGCCCATAACACACAGGTGGAGTGTTAAATTATTGGTGTTCGATCTGTTAATTCCAGGGCTACATAAAATAGTTCTGTTCCATATCACATGGTCAGCCAGTTATACGAGGTGTGGCTATTAAATAACGAGACTGACATTGTACATTTTATTTTTATTTTATACATAATCACTTATTGTCACCTTCAATATATATACTCCTTCTCTATCCCTACAACGCTCCATGCAAATTTTCCATAGTTGGAAACAGTGCTGGAAGTCATCTTCTGTCAGCTCCTTTAGGACACGTGCCGCTTTCTCTTTCACAGCTTCCACAGACTCAAATCTTGTCCATTTTAATGCAGATTTCACGCTAAACTAGGCTCTGTAGGTAGAGAAAAATGCTCTAAATAAAACTTGTATTACGCATTACTGGCTGTTAATGACAAAATATTACATTCTAAAGCAAAAATAAGTTTATGTTTTGACAGAAACGTAATATTACATCACTGGCACTTTTCGTGTACAATGCTTCCGACATAATATTTCGTCACAAACCTTTAAGGGGTTAAAGTAACCTAACAAACTACCCGGCCGCATTGGCGTATTTGGTAACGTGGTCGCCTCTCATCATGCGGTCTTGGGTTCGAATCCCATTCAGGCACGGCCTATTTCACATGTTACAAAAAAAATCATTTCATCCTTCACAGTCTGCATTAGTAGTAATTGCAGAACAGTCGGACGTTAAACCAAAAAAAAAAAAAAAAAAAACAAACTATCCAACCAATTTCAAAAGTTCTTTCACGGTTGGAAAGTTTAGAACTTCCTGAATAACACAACTAAACCTTAACCCTTATACACCGAAATACCACTATAGTGGCAAACCGGTTGAATCGCGCGGCCATTCACTAAATGCATGACATCACAGTCAGTATACATCGTAGAACAAAAAATATGGTATGAATCTGGTAGTAGATTTCTTAACGGGTGTAATAGGCGTTTCAGAATAAGGATATCATAAAAGGGAAATTTTTTATTCCCTGTACAGTGCGATGTTAAAAGCCAAGGTTATAGAATTTCCCTTTTTCGACTCATTCATGTGGTGTACATGACAAAGTGAACGTTGATGAATTCTGATTACCTGGCTTGTGGAAGGGCATTTCTGAATAGAACCTTGCTCTTTCTGACAGACGGAGAGGTCAATGTTATTCTGTGGAGGGGTTTATCAGTTCCAGGAACAAAAAATAATGGTAAAAACAGAGATAAAAGTAAATTGTATGTTCTTCCTTGTCTGGCACGTTACAAACGTTTTGAAAACAGGTTTTTGTAGATAAAACAATTTCCTATATATCTTTGATAATAGCTGCACCCTAAAGATAATATTGTTTGTGTGACGTCACTTCAAAAGTTGTGAAATATATATTACTGCTCGCATGTTCAATTCTTCATCTAGTTAATAATTTGAAAACTCTGTAACTCCGTGAAATATTTACGGAAAATAAAATGAAAAATACCAATTTATTCAGTAAACTCTTAACCTACAAAACATGTTTTATACAAATTTTTGTTAAACTGAAATTTAAGCCAGTTATAGTAAAAAATCTAAAGTAAACACCAAATTTTCGTGGGTGAACATTTCGCTCGCTCTAAACGCAAAGAATAATAAAGCGATTTTCATGTTATTATATTCAAAATGTGCGTACGTTTTATATGAATTAGCTGTAATTTTTTCATAATTTTTCGTTAGTAATGACGCTAGATAAAACATTTTAAATAAGTTCGCGGTTATACGAAACCGGTTTTACTGTTTTACGCGAAACAGTCCGCTGCAAGAGGGTTAAGAATCATAAACAGGTGATTCAAGTTGACCTTAACAACAAACATCTATGGTTATCAGTGAAGTATATAATGGTAAAGGTGATAAGAAAGTAAATTATAATAAACAACAATAAAAATATGTCAGCCTCATTGGCGCAGTTGGTAACATGCTCGCCTCTCATCATGCGGTCCTGGGTTCGAATCCCACTCAGACACGGCATATTTTCATATGTTACAAAAATAATTTCATCCTCCATTGTACAATAGTTACACCCCAACGTCGTCGCTAATGACTGTTGTAGTTGATGTGACATTAAATAAATTAAAATAAAAAAATAAATAAAAATATATCCACTTCAAATAACAAACTGCACACAATTTAAAAATTGTAAATACTAACCTGTTTAAAATATTCAGGTGGCGCTGCAAAACTATTAGTTTCTTTAAGATATGCTTCCCAATCAAAAGTCTGAAATGGTACCGGCGGGTATGGTGTCAACAAAGCTGAACTATTATGAGATCCGATAACTGTAGTGCCGACAACCTGATTGTTTCTTTCAGGTTTATCAGTAGCCACACTACCAACATCTGTAAACCAATAACAGTATTATGAATTTTGGATGGATATATCACAAAATTTTGTTAAAAGATTAATTACTTTATACAGGGTGATTGACAAAGATATGAAGAAACTTTAGGAGCTCATTGTACATGTAAAAATAATGAAAAAAGTTTATATAAACATGGGTTATATGTTATATAAACATGGGTTAAAACAAACTGGTAGGTTAGAGAATTTAAACAGGGAAATGGATAGGTTGAAGTTAGATATTGTAGGCATTGGTGAGGTACGCTGGGATGATGATCAAGACTTTTGGTCCGGGGATTATAGGGTTATTAACACTAAAGCCATCGGAGGGCAGGGCGGAGTGGGTCTAGTAATGAATAAAAAAATTGGACAAAGAGTGACTTACTATAAGCAGTGTAGTGATAGGATTATCATGGTTAGAGTAGATACGAAACCAAAGTCTACCACTATAGTGCAGGTCTACATGCCTACGTCTTCACACAGAGAGGAAGAAATAGAACAAGTATATGAGGAATTAGATGAAGTAATAAAATATGTCAAGGGTGATGAAAATTTGATAGTTATGGGAGACTGGAATGGAATGGGTTGGAGAAGGAAAAGAAGGAAAGCTAGTCGGAGAATATGGTCTAGGGAAGAGAAATGACAGAGGGAGTCGGCTGGTAGATTTCTGCTCCAAATATAATTTAGTGATAGGCAATACACTTTTTAAGAATCACAAAAGGAGGTTATACACTTGGATGATGCCAGGTGACAAGGGAAGATACCAAATAGATTACATAATGGTTAGACAAAGATTCAGAAACCAGATTATGAACTGTAAAGCCTATCCAGATGCAGACATAGGGAGTGATCATAACTTAGTAGTAATGGATAGCAGGCTTAAACTTAAAAAACTGAAGAAGGGACAGGGAAATGCTATTTCCTTTGTATTAAATACAAAGAAAGGAAAGTTATCTACAGTCTGTATAAGAATCAAACGGCTGTTTTGAGAATCGAGGGGTACGAAAAAGAGGCTGCTGTAAGAAAAGGTGTACGACAAGGTTGTTCTTTGTCACCACTACTTTTTAACTTGTATATAGAAGAGGCTATAAATGAAGTGAAGGAGAAATTTGACGTAGGAATAAAAATTCAAGGAGAAACAATAAAAATGTTGAGATTCGCCGATGATATAGTAGTATTAGCCAAGGCAAAGAATGAACTAGAGGATGCCTTAAATGGAATGGATGAGATCTTGAGGAAGGATTACTTCATGAAAATTAATAAGAACAAAACGAAAGTGTTGCGCAGCAGCAAGAGTGGTTTAGAAGAGATGGGAAATTTAAAAGTAGGCAACGAAAACATACAGGAAGTTGGGGAATTCTGCTATCTAGGGAGTAAAATAACAAAGGATGGTAGAAGCACGAGTGATATCAAGAGTAGAATTGCTCAAGCTAGAAAAGCCTTTGAAATGAAAAACAGCTTACTGACTACAAACATTGATTTAAAGATTAGGAAAAATTTCTTAAAACATTATGTTTGGAGTGTAGCATTATACGGAAGTGAAACGTGGGTGATAGAGGCTGTAGAACGGAAGAGGATAGAAGCTTTTGAAATGTGGTGTTATAGGAAAATGTTAAAGATTAGGTGGGTGGACAAAATAAGTAATTTAGAGGTTCTTAGGCGAGTGGATGAAAAAAGAAGTATATGGAAGCATCTTACCAAAAGAAGGGATAGGCTAGTGGGGCATATCCTAAGACATCCAGGTATTGGGCTATCAATAATGGAGGGTAACATTGAGGGAGTAAATTGTAGAGGGAGGCAAAGATTAGAATATATAAAGCAAATTACAAAAGATGTAGGGTGTTACAGGTATGTAGATATGAAACGACTTGCGCAAGATAGAACAGGTTGGAGAACTGCATCAAACCAGTCGAGAGACTGATGACAAAAAAAAAAAAAACATGGGTCCGGAAATGCTTCGTTTCCGAGTTACGGCTAGCGAAAGTTTCGCCCGGATTTCAGCTCACCAGGTGAAATGAGATCTTCCTGAAATTCTGGTAAGGTAGATTTAGGAGCGAATTCAATCGTTTCTTATGGTTTTTGATCTGATAAATTGAATAAAACTGGTCCCAGAACTGTAAGTTAAATAGTTTTTGAGAAAACCAGTATCAAATGCAAAAAAATGAAGTGAAAACACATTTTTTCATCTTTGGGCAAGAAACTTTGTTATTTCACAAAGAAACAATTGAAATTTATGTAAAAAAACATGTAGAAAATTTTATCCTGAACAAACCGGTGTAAATAAAGTACACAGAAAGCGAATAGATGTTTGATTAAATGAATTTTTATTCATAACAGTACAAAGTAAAATTAACCAAAAAAACAAAGATGAAAAAATGTGTTTTTTTCACTCCATTTTTTGCATTTGACACGGGTTTTCTCAAAAACTATTTAACTTACAGTTCTGGGACCTGTTTTATTCAATTTATCAGGTCAAAAACCATAAGAAACGATTGAATTCACCCCTTAATCTACCTTACCAGAATTTCAGGAAGACCTCATTTCACCAGGTGAGCTGAAATCCAAGAGAAATCTTTCGCTACCCTTAACTCGGTAACAAAGCATTTCCGGACCCATGTTTATATAAACTTTTTTAATTATTTTTACATGTACAATGAGCTCCTAAAGTTTCTGCATATATTCGTGAATCACCCTGTATAAAGATTAAAACGTAGGATAACGGTTACACAATAAATAATAATGAAACATGAGACAACCATAATTCAAATTTTTTATTGCCCTGTATCAATTTTTCGCGAAATAAATTAAATGAGCCATCTAATTGAAAACGATACTCGGTGATTTAAAAAATTAATCTTTTCAGTCAAACATATTTATATTATATACAAGGTGACTATACGGCCATGTCTTGGTAGATCATTTTATAGCCAAAAATCTGGTGTGAAACACTCACACAACTTTATCTTACCAATGAAAATAATTAATAATACACCTAACATTAGTAATAAAACATTAGAAATAAACAAAAAAATTAACTTCAAAAACATAACCTTATTTTAATCATGAGTGAATGATACAAAATGAAAATTAACCTCAGTTAGGCTTAAAAATACAGAAAATCACTTTTTTACGCTAAACTAGGCTCTGTACAGAAAAATGCTCTAAATAAAACTTGTAGATCTTTTAATTTCCTATAAATTTCATTATACACTTTTGTCATAAAATGCATATTGAGGCTGAAATCTTAAAAAAACAATTTTGGACATATTTTCGTGAGAAAAAAACAGAAACTCGCTTATTACCACTAAACTAAGCGTTATACAAAAAATGTTTGAAATATAAGTTGTAGGATTTTAAATTCTCTACAACTTTTATTACATACATTTTTGCGCTAAAATGGATATTAAAGCCACAATCTTAAAAAAACAGCCCGTGGCTGTTGCTGGATCAGCTATCGGGGGCCGCCCCTGGCGATGGGGTACGCTCGCCAACCTAGTTGGAGGGTACTGGGGAAATAAAATACCCAGGGTTGACAAAAACCAGAGGAAGTGATCAACGGCCTCGACGGCGGAAGAGGAAGAATTCCCAACGGCGAAGAGGGCGGAAGAGTCTAGGAGTTGGGTCTCCGAATTAAACCCAGGGCAGGGCTAGAGGCTCAAAGATGGCAGCCCCATCACTAGTCTTACCTCACAATCCGCCAGTAACGGATTTGGGGGAATATACTCTACTTTCAATGCAATGGTAAGAAATAGCCGGACGGATTCACGGAAAACAAACTGGACACGAAAAAATAAAAAAGATTTTTGGACATCGGAAAGACTGAAAATAGCAACATGGAATGTTAGGAGTTTATACCGGAAGGAAGAGATCTTGGTGAAGGAGCTGAAGAGCGCACAGATAGACATAATAGCGATCAGTGAAACTAAGAGGAAACAAAAAGGCTCAAAGGAAGTTGGAGATTACATGCTTTTCTATAGTGGAGTAGAGGTGAAGGTGAGAGCGAAGGCAGGAGTAGCAATTGTAATGCATAAAAAATTTAAAGACAGGGTTGAGTCTTATAACTTTTTCAGCGAGAGAATCATGAGTATACGAATGAAAACAAGCGCAGGTTTTATGACAGTATTGGCAGTTTATGCGCCAGAAGAGGGTAAGGGTGACGAAACGGAAGACTTTTATAATGATCTGGAGGACTTCATGCAGGGACTGGATCAGCGGGATTATATGGTTATAGCAGGAGACCTTAACGCTAGAATTGGAAGCATAGAGATGGATGGTACGATTGGTAAATATGGGGAAAGGACACTGAACAATAATGGAACGGCTCTAAGAGACTTTGTTTCGAGGAACTCATTAAAAATAATGAATACCTTTTTCCCACATAAAGAAATACACCAATATACGTGGGCGGCTCGAGGAAGTAAGTCTATCATCGACTACGTTATAGTAAACAGTAGACTATTCCCGTTAGTTCAGGATACTAGAGTATATAGAGGGTTTGACGTGTACAGTGATCATTTTCTGCTGATATCAAAAATAGTATTACCCCGTAAATTTAAAAGAAATAAAAAAGAAATAACTGCAGATGTGACTTATAGGGTCAATCTTCTGGACCAACCAAGTATTAGAGACCTATACAAAAACCGATTAGACGAGCATATAAATAAATACCCGATGGATTTAAATATTAACAGGGAATGGATGCAATTAGTGGATTGCATGAGAGGAGCTGCAGCGGAGTCTCTAGGTGAGAGGAAAAAGAGAGGTAATCGCAAAGGGATACCGTTTTGGGATGAAGAATTGGCAAGCTTGGTTCGAACTAAAAAAGAGGCTTACTTGAGATATCTGCAGAGTAGATCGCAACAGGATCTAGAAGAATACCACAGAAGGTCGGCGGCCGCTAAAAAAGAAATACGGAAACGCAAAAGAGAAGGATGGGAAAGAACTGTCAGCCAAATTGAGCATGACGTCCATGGTAGACAGGAGCATGCTTACAAATTTCTAAGCAGGTTAAACAGAGAGGTCAAGGATAATATATCGATAAATCCTATACCAGAAGAGGAATGGTTGGACTTTTTCGAGAAATTATGGACGTCTGGCGAAGAAAATGTAACCAACTTGCCCAATGACACTAATGTGGACGACCTTTCTATGGAAGAGATATCGGAAGCATTGAGAGCAAGTAGAAATAGGAAGGCTCCGGGGCCGGATGGAATTAATGTTGAGCTGATCAAGTATGCCTCTCGGAGTTTCCTAGAGAGGCTGCTGTCATTCTTTAACTGGTGTTGGAAGCTAGGACAGATACCTGAACAATGGGGAGAGTCTGTGGTAATACCAGTATTTAAGAAAGGAAATAGGAAAGACTGCGGAAACTATAGAGGCATCAGCCTCCTTAACACGGGCTACAAGGTCTATGCAAAGATTATAACTAACCGGCTGAAGATTATCGCGGAGGGGATACTGGGTGAAGAACAAAGCGGCTTCAGGATGGGAAGGTCGTGCTCAGACTGTGTTTTCGCCTTGAACCAAATTGTAGAGAAGCATAGAGAGTACAACGTCCCGACGTTTGTTGCTTTTCTGGACTATGTGAAGGCTTTTGATCAGGTTAAGAGAAAGAAGCTATGGGATATTTTAATACAAAGGGGTATACCTACACATCTAGTCAGAGTGATACAAAGTATGTACCAGAACACAAAAATACAGATAAAAGTGGGAGGTAAAACTGGTGCAGGAAAAAGAGAGATAACACAAGGAGTGAGACAAGGGTGTCCCTTATCACCCGTATTATTTAACATTTATATTGACGATGCCGTAAGCAACTGGCGAAACAAATTAAAAACGAGGTTTTTAGTAGATGGTATGCCTCTAGACACTCTATTGTTTGCAGATGATCAGGTAGTGTTTGCAGACTCGGAGGATAATTTGCAACGAGCTGTATATTCACTGAGCAAAATTTATAAGGAATATAACTTGGAAATATCGGCAACAAAGACGAAGGTGTGGGGTTTTGTTGGAGAGGAACCTCTTAGAAGCAAAATTGTTTTGGCTGATCAGATATTGGAGCAGGTGTCAGGGTTCCAGTACCTAGGATGTAGATTATCCTATGGGGAGAGTGAAGATGTGGACTGGAAAATACATAAATTCCAACGTCTATTAGGAACCATAAGCAGAACATTAAAAGGGAAAGTAAGGAAGGAGACAATTATTAAATTTTATAAGGTAATGGCTAGGCCGGTTCTGTTGTACGGCTCCGAAGCATGGACACTGACCTCTCGTCAATACAGAAGAATCGAGGCAGCAGAGATGCGCTTTCTGAGAAGTATTGCGGGTTGCACTCTCAGGGATAGGATTAGAAGTGAGATAATAAGAAATCAACTTCATGTTGAGAATATTAGCGATATTATCAGGAAATATAGGAACAGTTGGAGGGAACATGTAGAGAGAATGGAGGAGAGTAGGATACCCAAGTTTTTGTGGCACTATAGAGCGAGAGGAAGAAGAAGAATTGGGAGACCGAGGAAGCGATGGGAGGACCAACTGTAGGAACGCATCGATCGGAATGGACTCGAACTTTCCAATTAGGAGCAATAATTTATGTAAAGACGCAGGTTTCGGTGATGAATTTTACTAAATTACAAAGTATACTTTTAAAATATACAATCTTTTAACAAATGACAATTTCAAAAGAAAGCAACAAAAGAAGAAAACAACTACCATTGCAACGGAACAGGCTGGGTAAAGCCTAAGCCGTATAGTTGATGATGATGATGATCTTAAAAAAACACTATTTTTACGTGAAAACAGCCACACCAAGAATTTCAGCAAACATGGCACCTACCCTATCTTATAGAGCATAAAAAATTTAGTAAACCAGGCGATTTTAAAAAAATTGTAGGACCAGTTTTTGAGAAAATCGCAAAAAAGTGAAAAATTACACGAATAAACTACTACTTCCAGTTGACCGATTTTGATGAAAATGTTCGTGTCGGGTCCGGTAGTGGTATGTAACTTAAGTTTCAAGTTCATACGAGGTTCCGTTCTTGAGATATTTTGTTCACACACACACACACACACCAGATTTAACATCCTGTGCCTTCTGGCTCTTCCGAAGAATAAAAATCAGCAGCTGAAAGGAAAACGTTTTGACACCATTTCCGACATTAAGACGGCCACAACAAAACAGCTGAAGGCCATTTCAAAAGAAGCTTTCAAATCATGAAATCAAGGTTTGGATAAGTATATCGCTAACCAAGAAGATTAATTCAAATTTGATGTACGCTTATTACATTCATAATAAAATTATTATCATATTTTTATTTGATCCCACCTCATGGTCATTCATGAATAAATGAACAAAAACCACTGGGAATCCTTGTTCAAATTCACATCAAAGAAGAAAATCCAACTACTGTATTTAGATGAACTAATGTCCCCTAGCCGTGGGAGGGAGAGAATGCATAACGCTCTCACTCGCACTAGCCATACGCGCAGTTCCAATAACATTGTCTTTAATTCTACTCATTGTTGTGAGCAAGCGTTTATGCATGCAGTAAACTAACAGGCACGATAACGACTGTAGAATGTTTTCAGATTTGATTATAACGGTAAAGACGTTTGAGCGCATGTGTAGTTATGCCACATATCTCCCTCTCACTCGCTCAGCTATGGGACATTAGTTCGTCTGATACCTATACAATCGGTGATGAAATAGGTGGTTATTTTAAAATAATAACAATTACCGACCAAATAAAGCTCTCGAAAAAATTAACCTTGAAATTATTGTAATAAGCATTCTACTTTTCTACTTATACTCTACTTAACTACAATATAATAAATAAATACAAAAATTACTTTTACTCTCTGGAGAATCCCTTTTCTGATGCTTATTCAGGCATATTGTAGAACAAAAATCTTTAGCTGGAGCATCAGGGTACTCCAATCTAACGGGAGTACCTCTAATTACATTATCACACTGTACACACGCTCCCTGCAACAGTTAGCAAAATTTTATAAATCCTACATAAATAATTAGTCAGTTCTGATTTTATGGCGAAACAAACACCGGTAATGATGAAGACAACACATTTGAAAAAATCTGGTGTGAAACACTGCCAGTGCAAATAATTAACAATAAACCTAACATTAGTAATAAAACATTAGAAATAAACAAAAAAACTAACCTCAATAAACATAACCTAATTTTAATCATTTATGAAAGATGCAAAATGAAAATCAACCTCAGTTTGGCTTAAAAATACGGAAAATCACTCTTTCACACTAAACTACTCTCTGTAGAGAAAAATGCTCTAAATAAAAGTTGTAGATCTTTTAATTTCCTATAAATTCGATTATACACTTTTGTCATAATATGCATACTAAGGACGAAATTTAAAAAAAATAGATTTTTCACACTTTTCGTGAGAAAAAACAGAAAATTGCTAATTACCGCTAAACTAAGCGTTATAGAAAAAAAATGTTAAGAATAAAAGTTGTAGAATTTTAAATTTTCTACATTTTTTTAATATAAATTTTTGCGCTATAATACATATTAAAGCCGTAATTTAAAAAAAAACACTTTTTTTATGTAAAAACAGCTTCACCAAGAATTTTAGCAAACATGGTGCCTATCTAGTATCTATCATACCCTATCATGGTGCTTATCATACCCTATCTTGTAGAGAATAAAAAATTGAGTAAACCAGGCAATTTTTAAAAAAATCGTAGGACCAGTTTCTGAGAAAATCGCAAAAAAGTGAAAAATTACACGAATAAACTACTACTTCCGGTTGACCGATTTTGATGAAAATGTTCGTGTCGGGTCCGGTAGTGGTATGTAACTTAAGTTTCAAGTTCGTACGATGTTCTGTTCTTGAGATATTTTGTACACACACACACACACACACACACACACACACACACACACACACACAGATCAAACGCTAAAAACAGGTTTTTTGGGTTTAAGGGGTCTGAAAACGTGTAGGTCCGATGAAAATTCGATTCGAAAAATCGACATGAAAACAATACTTTCCTTCCTATATATTCATACAGGCAAGAGAAAGTAAAAATTATGCGAGGTCTAATTCATAAACAGAAAATTTCTAACGTGTTGACATGTACACCCACAAAACAATATTGTCAATAACTTCATTAATAAAAATCACTTCATGGGACAACGCGTCTCCTGTCCGGAGGCAATTTTTAAAAAGGTTTATCTTTGACCTCGAAGGGAAAAACCATTACGACGACTTTGTCATTTCAATATGTTGTAAGCCACAAAATAGAAATTTTACAGATCGCAGTTTTTTGTTATTAAAATTTATGATTTTCATTTTTTGTAATAGTTACGATACATTTGTTTATTTATTTATATCGCACTGTAGCTTACAACAGTTTGCTAGGGCCTATATTTGAGGTTAGTAATGCAGTAAAGCGCAAAATCTTGATTTTGACAGAAATGAGGGTTACGACATATTGAATTGACATGATTGATTAGTGATTTCTGTACTCTTTTAAGAGGAATCAAATGACACTATTTTTGTTTTCAAATTCCGAAATTTATTTATTAACTTCCCGTTTTCAGCCACTTCCAGTCAAAACTGGAACTTTAAAACCAAATGATTTCTGTATCTGCTCTTTATGAGCAACTGAATGACAATATTTTTGTTTCTAAATTCTGACTTTTGATTTCTTAACTTTCGATCGAAACCGGAACTAATAGTTCAATCAAGGCCCACTAATTTTTGTGTAGATCACAAATCCGAAACAGTTTGCTGCTATCGCTTGTAGTTTCTGGCTGTGATCTTGACTTCCGGTTTTGGGCCACTTCCAGTCAAAACTGGAACTTTAAACCCAATCCAGACCAGCTATCTTTTTGTGTAGGTTACGAATCTGAAAACCGTTTGTAAAACATTTTTTTATTTCCGTTTTTGAACAGTTTTGTTTCTGACATCTGGGTGTGACAGACGGACGGACAAAACAAAACGACAGATGACAATTTTAAATATTGCCACCACTAAATATTTTTAGGGTTCCTGGTTCAAATCCTAGTAAAGGTAGTTACTTTTATATGGATTGAATGCTAGACAGTGGTTACCGGTGTACTTCGATGGTTGGGGTTCAATTAACCATACTCTCTCAGGAATGGTCGACCTGAGTCTGTACAAGACTACACCTCATTTACACGTCATACAAATCATCCTCATCTCATTGGATCATGGGGTTGCTTATTTTTCTGAATTGAACAGATTGCAATGTACACTAATTAGGAATTACAAAAAAAAAAAAAAATTTTATATAAGTATAGCTCTATAGGAAACTCAGTATCTTTGTGTAAAATTCATGGCTACACCTCTATGTTTATCCTACACAATTTTTAGTAACCATTCAACTAATTTAGTACTAAAAATTTTTTTTCTAAAAATACCGTAAGAAGCACAGCCCTCAAGAATTTCAGTAGCAATCTACTTGTCCTATCTTCTAGAGCAGAAAAATTTTTAAAAAATGAGGCGATTTTTGAAAATATCATAGGAGACCTATTTCAGAAAATCACAAAAAAGGGAAACATTGCACAAATAAATTACTACATCCAGTTGACCAATATTGATAAACATGTTCATGTCAAGTCCCATAGTGATACCAAACTTTTATTAAGTTCCAAATTTTTATCATATGAAGTTCCAAGTTTCAACTTCATTTATGATATTCTGTTCTTGACAAACTTTTTTTGGTTTGGGGGGGCTGAAAATGTGTATTTCCAAAGAAAACTTGATTTCGAAAAATCGACATGAAAGCAATACTTTCCTTCCTAATATATCAATAAATGGCAAGAGAAAGTAAAAATTAGTTAAATGAATTAGAAGTTAAATAATGTCAGCCGTAATACAGACTGGTTGTAACAACCACACAAGCCAAGGTAGGGGTGCCCCCTCTCGCCCACTAGACGTTAAATAACACAGATCTCAGGTGAAGCACTGGATCTAAAACGTTGAACAACTGTAACCACAAATAAGTTATTTCCTACAATTGCCGCCTCCGTAGCGTAGTGGTAGATGGCTAGCCTACAATAGAGGTCCTGGGTTCGACTCCCAGCTAGGATAACGTCAAAATCAACTGTATAACAGTTATGTAACTCACCGTAGTTGCTAATAACCAAGCTGTTGATGTAACTTTAAATAAACTAAAAAAATTGTTATTTTCTGCAATGTTTATCTAAAAAGTTCAATTACCTTTTAAAATCATAATTACAAATTTCAGGCTAATGACCTTCCACTGTCAATACGTTAACAAATGTAATTAAATATTTCAACGTACGATACGAGGTTCGGCTAAAAAATAACTGGATTAATGCTACAAAATTATTTTATTGTATTCCTTTACAACTTTCAACATTATCCCTTTCAAAATACCTTATCACTACACCATTCCATACAGATTTTCCAGTGTTGAAAGTCATTTTCTGTAAACATGTTCATTGTCTTCGTCCCGTAATGTTTCACTGCATCAAACGATTCAAAACTTGTTCCTTTATGCACAGCTTTCACCACCTTGGGGAAAAGTCACAAGGAGCAAGGTCTGGTAAGTAGGATGGATGTTCCAAAAGCGGGGTCCTGTGCTTGACCAAATATGTATTAAAATCCAGTGTGGGACGAGCCATTGTCATGACCACATTTTTTGCATGATCAAATACTCGTGAAAAATCTGCTGAACCAATTCTTCATCAGTTCTTACAATTTCCGCAACTGCGCGAATACTTAATCATCAATGGTCCTTTCTGATCAAAGTGCCGATTTTTTCGATGTTTTCATTTGTTGCAGGTCATCTTAAAATCTCTTGTCACCTCTCCTTAAACCATTTAAACCACTCAAAAACCTGTGCACATGACAAAAACATTAATCGCCGTAAACTTGTTTCAACAAAGTATGGTTTTCAGTAGCGGTCTTCCCAAGTTTTATAAAAATTTTTAAATTGACACGTTGTTCTTTCAAAACACTCAGCATTGTTCTGATGGACAGCAATTACACAATCAGACAAGCATGGCGACCAATGCTCAACTGAACAACCAGCACACAATTACATGGCTGGAATAGAGGATGGATGTCACATGACTCGGCAATGTGGCGTTTGACGAGCGTGCACGTGTTGATTGTCTATTACACATTTAGTTCGGTTATTTTTTAGCCGCACCTCATATACCAATACGACAGGTCTTCCGAAAAACCCGAGTACTAGACAAACATTCATCACCATTAACTTGTTTCAACAAAGTATGGGCTTCTGTAGCGGTCTTCCCAAGTTTCACCAAAAATTTTTAATTAACACGTTCTTTCAAAACACTCGGCATTTTTCCGACTGACAGCAATTACACAATCAGACAAGCGTGGCGACCAACGCTCAAAAGAGCAACCAGCAGGCAATTACGTGGCTGGAATGGAGACGGGGGATGTCACGTGACTCGGCAATGTGGCGTTTGACGAGCCTGCACGCGTTGATTGTCCATTATACATTCAGTCCATGGTTATTTTTTAGCCGTACCTCATATACAAATACGACAGGTCTTCACATATTTTATTTTTCAATATCTAGAATATACTAATATAGATATTGAAGTCACGAGATTGCCTTTTGCGTATAGATGGGCTGTAAGGTAAAGAAATGAAAATATGACAGTGCTGCCAACCCCAACAGTGCGACACTACTCACACATTTCACTACCATGCAGTTTCTACACACATTTTGTAAGCTGTGGTTTAATCCGAGAAAATTTGCTTCATAAACCTTATAAGAAATAAATCTGACCTGTAATACTGCAAATAGCTTAATTAAACGACTAGAAATGTTTGATGTACTGTAATTACCAGCTATCTTATTCCATTGGAACAAATTTTCTACGAATGAATTGCCTTCTTTACGATCACTGTCACCGGTGTATTCACTATCAGTCTCACTGGTCTACCTAATCGCTCCCTTTTCTTACCACGTGTCAACAAAACTGTTGAAGAATAGCTTCTTCACATCTTTAACTTCCTTCTTTATACTATTTCGAATTGTGGAAAGAGAAAAATCACAGTAGTTAGCCATTCGCTCATGGCTTTTGTTAAGAGGCGGTTTTCAAAGGCATTTTTGTTTAGTTTCAACTTCACAGCATTTTATTACACTGCATATTAGATTTCGTTCAGCACTGTGAATAGTCTGCCCACATTTTCGAGAAACTAACAATCTTCTGTTTACGGTAACAAACAGTTATCACCATTTACCTGCCATTAACCTACAAAAGGTTCCACGATATATTGTATATGCCCTGGGGTATAAGTTGCCATGTTTGTCGTACTGAAATTAAAGCAGTCGCATATGTGCACCGATGCTATACTCCTCTTTACCCCTCATTGCAAACAAGGGCAAACTCGTGACTACACAAATAACATTTAGAGTACACTAATAAAAACACAATAAAACAATATTACTAGATAAAAAAACAATAACTTACCTTATTATATGCTTTACGGAACTCTGAAAGACATGTTTCAGAGCAGAATTCTTTTTTACCATGTTGCGTTGGTAATATATACTTCAATGATTGTCTACTCTCTGCACACCATGTACAACTGGCCTTATTTTTTGGTGGTCGACCTGTAAAAAATCAGAAAACTTAATGGAATAAATCTTTATTTATAAATGCATCCTGCAGTTTGAAATTAATTCTATTTTATATAATAAATTTTACTAACCTTCTTTTCAAACTGTGTCAACTTTCATCTTTACTTACACGTGTTTCGGTGGATCCACCACCATCAGAGTAAATAACATAACTGAAACTAAAAATTTTTTTATTTATTTAAAATCTGTAGAAGATGATACATCTTCAGTCATTTGTATAAAACTGATTTAAAATTAATTTCCTCTAATTTATCTCTTCTCATATTCACTGTAGATAGCAACAGCAGTCAATATCACTTCATCATTTCTAAATTTGACCTGTTCGTTCAAATGTCCTGCTTTTGCTCTTTTAAATATTTATAAATATGGAACATCTCATATTTTTCAATTTTATTTTTATAATCTATATTACATTGTTCTATTATATTAAAATGTTCATCTATTTTACCAAATTTATGTTTTTCCTCTTTTATATGATTGGTATAGTTAGATACAATGTAGTTACATGATAATGGTGGATCCACCGAAACACGTGTAAGTAAAGATAAAAGTTGACGATGCCTTAAGCCATATAACGGGTGTTTTATTAAGGACGCAACCCTGATTATAAGAAGATAGAAGTAATACATCGGTAAATTTTCTGTACCCCAATCGGTATGTTGGTAACAGTGTACTCAAGGCCAACTACTTAAGACAGTTAAAATGTTCCAGTCAAGCATTAGTGTGGTGACAGCAGTCGTTTCATTATATTGTGTCAGCTATGGTTCTTTCCAAGGAGGAACGCGTGTGTTTATTGTAGAGATATACATAACGAGTAAATCTTACAAATGTGTGCAAGATAAGTTTTAGTTGAAATTTCCCTGTTCTGCCGTTCCGAATAAATCGTCAATATTGCGTTTGATAAATAAATTCCGTAGAATTGGGAGTGTACTTGATGAGAAACCACCTCGCCAGCCAACAAAGTTCGAAAACTTCCGCGGTTAACTTTGTTGGCTGGCGAGGTGGTTTCTCATCAAGTACACTCCCAGTTCTACGGAATTTATTTATCAAACGCAATATTGACGATTTATTCGGAACGGCAGAACAGGGAAATTTCAACTGAAACTTATCTTGCATACATTTGTAAGATTTACTCGCTATGTATGTCTACAATAAACAGGCGTTCTTCCTTGGGAAAAACCATTGCTGACACAATATAACGAAACGACTGCTGTTACCACACTAATGCTTGACTGGAACATTTTAACTGTCTTATGTAGTTGGCCTTGAGTACACAAGTTGTAGGATTTTAAATTCTCAACAACTTTTATTATATAAAGTTTTGCGCTAAAATGCATATTAAAGCCGTAATCTTAAAAAAACAATTCCTTTACGTGATAACAGCCTCACCAAGAATTTCAGCAAACATGGTGCTTACCCTATCTTGTAGAGAATAAAAAATTGAGTAAACCAGGCAATTTTTTAAAAAATCGTATGACCTGTTTTTGAGAAAATCGCAAAAAAATGAAAAATTATACGAATAAACTACTACTTCCGGTTGACCGATTTTGATGAAAATATTTGTGTCGGGTCCGGTAGTGGTATGTAACTTAAGTTTTACGTTTCAAGTTCATACGATGTTCCGTTCTTGAGATATTTTGTATATATACACACACAGACCAATCGCTAAAAACATGTTTTGTTGGGTTCAGGGGGTCTGAAAACGTGTAGATCCAGTGAAAGCTTGATTAGTAAAATCGACATGAAAACAATACTTTCCTTCCTATATATTCATATAGGCAAGAGAAAGTAAAAATAAGTATGTCGATTTCAATTATTTTATTCATTTAATACCAAATAAATAATTTAAATTAAAAAACATTGTTGCTCTTTTAACATTTATTGTACCATCGTTTAAAAAAAAATAAATGAAAACCAAAAGCTCAATATTTAATAAACGAAAAAACTAATTAACAGATTAGCCTGCTTTTATACATATGCTAATTTTAATAATAAATTTAACAAACTGGTAGAGGTTATCTGAGCCAAGTCACAGTAAAATGACCGGATATTAATGATAAAAATAAACTGCTGATAAAATTTAAAATGACAAGTCAACATTTTTAAATTCGAGGTAATGCAGATATTATTAATTTTTATACAATTTACAATGAATATGAATATTATTCTACCATGTCAATATTTTGAAAAAAGCAAAAATATTTAAAAATTATATGAATAAACTACTACTTCCGGTTTACAGATTTTGATGAAAATGTTTTAGTCAGAATGTTTTACCCTCACTTTACAATGCACTCACATTACAATATTTCACTTTACGATGTGTCATCAGGTTTCCAAAGTCGCACGTGGACCTGACCCGTCAATCATCAACCCCTACAGCAAGAAGTTCTGATCGAATGTACTCCTTCCCTCTTGTCAAGATACCACTCGACCATGGTACCCGCACCCTCCCATCATCAGCTCAAGGTTGTTTCTGTTTTTCCGTTTTGTCGCAGCACCCATACTATTTAATATTGTTACGCATATTGCCTTGGTTATCAGTTTAGCATCTGCGCCGTAGTATCTGTCGTGTTATTATAAATACATATTCTTTGTAGTTTTGGTACTGTGTTTCCTGTGTACGTTACTGTAGTTATAAAATGGGTCCTAAATTGCGCATAAAAAGTAAAATTTCTATTAAAGAAAAGCAAAAAATTATAAAAAAAAAAAAAACATGAAGGGGATAAATGAATTGGTTCACCAGTATGCTTACTCCCTCTTAGTCTATAATTTCCACGATTGTAAAGCAAATATCAGTTTTAAAAGACATTTAAGTGTCTGATAGATCAAACACAATTCAAAAAGGCATTTTTTTATAATTATACTTATTATCAAATCATTTGTACTGAAATCAGCGCTATTTGAAGAATGTATGTATGTACAGGCTGATGTAAATTTCTTGTGGAATTGAATATATGGTCCAATGATTGGGCAAAAATGCGGTCTCACAATACGATATTTTCGCTTTACAATCGTTCTTCCGGAACGAATTACGATCGTAATGTGAGGGCCTACTGTAATACCTAACTTAAGTTTCAAGTTTCAACTTCGTATGATGTTCCGTTCTTGAGATATTTTGTTCACACACACACACCAATTGCTAAAAACATGTTTTTTTGGATTCAGGGTGTCTGAAAACGTGTAGATTCAGTGAAAACTCAATTTTGAAAAATCGCCATGAAAACAATACTTTCCTTCCTATATATTCATACAGGCAAGAGAAAGTAAAAATGAGTTAAAATGACATAACTCAATACCCGCCATGTGAGGGCTGTTGCAAATATGTGCACTCGTACTTAAAGAGGTTAACATACGACTACAGAACTGTTCTGTAATTAGGGTATTTTGGTGAATTCCCAAAGGTATGGAACTGCCATACTATAGGGTGATTTTTTAGTCCTGTTACCCAATTGTTAATGTCTGGTAATATTTTTCTAAAAAACATAAATTTTGTTTTGTGACATTAAGTTGGTAGCCCTACTCAACCAGTATGGATATGGCAGTGTGAGTTGATTCTCCTTGAGCTGTGTAAAATTTTGTGCCATTTCCGGTCGTTCTACGAACAGAATATCTTTCATCCTAAAACAATCTCTTGTTTAAATCTGGAGGCTGAAGCTCTAGAACTAATCGTATGTGATATGGATACAATTTCAATTTTTTAGCAGCTTTCTGAGCACTCGAACATGACAAATCAACATGCGAGGAAAGTTTTTGTAAACTTTTCCATGGAGAATTGAGCAATCTTGTTTTCACATTCTCTTAACGTCACCTGTCAAGAGAGTTGGTCGACCACTACGTTTTCTGCTGCAAACAATACCTGCCTCTAAAAATCAGTTAGTTAGCCTAGAAATAGACTAGAATAGAGTGGAGGAACACCAAAAAATTTAATTTGAAATTATTCTTTTACACTCGCATACGATTTTGTAGCAAAATATTGTTCAAGAATGAAAACCCGTTGTTCTAGGGTAAAAGACATTCTGTTCGTAACACAACTGGAAACAGCACAAAATTTTACGCAACTCAAGGAGAATCAACTCAAACTGTCGTATCTATACCGGTTGAGTAGAGCTACCAACTTTGTATCATAAAATATCCCTTTCTTAGAAAAAAATTACCAGACATTAACAATTGGGTAACAGGACTAAAAAATCACCCTGTAGTTCTGCAATAATAGTTCAACGCAAAAGCACAGTATTCATAATTCATAATTAAATCAATCACAGAATACAAATAAAATGCTCCATAAAACTGATTTTAATACAAAAGATGTTTATTAATCAAATAGTCAATTAAGTGGAACTTTGTTATTAAATTAATGATCCTCAAATAGATTCATGAAATTTTTCTACAAATAGACATTTATTATCAAACAGAAGAAATGTAAAAGTTTATTTAAAATTTGATGTCTTAATGTACAAAATGTATTTTTACTTTCGCTTGCCTATATGAATATATAGGAATGAAAGTATTGTTTTCATGTCAATTTTTCGAAATAAAGAGTTTTCACCGGATCTTGACTTTTTCAGACCCCTGAACCCAAAAAACATGTTTTAGTGATTGGTCTGTGTGTGCGTATACAAAATATCTCAAGAACGGAACATCGTACGAACTTGAAACTTATGTTACATACCACTACCGAACCCGACACGAACATTTTCATCAAAATCAGTCAACTAGAAGTAGTAGTATATTCGTGTAATTTTTCACTTTTTTGCGATTTTCGCAAAAACTGGTCCTACGATTTTTTTAAAATCCCTGGTTTACTAAATTTTTTATGCTCTACAAGATAGGGTAGGCGCCATGTTTGCTGAAATTCTTGGTGAGGCTGTTTTCACTTAAAAAATTTGTTTTTTTAAGATTGCGGCTTTAAATGCATTTTAGCGCAAACATTTATACAATAAAAAATGTAGATAATTCCTACAACTACTATTTCAAACATTTTTTTTGTATAATGCTTAGTTTAGCGGTAATTAGTGATTTTTTGTATTTTTCTCACGAAACCGTGAAAAATCCCCTTATGTATGCATTTTATGACAAAAGTGTATATAATGAAATTTATAGGAAATTAAGAGATCCACAACTTTTATTTAAAGCATTTTTCTTTACAGAGCCTAGTTTAGCGTGAAAGAGTGATTTTCCGTATTTTTAAGCCAAACAACTGAGGTCGGTTTTCATTTCCGTCTTTCACTCATGATTAAAATTAGGTTATGTTTATTGAGGTTAGGTTTTTTGTTTATTTCTAATGTTTTATTACTAATATTAGATTATATTGTTAATTATTTACATTGGCAAGAGAAAGTTTTGTGAGTGTTTCACACCAGATTTTTCAAAAATGTTTCAAAATCAAAACGTCTTCATTAATTTACTTTTTCCATAAATGCAACATACATTGGTGTACTAACAACACAAAGTAAACAAGGAAAAATCATCTAAATAATCGAGAACTAAGTTTATACAAAACATTGGTCATTAATGCGACTCTATTCCATAATTTTCAAATTTCTTTGTCTAATCAATATGTATACAGATCAATAATATTCGATTTTTAAATTTTTTCATGTGAAAATGACTTTGGACTTATTTATAAGCAATTTTTATCATTAACTAATTATAACCTCACTTTCAAGCAAATATTTTAGTTATATTTCAGTTAATTTACATTCATAGTTATGAAAACCAAGTACAGTATTCAGATGAACTAATGTCCCCTAGCCGCGGGAGCGAGAGAATGCATAACGCTCTCACTCGCACAACCCATACGCGCCGTTCCAATAACATTGTCTTTAATTTTACTCATTGTTGTGAGCAAGCATTTATGCACGCAGTAAACTAACAACCAAGATAGCGACTGTAGTATGTTTTCAGATCTGGACTATAGCAGTAAAGACCTTTGGGCGCATGCGTAGTTACGCAAGTTCCGGCGGAACTCAAGGACCAACTAGTCCATCACAACAAATGTCAGAGTGCAGTAATTCAGTTTACTGCTGATGACCAAAAAGGATACAAAATATAGCTTAGGCCAAGTATTATGGCTTATTTAGAATGAATGTTTATTATATAGGATAATTATTAAGAATTAATAAATAATACAATGGGATTTTTATAAAACGACATAGTTGTAAACATAATAAATCATGTAAGAGTAGAACTACAACACGATGTCATTGTTAGAGCTGTCGCTATGATGTATTTAGAAAAGCACATATAGTAGCACTTCCAGCTCCCCGCATAGTCCAGTCTTACTCTCGCTGACGATCGTCAACTTATATTGCGTTACCAGTATCATTAAATTTATAACAAGATTATAAACAAATCAATTTTGTAGATCAAATAAATTATACTTATATCAATAAATTTATTAAAATTATAAAAAAACAGTATTTAACAATAATACATTTATAATTTTTAATAAATATAAGTAACTGAAATACCATAAAACGACATACATAGGTTACATTAAGAAATCAATTTCAAAAATATGTATAGAACATTACGACTTACTGTAATAATTACTTATAAAAAGTTTACAATTCAATGTCAAAACAAAAAACTAACCTAAAATAACTAAATGTATAACATACCTCGTACTTTTTGTGGTGTTGACATTACAACTGACTTAAAATCTCAAATAAACCTGCAACCGAAAAATTGTTTCAGTAGTAATAATCTAAACTTAACTAATTAAACTGTTAAAACTATTTAAATATAATATCATATTACGATAACAAATATCTTCAAATTACAAAAACGCGTCTTTTAATATACCGGCAAATAAATACGCAATATAAACGAAGATAGGCAAATCTGATACAATACAATAAAGCAGTCAAAATTCAATAACATCGTTTCTTTAAATTCCAGTGAACTAAAATATTCAGCAACTGAGAGCTGCAGAAACTAGTAAGAACATAATAAAACATGCCAAATAAATTGTTAAGTACCAAGAATCTGAACTAACATGATCTAACACAAAGTTCTCAACATTTTAATTAAAAAATTACCTCATTAACTGACAAGCATTCATCAATGCATTACAATACTGCGGTAACTACGTACTTATTTTTGATTGATTTGAATCTATTCTAACTAGTGTCACAAACTCGCGCAACATTCCTAAAATATTTAAATAGTGTTAGTCAACGTCATTAAACCAAATGAAATGATTGGATGGTTTCATAAAATATTAAAGCGTTACACTTTATTTAATATGAAAAATTAAACACGATTTAATAAATAAATCACTAACTTATATTCAACAGAAATAACAAGCTGTTGCAATTAAAACAGCCGGCGTATTTTATCACACATAATTTCATTACTGAACACATAATATAAAATCAAATAATTAATAATTAATTGCGACCATTGACCTTACCGAATTCATAAACTAGTTTAAAGTAATAAACCATTAAACAAAATTATACAATCATCCAACAAAACACTTCAACACGTCCATTTTACTAAACAGAATACACGCACAATATTGATTTCAAGGCCAAAACATAAAACATAGAATATTAAAATATGAAAATAGTTTAATTAATTATTTAATATCTGTAACAAGAAATATATATTTATATATCTACAATCTAATGCAAGAGAAAATAAAACCACTATCGATTAATCATTACGACTGCTGTTTACAACTTTGTAGGATTTATTGACACAATCAAAATTATTGTTCTATTGCAAACATGATTTTAGTAGTAACCTACAAAATATTATCTTTCTTGAAAGAAATTGTTTACTGTACACAATATATTTTATAAACGACCTGAGTTTGGAATTTTCCTTTTCAATTATTTAATATCAGTTTACTTAATCACGGTAACCGAAAATTTATATAGTTCTGTACGACAAAAATCATCATATATAACACTATCATCATAAAAACAATTTGCTTCAGCTTAGTAGAACATTACAGACAACTGTAAGGAACATTTCGAACACAAGAATACTAGAAATTTAGTCCTAGAATTAAACTTAGCACATACTTTGGTATGATAATATGATGGTATGATGAAGTATGATAATATTATTACAAATGACAGTGAGATATAAGTGGGAATCAAATTACTAACTCTTTGCTTGAGAGTTCGGCCATCCTGGAAAATGGAGGCCGGTTATTTTTTAAACTGCAAATTTTCTGCGAAACACGACAGCGATGTTATTGTTATTAATATGTTCATTATATAGCATACACAGAATATAATAAAACCGCTTAAGTTTTCAATGTTTGACACAAAATTTTTATTTATCACAGAGGTATAAAAATAACTGCAGCACTCTCTGAGTGCTCATATCTCGTTCATGAGACAATTGAATTAAATCTGTGATAAAAAACCGTCTTCAAACACAACTTTTTTTTACATGGGGAAAACCATTGGAACTGCCTTAAGTATTTAATATTTTTAACGCCCGACGGAAAAAGCGGGGTGTTATAAGTTCAACGTGTGTATCTACGTATAAATATGCATATGTCTGTGGCATCCTTGCTATCAAACGACCACATGATGAGAGGCGAGCCCGAGCACATTACCAACTACGCCAATGCGGCTGGCTTAGTTTTTTGTTTTGTTTGAAAAGTGACTTGATTAGAGTGTTCTTAACTATGATCCATCAAAATCGGTTAGCCGGAAGTAGTAGTTTATTTTTGAAACTTTTCACTTCTTTGTGATTTTCTCAAAAGTGGCTCCTACGATGTTTTTTTTTGAAATAGCCATTTTTGGCCGGCCTGTTGGCGTAGTGGTTAGCGCAACTGGCGTCTACGCCGGGGTCCCGGGTTCAATTTCCGGTCAGGTCTGCATTTTTTCATCACTCATCTTCACGTATCATCCTTCTCATCGTCTGCATTAGCAGCAATTGCAAAACAATCAGACGTAACATAAATTTTTTTAAGATTACGGCTTTAATTTGTTACTTGAACCATAAGGAAATAGCATTTATTTTCATTAGTTTGTTAATATTTTCTTCCCACCAATAAATGGAGACTTGTTATAGTCAGGAATTATAAGAAAATGTTTAGACCTTTAAAAATATAAATTTTGATAAATTTAAAGTTGTATCATAGCGTATACATACGCTATGGTTGTATTTTAGCTTAACTACAAAAATACAGTTTAACCGTTTTCCGTTTAAATATTGCAAATTTTATCCAATTTTCGTTTTGTTATGTCTGGAGTAGTGGTAACGTTCTGGTCCGGAGATGTAAAGATAGGTGGGTCAAATCCATCAGTGGTAAACATTTTTTATTGTTCAGAAAATAATAGAGTTATTAAAAAAATTATTTATTAATTTTTTAATTTTGACAGTTTGTTTAATAATCTAAAATCTACACTACATTTTTTTGGAAGCAATTCAGTATTATTTTAAATAGTATCTAAATATTTCCTTCAGGAACATTTAATTTTCAGAGACAGCGATTGTTGATGATAAAACAAATTGTCTAAATTAAAAAATAAATAATTTTTTTTTAATATTCCCAATATTTTTTGAACAATAAAAAATTTTACCGCTGAATGGAATCGACCCACCTATCTTTACATCTCCGGACCAGAACGTTACCAATATTCCAATCATAACAATGACATAATCGGATAAAATTTACAACACTTAAATGGAAAACGGTTACAAATTTATGTGTTTCTGTATTTAAATTAAAATACAGCTTAAAATGTATCAAAATTGATATTTTTCTATATAGTTCATCTACTGTAAGAGTACTCCGCGCGAGGCAATCGCCTACAGGTTGTAAACGAAAGTTTTACACTAGTTGGCGAGTAGCTACCTCTCCGCCGAACAATTTTATCTTGCACTACGTTCCAACATAAAAATATCTACATCCAGCTAAAATAAACATTATCCTTTAAGCGTTTTCAGTTATACCATTATGATTACTTGTAAATTATTGTAGTTTCATAAAGACTCCTTAGTTAATTATTTTAACCATTACATTTAACAAAACAATTTTTTTCTGCTTTTTAATGTTTACCGCTTTTGTGTTTCAAAAACCCAACACATTCACTATCACGCATGTCAACAAAACACAGCTTATAAAACTTTTCAACTTCAGTTTACGAAAACAATCGAACGAACCGATACAATTCCAAAAGATTCGTAACTGATGAAACTAAAAATGAGTTAAACACGGGCGAGTGCCAACAGTTGTATTTAACTAGTCACAGACATTAATTATTTTAATGATATGAAATAAACAATCTGAAATGATAAACAACGAATCACTGGAATTTGTTTACTCTCCTGTTATAATTCAAGCGCATTAGTCTTACATTACTTGTGACCAAAAATAAAATAAAACTGAGTCTATAATAAAAACCTACTAATCATAAATAATAATGTAGTAATAGTAAATAATGTAACGAAAAATAACAATGTAAGAGTAACAATAGTAAAATTTTAGTTATTAATGGTAAACTAATGTTCGATTTATAAAACATTTTCTAACGAATGAATTGAACGTGTTTTTATTAATTAAGCTTAGAGCGAATCAGCGTTGTATGGAATTTTGTTTTTGATTATGCTATGCGCATTTTTAATTAATACGCATGCTCACTTGTATTGATGGTTGCCTACGTCGGAGTAATCTTAGCGTAGACAGACTCTAGGTCTAAACATTTTCTAATGATTCCTGATTATAGCAAGTCTTAATTTATTCGTGGGAAGAAAATATTAACAAATTAATGAAAATCAATGCTATTTCCCTATGGTTCAAATTCTGTGGGACACCCGATATAAACAATGTTGCAGAACATTGAAAAACCTACAATCTTTAATCCAAAAGTTTTTGTACAACGCTTAGTTTAGCGGGAATTAGTGATTTTCGGTTTTTTCTTTCATGAAAAATATGTAAAAAAATAGTCTACTAGGTACAGATGGGAGCTCACTTGATTGCTAGCATAAGGAATTCCGTTGGAGATGATTGTTTGTACGATTCCCCTCCTCCTAAAACCTAGTAGTAGTAATAATACCATTGGTACGCGCTTTTCTAAAAATATTAATCACAAACCATTTCGAATAACTACTGTAGTACCAAAATATTTTTAAAAGTGCTATGTGATATGTTTTTAAAACGTAGTTTTCATGATTGATGAATATTACATGCATATTTAAAGTCCAGCCTCTCTTAGTTTGCTCCTAATGTAAACAAATAATGACGTCACTGAGCATGCGCATTATATCAAAATGTGTACACGCTAATTAAAAAGTAACGACAAAATACTTTCAAAAGTATTTAAATACAAAATACTTTTATAAGTATTTTTATAAATGAAATTGTTAGGCCTACATCATATCATGACTGATGTTTTTGGTACTTTAAGTACTTATAATTTAAAAAATAGTTAACTTAATAGGAATACAACATCCGTAAAGTCGCAGACTCTAGCGTGCACCCTGTAGTAGCTGGCTTTTGTTTGTTGACAGTAGGAGCAAACTAAGAACGGCTCAACTGT
The DNA here is from genome assembly GCA_035578175.1 of Catonia carolina. Lineage (NCBI taxonomy): Eukaryota > Metazoa > Arthropoda > Insecta > Hemiptera > Achilidae > Catonia > Catonia carolina. The sequence goes on from JAQMRL010000010.1 coordinate 29,206,254, forward strand.
AGTTACTTAGGTGGCACAAAATGTTCTATTTCAACAGTTTTAAATAAAGAAATACTAGAGGATCAAGGAGGCATGTACCATATACAGTAATTTTTTTGCGTTTTATATTGAATAAAGGGGTACAGATCACCTTGTTCCTGTAGAAAAGAGGACATTAACATTTTAGAGTAACAGTTAATTAACATAAAACGTCATCACTGTTATAAGGAATTCTTTTAAAAAATTCCCCAATGAAAAACTTTTTGTCTTGTATTATTAAAATAGCCTGCTATAAAAAAGATAGAAAACTATCTGAAGAACCTTCGCGCAATATGATGAAACTATCAACTCACTACCACGTCAAATGAATTGTGCGGATGCGCAGGAACCGATATTATTGAGAGATGCCTGCGTCTTTCTGATGTACTTACAGTGTCTGTCAAAAGTTTAAGGACACCGCTACTTTCACATTATTGGGTTTTGTCCTTACACATTTACTAAACTATACAATTGTAAAATATTACCCAAATAGCCCTTAAAATTAGTAGTATTTCAGCACATATTCGACTACTCTATCTTTTGTAGAACTAATTATTGTATTTTCCTGTTTCAAAAAAGTCAAATGTAGGTACGTCAAATTTTAATTCAAAAATGTTATAACTTTCGAATGGCTACACTCAGACTAACGAATTGGGACTTGCAGAAAAGGCACTTTGGGCCAGTCTCCTTTTTTTAAAAAAAAACACATTTCATCTCGGTCACAGGGTTGAATGCATCACTTTTTTAACTCTGCAGATAAAAAAGACCCGTTTTTCTAACTTTGCTGTGTTCGTAATTATCGCCGTATTAATTTCAAACAGTTATTGCCATTGAATCAGGATCTGAGGAGCTGGTAGCACTGACGAACAACTGATTCCTGCCACTTGTCATTTATGCTGTTAAATTTACTAATAGCGAGTTTTAGGTTTCTTAACTTGAAAATCTAAAAATTGGCCGCTAGTCAGTGAATACCACTGTGATGTGGCAAATTTAGTTTTTTTTCATGGTGTCTTAAACTTTTGACAGACACTGTATTTTGGTGGGGGGGGGGGGATCAGTCCATATCATAGTTTTCTGTACTTCGCTTCGTTCCAACACCCGAAATCTTCTACAGGAAACTATTGGAAGTGTTGCTGTATAGCTACGCCCGTGTAACAACCGGGCTGAATGACCGTTACAAACAATGGGAACGAAAGGAGTAGAGGTATTTTATGACTGCAGTTTCGTGCGTTCCTGAAAACATTGTCTCTGCCCCGCTACTAACACATTCCGCCTTCCATTGTTGTTGTCACTGTCGTATCAGTTCTATCCTAGCTGTTGATCGTTGTAGTTGCGTCTCTTTCTTTCTCTTCTGCCGTTTAGATTCTTGTATTTGTATTTTTTTATAATTGGATGGAGTTATGCAAAAAGGAACTAACCCACAAAAATTGAAAATTCAAGGTTTATACATAGAAAAGTAGCTAAAAGTACTAAAAATGTCTGGGTAAAATTTATGAAGCTATATCTTATTATATTTTAGTTAAATTGTACCTCACGTTTTCTTACAAATTTAGTAATTTAATTAATTTACTTATTTAGATTTACTTAGTTTATTTATTTAGATAACTTTCTTATTAAACCAGATGGTAGAAGGGATGTGGGTCGACCGAGGAAGAGGTGAAAACCGGAACAGGCTCAATAGCCTAAACCATGACGGATGATGATGATGATGATAGTATTACGATAATTAGTATTAGTAATATATTATCTATTAATTAGATTAATAATCCTACGACTCCCGTCCTTCCCATTTCTTTAGAAAATAAAATTAATAATAACAGTAAAAATATAATTGTATCTGTATTTATATATTAGGCAAAAAATGTAAATGAATTAGAAAATAAAAATAGCAAAAATATAATTGTATCAAACAAACAAAAATGTATAACAATAACAAAAGAAAAGCATGAGTTTAACATATTTGCGCATGTGCGTGTGTGTGGTCTGTGGTGTGCGTATTACTTCTTCTCAATTCTTGGAAATAGATAGAGCGAGAGATCGTGGAGGAGGACGACGACACATCGAGTTGCGATAAATGTTTTTGTTCATGGTAAAGCTACGACGTTGTACATCCCGGTTGTTATGTGGCCTCACCTATACACGTAGAGCAAGAGTTGCGCCAGTTCGAATTATCCACAGTATAACACCCCAGAGCAATAGAATACTATTCTCTTGCCCTGATAACACCCTACAGTCCAGCCTCTCTTAGTTTGCTCCTAATGTAAACAAATAATGACGTCACTGAGCATGCGCATTATATCAAAATGTGTACACGCTAATTAAAAAGTAACGACAAAATACTTTCAAAAGTATTTAAATACAAAATACTTTTATAAGTATTTTTATAAATGAAATTGTTAGGCCTACATCATATCATGACTGATGTTTTTGGTACTTTAAGTACTTATAATTTAAAAAATAGTTAACTTAATAGGAATACGACATCCGTAAAGTCGGAGACTCTAGTGTGCACCCTGTAGTAGCTGGCTTTTGTTTGTTGACAGTAGGAGCAAACTAAGAACGGCTAAACTGTACATCTTTTTTGTAATTTGCTTGAAATATTCTCACCTCTGCCTCCCTCTACAATTCACTCCCTCAATATTACCCTCCATTGATAGACCAAGACCTGAATATCTTAAGACATATGCCCCACTAGGCCTCCTTCTGGTAACATAATCAAATTTTAATTTCAAATCATCTACTTTGATTTTTCTTTTGAAAAATCCATATAAAAATTTTCACTCAAAATTATTGTTATGTATTACGGATAGGTATCAGACAAACTAATATCCCATAGCCGAGCGAGTGAGAGGGAGATATGTGGCATAACTACGCACGCGCTCAAAGGTCTTTACCGTTATAATCCAAATCTAAAAACATACTACAGTCTTTATCTTGCTTGTTAGTTTACTGCATGCATAAACGCTTGCTCACAACAATGAGTAAAATTAAAGACAATGTTATTGGAACGGCGCGTATGGCTTGTACGAGTGAGAGCGTTATGCATTCTCTCACTCCCACGGCTAGGGGACATTAGTTCATCTGAATACTATAATTAGATTACGAAGTTTGACGATACCTGTTGAATACCTGTTTTAATCTTTTCTGTTGTTATGGGTTACAAAGTAAGAAATTCGCGTTTCCCCATTAAAGAGTTGAATAAAAAAAAAATTTGTCAGGACAGGCAAAAATATTTATAACTTAATATAGCAAGACTTTACTTTTGGGTTTGTGATACGACATTAGACAACTTTAGGCCTATAATCTTCCACGAAGGTGACGACGCGTGTTTAAATTAAAAAATCATTTAAGTTTTCGCTTCTGTCATGTAGTCATAAGCACATGGATTTTTTTTTAAAGATTTTGGCTTTCGTATAATACATTTTATAACAAAAGTTTAATCAGCTGTAAAAACTTACTAAACCTACAACTTTTATTTAAAAATTTTTTTCTACTATCTTGTTCATCAAAATCCAAGTCTAACATAGGATGATTTTCATTTAGCGTCATTCACTCATGTTTAAAAGTAGGTTATGTTTTTCATATTAAATTGTTTACTCATGTTTAAACAATAACACGCACTGCTCATGTTTGTAAATGATTCATTATTGTATTTAATTGATGAAACAACTGTTCTAAATAATAGACGAGTCATCCTAAACATAAATTTAAAAGATTAGGTAGTCTATTTAGAGATTAAAAATGTAAAAGTCTGTAAAAGATATAGATAATAAATCAATACAGTTTTATATAAGCTTAGTCTATAGTTAATATTTTCTAAGTTGAGGACTGAAGTAAACAAACCAGTTGGTGGGCGGAGCAGTATGAACGGGTGCACACAAAACTACGTGACAACTTACCACTGTGCACCTGTGCAGTCTGATCGTAAAATACAGGAATACAGTAGAGCGTCGGTAATCCGAACATCAAAAATTCGAATCGTCAAAAATCCGAACGCCATCTGAGTATTTTTTCGATATTTTTATTTACGTAAGAAAGGTAACATGTTTTATAAACTTTTCTTTTAAAAACATTTTGTAAAATGTTCACACTGTGTAACATGTTTTATAACTTATTTTAAAACAATATGTTTTCTGTAAACGAATGAGCGAGGCTTAAATAAATCACGCAATCAAAAGTGCAAAAGTTTTTGAAGTAAGATTTCAGCGATGTAGTAAGGTTTATAGTGAATCCTTTGTTTCTGTGCATAGTTTTTTGTTTGTTTTCAATTTAATATACAATATAATACTGCATATACAGTAAAGTACAGACCGCGCCAGTTAGAATTTAAAAGTACCGTAGGTTATGTTTTTAATTTCTCTTGCCTATATTAATATATAGGAAGGAAAGTATTGTTTTCATGTCGATTTTTCGAAATCGAGTTTTCACCGGATCTACACGTTTTCAGAACCCCTGAAGCCAAAAAACATGTTTTTAGCGATTGGTCTGTGTGTGTGTGTGTGTGTGTGTGTGTGTGCGCGCGCGCGCGCGTGTATGTGTCTGTGTATACAAAATATCTCAAGAACGGAACATCGTATGAACTTGAAACTTAAGTTACATGCCACTACCGGACCCGACACCAACATTTTCATCAAAATCGGTCAACCGGAAGTAGTAGTTTATTCGTGTAATTTTCACTTTTTTGCGATTTTCTCGAAAATTGGTCCTACGATTTTTTTTAAAGATCACCTAGTTTACTAGATTTTTTATGCTCTACCAGATAGGGTAGGCGCCATGTTTGCTGAAATTCTTGGTCATGCTGTTTTCACGTAAAAAAATTTGTTTTTTTTAAGATTGCGGCTTTAATATGAATTTTAGCGCAAACATGTATATAATAAAAGTTGTAGAGAATTTAAAAACCTACAACTTTTATTGCAAACATTTTTTTGTATAACGCTTACTTTAGCGGTAATTAGCGATTTTCTGGTTTTTTTCTCACGAAAACGTGTGAAAAATCGATTTTTTAATATTTCGGCCTTAATGGTCTACGCATTTTACGACAAAAAAGTATATAATTGAATTTATAGTAAATTAAGAGATCTACAACTTTTATTTAAAGCATTTTTCTCTACAAAGCCTAGTTTAGCGTGAAAGAGTGATTTTCCGTATTTTTAAGCCAAACTGAGGTTGATTTTCATTTTGCGTCTTTCACTTATGATTAAAATTAGGTTATATTTATTGAGGTTAGCTTTTGTTTATTTTTAATGTTTTATTACTAATGTTAGGATTATTGTTTATTATTTGCATTGGCAAGAGAAAGTTGTGTGAGTGACCAGATTTTTTTATCATCATACGTGATTCTGTAAAATTGCAATGACCAAATGCGTTTTGATTCCCCCGTTACTTTGTACAACAATTATGAAGAATATAATAATGTGTATCTTGTGTATTTATTTGCACTTATACAAAGAAAGTTTGTTTACTCCATCCCTCAACTTATGAAAGATAGACTTTGTACACGTGTTTTATTTTTAGACAATGTTTTCAGAATTTACATTCTATCGACAAGTTGGCTGCGCTTGCAGTAATCTAACTGGTTATCCCCACTCCAAATACTATCTGTCGCGTAGGCAAATGTAGTTGAGCTTCAGTGAAAACCTTCTGTAGTGCATGTTTAGTGTGAGGCCTACGTGTCTTATTTCAAAAACAGTGAAAATCTCATGCTTGTTCAGTATTGTAGTTTTCTGTGATGGCTTTGAGTTTACAGGTAAAATTGTGTAATTATGCAAAGTTTACATTTACATTTACGGTTTATGCAGGGTTGTAATAAGATAGTTTGTTATGGAATTCCAAACTGAAATAATTAGGAGTTAACTTTAATTTCTTTTCTATGGAATCCTTGAATAAAGTTGTAAAAAATGTACAATGTTGTCTTTTCTAGAGTGTAATAATATGTAAATGCACTAATTGGTTCTGCGAAGGGATGCACGAGTCCTAACATTCTGACACTTTTTTGGGGCTTTCTGTTTTAACCAGTTTTCGTACGAGTGCGTTCGCTGTGTTTATGCTTTCTTCTGCCAAAACAACTACACCAATAATTGTCTGAACTTAGAAAACTAAGGTTTCCTCGACATTGGTCGACAAAACTTTAGTTTAAACACCCATAATTAATTAATTATAATTATGATAATTATAAGGACCGGCCCGTGGTGTAGTGGTCAGCGCAACTGGCTACCATGCCGGGGTCCCGGGTTCGATTCCTGGTCAGGTCTGGCATTTTTTTCATCTGTAAATCACCACATATCATTACCTACGCACAAGCCCAAGGCTTATGTAGCCATCATCACTCAATAAAAAAAAAAAAAAAAAATTTAGTTAAAAATAAGCTTTGTATTCCTAAGTTAAAGGGTACTTTAGGTACTAAAGTAAAACCAAATTTTTTTCCAAATAGCTTTCGATTTTGAATAAACTTTATTTAATTTTCTTACGGTTAGTACAGTTTCTGGGTCCGTTTGGAGAGCATAAGTCATATTCCTGAGAAAATCTGGGGGTTCTGCTCTCTTACCAGATTTTTTTTCAGAATTATAATTTAATGTTATGAGAAACCTGCCCAAATAAGACAACTATTTTTTTGTTTCTTGACTGGTTTGATGCAGTTCTTCAAAATGCTCTATCTTGGGCAAGTCGTTTCATATTACATACCTGCGACACCCTACATCTTTTGTAATTATCTTTAAATATTCTTACCTTTAGATCTCCCTACAATTAATTCATTCTCTCAGTATTCCCCTCCATTATTGGTAGAACAATACCTGGATGTCTTAAGATAGCCCACTAGCATATCTCTTCTTCTGGTTTGATGTTTCCATATACTTCTTCTTTATCCACTCGTCTAAGAACCTCTAAATTACATATTTTATCCAACCACCTAATCTTTAACATTTTCCTATAACACCACATTTCAAAAGCTTATCCTCTTCCTTTCTGCAGCCCTTATCACCCACATTTCACTCCAATATAATGCTACTCTCCAAACATAGTGTTTAAAGAAATTTTTCCTTATCTGTAAATCAAGGTTTGTTATCAGTAAGCTGTTTTTCATTTCAAAGGCCCTTTTAGCTTGAACAATCCTACTTTTGATATCACTTGTGCTTCTACCTTCCTTAATTATTTTACTCTCTAGATAGCAAAATTCCCCAACTTCCTGTATGTTTTCGTTGCCTACTTTTGTATTTCCCATCTCCTCCAAACCACTCTTTCTACTGTTCAACAATTCCGTTTTGTTCTTATTAATGTAAATGAAGTAATCCTTTCTTATGATCTCATCCATTTAAGAAATTCTTTAGTTCGTTCTTTGTCTCAGGTAATACTACTATATCATCACTGAATAATCTCAGCATTTTTATTGTTTCTTCTTGAATTTTAATTCCTGTGACAATTTTTTTCACTTCAGTTATAGCCTCTTCTACAAACAAGTTTAAAAGTATTAGTGACATTCAATAAACATCCTTGTCATAGGCCTTTTCTTACAGCAGCTTTTTTTATACCCCTCAATTCTCAAAACAACCATTTGAATCTTGTACAGACTGTAAATAACTTTCCTTTCTTTGTATTTAACCTTTTCAAGGTTTTAAAAATTTTATTCCAGTCCAGATTGTCGATTGCTTCCTCTAAATGTACAAATGCCATATAAGTAGCTTTATTTTTCTTTATCCTTCTCTCAATAATCAATCTTAGAGCCAATATTGCATTTTGAGTTCCCATTCTCTTTCTAAATCCAAATGGGTCATCTCCCAACACTTCTACTTTAATTTCTATTCACCTGTACATAATTCTTGTTAGTATCTTGGATGCATGGCTTTTAGAATGTAATGCTACGAAGAAGTTCAATTCCACTTAAAGATTAATTTACAAATGAATCGCTGATTGCAAAAACAACCTATATCACCTACTTATGATTTGTGGGAAATGGAAAAAACTAAGTTATTTCAAGAGTGGTTTTCAACATTTATTACATTAAAAAAAAAAATACTGTGTAGTTTGAAACTTCACTATTTTTTAATATATTGACTACAAAACTTTAGTGTCTTGTTTTTATTTATAGTAAATAATGTTTACTTTACAGTAAAGTTTTAAATTTTTCGGATATAGGTTATTTTTACATGCAACTGAAATATCATGTAAAAACAACAACAAAAATGCTAAAATTTCAACAAAGTACACATTTTTACTTTTATTATCTTCAAACATTAAAATTACTTTTAAATACTTAAAATTTATATAAAAGTTGTTATAATTATCTATTTTTTTTTAATATTGTTCATATTGTGCCAGTTTAGAATATTGATCCAGAATTTTTCTTTAATAATATTATCAGGAACACATATTGAACACACTTTAAATGTCTTTAATTGTTTTTTTTTAGTTTGAGTTAAAATTTGGCTTAAAATTAAAACGGTCTTGCTTAAATATATACAAATGACAGTGTAAAAACAACCTATTTCAAAGATATAGGTTGTTTTTACGTTCAGTAGAAAAAACTTGGTATGCATATCAGCTGTAATAATATATGATATAGGTTTTTTTCATGCTCAAATCATGTGTCTACCCTAGTAATATTAGAAATCTTTTTAAAACCATAATGGCTGAAAATGGTGTTTAGGTTGTTTTTGCAATCAAGGATTCAAATATAATTATGTATTTTGTATCTAATATTACTTTATATGTGTATAGATATAAATAGTATGAAGACGATTCAATTTTTAGTCCATCATTACTTCCCCACATTGAGATGTGAATTTCCCTACGTCAAACCCACATTGAAATGTGGTGTTATAGGAAAATGTTAAAGATTAGGTGGGTGGACAAAATAAGTATTCGTAGGCGAGTGGATGAAAAAAGAAGTATATGGAAGCATCTTTCCAGAAGAAGGGATAGGCTAGTGGGGCATATCTTAAGACAACCAGGTATAGGGCTATCAATAATGGAGGGTAATATTGAGGGAGTAAATTGTAGGGGGAGGCAAAGATTAGAATATGTAAAGCAAATTACAAAAGATGTAGGGTGTTACAGTTATGCAGATATGAATCGACTTGTGCAAGATAGAACAGCTTGGAGAACTGCATCAAACCAGTCAAGAGACTGATGACAAAAAAAATGTGTTTAGAAATCAATTTTTTGTCCCTAATGTGTGTACGTTGCAATCTATTCAATTCAGAACATTAAATAACCCGATGACCCAATGAGATGATGATGTGTATGACGTGTAAATGGGGTGTAGTCTTGTACAGACTCAGGTCGACCATTCCTCAGAGATTATAGTTAATTGAAGCCCAACCATCAAAGTACAACCGTAACCACTGTCTAGTATTTAATTCTGTATAAAAGTAAGTACCTATACTAGGATTCAAACCAGGAACCTTCGTCTCCAAAAATCAGCTGTTAAACAGCTGACTTGTCGCGACAAATTTACCTCTAGACCATGCCGGTGGATTAGAAATAAAAATAAATAATTTTATTTCATACTGCGGCCTTCGGACCAGCCCAGTCAGTCAGCTGGTAGAAAGTCGCTATTATTTGTTAAGTAACAGCGGTTGGGCAAGCAACTTTGTATGGTGACCAGTTGACAGCCGTCCATGAACAAACTCTACTGGGGTCCCCTGTTCAAACTCATGTCAAATCCACGTCAAAAAAATACAGTAAAAAGCAGAGATCAAATTGGGTAGTTGTCATCAATGTACAGTTCCCGATAAAAAATAAAAGCTAAAAATAAATTTCATACTGCAGTACAACCTGTCACATCCAGACCTGTGATATCCAAACGTATCTCCGAACTAATTTTTCCATTTGGTTAGCGAAATGGTTAGGGATGGAAAAGTGAAAATTGCAGCTGCAATATGGTTTGCCAGTTTGCAGACCTTATACAAGTCCTACCTGGATGTGAAGAAATCAGTGATATGAAGTCAAGAAGTTTAACTGAACATGAAGTAAACAAAATTACAAATAGTGACATCATATAAATGCTGTGCAATAGAGACAATTTTTTTTTTTTGTTGAACGTCTGACTTCTGCAATTACTGCTAATGCAGATGGTGAAGGATGAAATGAAGTAAACAAAATTACATATAGTGACATCATATAAATGCTGTACAATAGACAATTTTTTTTTGAACGTCTGACTGTTCTGCAATTACTGCTGATGCAGGCGGTGAAGGATGAAATGAAGTAAACAAAATTACAGATAGTGACATATAAATGCTGTGCAATGGAGACAATTTTTTTTTTGGTTGAACGTCTGACTGTTTTGCAATTACTGCTAATGCAGACGGTGAAGGATGAAATGATTTTTTGTAATGTATGAAAATATGCCGTACCTGAATGGGATTCGAACCCAAGACTGCATGATGAGAGGTGAGCAATAGAGATGAGGAAATATCTGAACCCAAAGAGGATGACAACAAGCCTACAATAAGTCAGTGATGCATTCAAGACCATTGGATATCTGATCAGTTAAGTTGAATATTAAACTTTTAAGGAGTTTGATTGACATGGCCTCCAAAAAACATGTGTGGTGTGTGAAGCAGATGAAAATCACAGACTTTTATTTTTAGTACATACTGATGTAGGCGTACTGTTAGTAAAATTTTTAACCAGTTTTACTTTTTACTTTCTCTTGTCCTATATGAATAATATATGGAGGACAAGTATTGCTTTCATGTCAATTTTTCTAAAACAAGTTTTCACCGGATATACACGTTTTTAGACCCCCTGAACCCAAAAATTGTGTTTTTAGCAATTGGTCTCTGCGTTTGTACACAAAATATCTCAATAACGGAATATTCTACGAAGTTGATACTTAGAATTTAAGTAAGGTACCACTAGAGGACGCAATACGAAAATTTCCATTAAAATCGGTCAGTCGGAAGTAGTAGTTTATTCGTGTAATTTTGTACTGTTTTGCGATTTTCTCAAAAATGGCTCCTAGTAATTTTCTTTAAAATCACCTTATTTACCTCATTTTTTATGCTCGGCCAGATAGGCTAAGCACCATGTCTGCTGAAATTCTTGGGGAGGCTGTGTTGTGGAAAAAAATGGTTTTTTTTTAGATTACAGACTTAATATGAATATTAGGGCAAAAGTATATATAATTGAAGTTGCAGAACCCCGCTGAAAAACCTTCAACTTTTATATATAAAGTTTTTTTTTTGGTAAAACGCTTAGTTTAGCTGTAATTAGTGATTTTAAGTTTTTTTCATCAAAATCTGTAAAAAAATTAAATTTTTTAAGATTTCGGCCTTAGTATGCATTTTAGAACAAAGAAGTATATAATCAAATTTGTTGGAAACTTAAAAACGTACACTAGTTATTTTAAGGGTTTTTTTTACAGAGCCTAGTTTAGTGTAAAAGAGTGATTTTCCGTATTATTAAGCCAAACTGAGGCAGGTTTTTATTTTGCATCATTCACTCATGATTAAAGTTAGGTTATGTTTTTCAGTTTTTTTTATTTATTTCAAGTTGCATCAACAACTTGATCATTAGCAGCTATGTAATGATGGGTTTTGGCACGTAATAATTTCTAGACACTAGCTGGGAATCGAACCTGGGATCTCAGCTTAGTAGGCTAGTGTGCTATCCACTATGTCATAGAGGCAGCCATTTTTCATTTTACATTTACTATTGTTAGGTTATATTTTTCATTGTTTACATTGGCAAGAGAAAGTCATTTGAGTGTTTCACACAACAGATTTTTGTATTTGAAAGAGTACTACAGTGTACATACAAATGCTAAACCAATAGAAACGTCTAAAATAACATCCAACAACAAACGTGTTCATTATTTCTGACCCTCCAGCGATTTATAAAAATGGTCTTGTGATATCTGGATCAGCTAGTTCCCATATTAGTCTGGATGTGACAGGTTGTACTGTATAAGTTTTTACTTATATCGTGTGGTCATAAGCATACACATGATGGTTTTTTTAAACGACAAAATTTAAAAAAAATAGGTAACAGGTGTTGTACTTTGTTTGAGCTGTTAAGCAGTGAAAGTGTTAATATTGTGGCCTTAGTAATTTCAGTCTGGCTTTATTTCACCAGGGTAGCTGAAACATTTTGCTAGATGCAACTCAATAATGTAGCTTTCTTAGAGCAATGTTTGTATAAAGTTTTATTATTTTTAGGTCTACAATCAGATCCTGAGAGATTGCTTGCAATTTAGAATCTCTATAACAAAACCGTAAACTTTTTGTTATAAAAGTATCGTAATAAGTTTACCAAAAGCAATAAATGGTATTATTTTTTATTTATTTATAAATTATATTTTGTATTTTAATTTATTTTGTTTTCTTTTAGGAATCATAATAATTGACCAGTAGATATTCTGAATTTGTTTTCTTTTTCATAAGATTTAATGTTCCTTTGAAAGATTACACCTACTCATACATTTTGATAGCAAATATTATTTGGGTAAGTAATTTTAAAAATTTGTTATACTTTTAGAAAATATGTTCTCTGAACTGTACCTATTAAAAATTAGGGTTGTGTCTCATAAATGTTGGCTTTTAGGTGTGTAATTTTCGTTTTACACACCTCTTGGCACCACTCAAGCTCCATTCACAGCAGAGCTATTCAGGTTTCCTTTGGGTTTCTTTTTGTATATTTTCCTAAAATTGATGTGAATGAATTCTTTCCAAAACGCTGGTATGATGGCACGATAACTAGTGTTAATAATGGAAACAGACATTTTATTTCATTCAAAAGCATTATTATAGCCTAAGTGTAAAATAAAGGTTTAGGTTATCACATGTATTCTCTGATCTGGTATTTACCAATATTATCATTATGAATGAAAAGAAGAAATACAAAGGTTAGATTTTCATGATAATTTGTCTTAAGGTGATACTGTTCTATCACTCTGCACAGGTTATACATCAGACTAGATGGTTTCACACCATGATGTTTAAATTCCTGCAGATTTTCTCAAATAATAATATTACTTTCTCTTGCCTATATGAATATATAGGAAGGAAAGTATTGTTTTCATGTCGATTTTAAGAAATCGAGTTTTCGCCGGATCTACACGTTTTCAGACCCCCTGAACCCAAAAAACATGTTTTTAGCGATTGGTCTGTGTGTTTGTGTGTGTGTATACAAAATATCTCAAGAACGGAACATCGTACGAACTTGAAACTTAAGTTACATACCACTACCGGACCTGACATGAACATTTTCATCAAAATCGGTCAACCTGAAATGGTAGTTTATTCGTGTAATTTTTCACTTTTATGCGATTTCTTTAAAATCGCCTGATTTACTAAATTTTTTATGCTCTACAAGTTAGGGTAGGCGACATGTTTGCTGAAATTCTTGGTAAGGCTGTTTTCGTGTAAACAAATTATTTTTTTAAGATTGAGGCTTGAATATGCATTTAAGCGCAAAAATGTAACTTTTATTTCAAACATTTTTTTGTATAATGCTTAGTTTAGCGGTAATTAGCGATTTTCTGTTTTTTCTCACGAAAACGTGTGAAAAATTGATTTTTTTAACATTTCGGCCTTAGTACGCACTTTACGACAAAAGTGTATATAACCAAATTCATTGAAAATTAAAAGATCTATAACTTTTATTTGAAGCATTTTTCTCTTCAGAGCCTAGTTTAGCGTGAAAGAGTGATTTTCTGTATTTTTAAGCCAAACTGAGGTCGATTTTCATTTTGCATCTTTCACTCATGATTAAAATAAGGTTATGTTTATTGAGGTTAGTTTTTGTTTATTTCTAATGTTTTATTACTAATGTTAGGTTTATTCTTTATTATTTGCATTGGCAAGAGAAAGTTGTGTGAGTGTTTCACACCAGATTTTTTTGACTTTAGTCTTAATAAAAACAAAATAATACCATTAAACTTGTAGCTTGGTTATTTTGTTTTACTATCAATATTACTTTGAAATCAAACTCATTGTTTGTGTGTTTTAAATGGGTGACATGCACTTTATAATACCTTGTACAGTACTACTGCCTGCCCAACATAAAGCCGGCTTTTATATATGAGGAGATAGTTTTATCTAAAGTCCGTTTTTTGTTAATTGAGTCCTGTTGTAAACAAACTTAATCCATGTAAATACACAACGCACAAACACGCGTGGCGTTAGGTGAACTCTCTGCAAGCTAACCGGTGATCTGCTTTAAAAAACACCCACTCATTGCATTTTGTCAATTCAATCGTCAGTGGTATAATGTAATAGGCCTAATAATAAAATTATAATTGTTTTTTCATTTTTATACACAAATTATTTTATTTTCACACGACATTATCAGTTATTTATAGATTGGTGTAATGTAATAACAAAATAAATCTTATTGTATATGAGTCAGTCACATTTTGTAATACGTGGTGTGATGTCTTCATGATTTAGTGTGCGATTTGATTTAAAATGTTATTTATTTGCATCAATTTTCGTATTTTTCTCAGTTTTTGGGTGTTAGTGCGTGGTTGCGTATGTGATTGTGAGATAACACATGTATTGACATGTGATGGCCGACGAACCTTCTTCTTCCGGAAGTAAAAGTAAATATAAAAAATCTGGTGTGAAACACTCAAAACTTTCCTTGCCAATGCAAATAATTAACAATAAACCTAACATTATTAATAAAACATTAGAAATAAACAATAAAACTAACTTCAATAACATAACCTAATAATCATGAGTGAAAATGAAAATCAACCTCAGTTTGGCTTAAAAATACGGAAAATCACTCTTTCACGCTAAACTAGGCTCTGTAGAGAAAAATGCTTTAAATTAAAGTTGTAGATCTTTTTATTTCCTATAAAATTGATTATGTATTTTTGTCGTAAAATGCATACTAATGCTGAATTCTTAAAAAAATCGATTTTTCTTATGTTTTCGTGAGAAAAAAAATAAGAAAATCGCTAATTTCCACTAAACTAAGCGGTATACAAAAAAATGTTACAAATAAACGTAGTAGGATTTTAAATTCTCTACATTTTGTATTATATAAATTTTACGCTAAAATGCATTTTAAAGCCGTAATCTTTAAAAAAAAACAATTTCTTTACGTGAAAACAGCCTCACCAAGAATTTCAGCAAACATGGCGCCTACTCCATCTGGTAGAGCATAAAAAATTAAGTAAACCAGGCGATTTTAAAAAAATCGTAGGACCAGTTTTTGAAAGAATCGCAAAAAAGTGAAAAATTACACGAATAAACTACTACATCCGGTTGCCCGATTTTGATGAAAATGTTCATGTTGGGTCTGGTAGTGGCATGTAACTTACGTTTCAAGTTTCAAGTACATACGATGTTTCGTTCTTGAGATATTCTGTTCATACACACACACACACAGACCAATCACTAAAAACATGTTTTTTTGAGTTCAGGGGGTCTAAAAACGTGTAGATCTGGTGAAAACTCGATTTTGAAAAATTGACATGAAAACAATACTTTCCTTCCTATGTATTCATATAGGAAAGGGAAAGTAAAAAAACGGTTATATCAATAAGAAAGTGATGCCAACATGTGAAAAGTTATTATCGGTTTTGAAAGAATGGAAAAATTTTAGTTGGAAACTTTGTACGTTAAGAAAATTTTTAAAGGAAATGGGGTTTAAGTGGAAAGGTGTCAGTCACGATGAAGTACTGTATATTAATTAAAATGCAACATGTGGTTAACAAACGGTGTAATTGCACTGTAGCAAAATATAGTGTCTCACTGTTGAGGTTGGTAGCACTGTCCAATTGGGTGGGTGTGTGTATGAGTGTGTGTGTGCGCACGCGCGTGTGTGTGTGAACAGAATATCTCAAGAACGAAACATTGTACGAACTTGAAACTTAAGTCACATACCACTACCAGACCCGACACGAACATTTTTATCAAAATCGGTGAACCGAAAGTAGTAGTTTATTCGTACAATTTTTCACTTATTGTGATTTTCTCAAAAACTGGTCCTACGATTTTTTTTCTGGTCTACAAGGTATGGTAGACGCCATGTTTGCTGAAAATCTTGGTGAAGCTGTTTTCACATATTAAATTGTTTTTTTAAGATTGCGGCTTTAATATGCATTTTAGCGCAAAAATGTATGTAATAAAAGTTGTAGAGAATTGAATATCCTACAACTTTTATTTCAAACATATTTTGTATAACGCTTAGTTTAGCGATAATTAGCGATTTTCTGTTTTTCTCTCATGAAAACGTGTGAAAAATCGATTTTTTTAAGATTTCGGCTTTAGTATGCATTTTACGACAAAAGTGTATATATTCAATTTTATAGGAAATAAAAAGATCTACAAATTTAATTTAAAGCATTTTTCTCTACAGAGCCTAGTTTAGCGTGAAAGAGTGATTTTCCGTATTTTTAAGCCAAACTGAGGTAGATTTTCATTTTGCGTCTTTCCTTCATGATTAAAATAAGGTTATGATTTTTGAGGTTAGTTTTTTGTTTATTTCTAATGTTTTATTACTAATGTTAGGTTATATTGGTCTTTATTTGCATTAGCAAGAGAAAGTTGTGTGAGTGTTTCACACCAGATTTTTAAATAAATATTGTCTATATGTTGCTACATCTTTGACATTGTGTTTTTATGGATGGTATCCTCCATCACAGCTTTTACTACAAGAGATACCTACAGTAGTTCCATATTTTTTATAAAATTCATTTTTTGTTCAATTTAATTTTGTTTCATTGTTGTTATTTTAAGGTGCAGTAATGTAATTTTATTTAGGTTAAATTTTCTATACCGTACTGATTTGGTTTTTGCCTTTATATTGTATTATAATATGTGGAATAAAGATTATTATTATTATTTAAGAACAGAAGAAGTAGAGGTGTGAGAGTGGAGGGGTGTGTTTGCTGAATGAAGTGGTGAGAAGGGTTAAGTGTTTCAAGTACCTTGGTTCATGCCTCACCGAGAGTGGAGGACTGGAGGAGGAAATTAACCATAGAATACAAGCTGGATGGAATAACTGGAGGCGAATGACAGGTGTATTGTGTGACAGAAGGATTGGGACAAAAATGAAGGGAAAGATATATAAGACAGTGATTAGACCGGCATTGTTATATGGTAGTGAGACTTGGCCTATGACGAGGAGACAGGGAAACAAGTTGGAGGTTGCGGAAATGAGGATGTTGAGGTGGATGCAGGGGAAGACTAGGAAAGATAGGATACGGAATGAGGTGGTAAGGGAGTCTGTGGGAGTGATAGAAGTGTCCAAGAAGGTTCAGGAACGAAGGCTGCAGTGGTATGGACATTTGATGCGTAGGGAGGAGGAGTATGTGGGGAGGGTTGTGGATGGATTGGTGGTGGATGGGGTGAGAGGGAGGGGGAGACCCCGGAGAAGATGGAGAGACGCTGTGGCGGACGACTTGAGGGAGAAGGGCCTGAGCGAGGAGGATGTGGTGGATCGGAGGGAGTGGAGGAGAAGAGTACGGAACAGCGACCCCTGAGGAAGGGAAAAGCTGAGGAAGAAGAAGAAGAAGAAGTAGAGGTGTAAAAGATATTAGTCAGAGTAATCTCCTCTGAAAGTTATGAATTTCATTATACAGCCAGACCCTGTGGTGAATGAAGTGAAGGTGTCATTTGCAGAGTGGAAACTATGTGCTTATCCGAGGCATGGTGATAAGCATACTTTTCCACTCGGTGAGTTGTGGCAATGGTAAACCACCTCACTCCTCGTTTTATTTAGTAAAACCTCTACAGGTTTAAACCAGCCTTCTGGCTGATGACCTAAACAACAACAACAAACTTAAAGTATCATATGGTATACAAAAGACACTTGCTTTCATAACTAAAGGCACCATGTTAAAATACAGTAGTACCTCGAATTTCCAAGGGCGGATTAACCGGGTTTGGGAAAACAATAAATTCAAAAAGATTTACTGGGCAAAACCAGTAAAAATGACTAAGGAAGTTTATTTTTAGGAAAATTTATTCTATTTTGAATGGGTTGGAATAATGGGTTTTAACTTGTGGAAGTTTCCAGACCCTAGCCGGGAATCGAACTCGGGACCCTAGCCGAGACCTGTGCATTGTAGGCTAGCGCCCTACCGCTACTCTACAGAGGTAGCATTAAAAATAACTTTATTTTGTTATTTTACTTGTGTTGTGTCTGTATGTAAACACAGTGTATGTGTTGGACTTATAGTCCAACACATATTATAGTAGTACCTCGAATATCCAGGGGCGGTTTAATCGAGTTGGTGAAAACAATAAATTCAAAAAGATTTACCGGACAAAACCAGTAAAAATGACTAAGGAAGTTTAGTTTTAGGAAAATTTATTCAATTTTGAATGTGTTGGAATAGTGGGTTTTAACATGTGAAAGTTTCCAGACCCTAACCGGGAATTGAACCTGGGACCCTAGCCGGGACGTCTGCATTGTAGGCTAGCGCCCTACAGCTTCTCTACAGAGGTGGCATTAAAAATAACTTTATTTTGTTATTTTACTTGTGTTGTGTCTGTATGTAAATACAGTATATGTGTTGGACTTATACTTCGTTAGCTGGTTTTGTTTGTGATTACTAACAAGCACAAAGGATTTTAAGTGCTCATTTCTTGATAACGGGTGTTTTATTAAGGATGCAACCCTGATTATAAAGATAGAAGTAATACATCGGTGAATTTTCTGTCCCCCAATCGGTATGTTGGCAACAGTGTACTCAAGGCCAACTACCTAAGACAGTTAAAATGTTCCAGTCAAGCATTAGTGTGGTGACAGCAGTCGTTTCGTTATATTGTGTTAGCAATGGTTTTTTCCAAGGAAGAACGCGTGTTTATTGTAGAGACTTACATAGCGAGTAAATCTTACAAATGTGTGCAAGATAAGTTTCAGTTGAAATTTCTCCGTTCTGCCGTTCCGAATAAATCGTCAATATTGCGTTTGATAAATAAATTCCGTAGAACTGGGAGTTCTAAATAAATTTTGCGGAAGTTCTCGAAGATTTGAAAAATCGTTTGACTCAATCACCTAAAAAATCGCTTAGAAGATTATCTTCGCAAGCTGGGCTAACATTAACTACTGTTTTCAGAGCTACGAAAAAGTTAAATTTGCATCCTTATCGCGTTGGCGTAACTCATGAACTGAAAGCTACAGACCATTAGAAACGATTACAATATTGTCGGTGGTTTCTATCTTTGGTTGAAGAAAATGGTACTCAATTGTTGGATCATTTTTATTTTAGTGATGAGGTTTGGTTTCATTTAGATGGCTATGTGAATAGTCAGAACTGTAGAATATGGAGTGCAACAAATCCTCATGCTTTTCATGAAAAAGCGTTGCACTCACGTAAAATTGGTGTTTGGTTATAGAAAGACAGCATGAGGATTTGTTCTTCCTTGGAAAAAGCCGTTGTTGACACAATGTAACGAAATGACTGCTGTCACCATATTAATGCTTGACTGGAACATTTTAACTGTCTTAGGTAATTGGCCTTGAGTACACTGCTGCCAACATACCGATTGGGGGACAGAAAATTTACCAATATATTACTTCTATCTTCTTATAATCAGGGTTGCGTCCTTAATAAAACACCCGTTATTATCAAATAGCCATTACTGATATATGAAATAGCCATTGTAGTCATTACTGCCAGCAGCTCAACCGTAGTTTTCGGTTATCCGTGGCCTTCCTCTCCACCGTTATTCCGGATAATCGAGGTTTTACTGTTCGTTGCTTACTTGTGTAGAAGTTTGATGTCTCCAT
Source organism: Catonia carolina (assembly GCA_035578175.1). Taxonomy (NCBI): domain Eukaryota; kingdom Metazoa; phylum Arthropoda; class Insecta; order Hemiptera; family Achilidae; genus Catonia; species Catonia carolina. Next base: position 29,225,964 of record JAQMRL010000010.1, read on the forward strand.
CAGTTATCAAAACCGTCTCCCATCTAGCTACATTTTTATCTTACCTTGGAAAACTAAACCGCTAAATTCTTTTAAAATGATGCTCATAGAATATTTTCCTCCTTGTCAACATAATTAGATCAATTGCTAGAAAAAAGTAGTTAACTCGTTGACTGTTATGTGACCCAAATGTGTGTCACAGTTGTCTTTAAAAATGGGCCACGTGCATCAAAAATGAGTCACAGTACATAAATTATTTTTAAGCCGTGTAATGTGGTTTGAAAAGCTACGGCTTCTGAGTGACATTGTACACTTAAATTTTTCAAATAGTTGGCCTTTTTCAAACAATAGGATATTGCATATACAGGTAGTTTTCCTTGTTGTCATGTACTAGAATGCTGCTATTATTTGTAATTTTATTATTTCTTTTGCTTATTTTGGTTGATTGAAATAGTCTAAAACTTTGTAACTTAACCCAGTTGTTTATTACATATTTTATTGTGACACAAAAAGGGATCACATTTCTCTGAAATGTAGAATCATTCCAGCAGGCCATGTTACCCAAAACTTTTATCACAACTTTATTTTATAAAAAAGAAATAGTTGTTATTAAATAAATTAAGTAAAGTAAGAAGAAAAATGAATGAAATGTGAAAAAAGTACGGTGGCCCAGCTATAAGTGTCACTAAATTTAGTGTGGCAGTCAACGTGTTAAATTATAATTATATTGAATTGTTTTTGTTTCAGATCTGATAAATCCACTTGTTAGTGGATTGCAACATTCTTTAAAGTTGGTAGCTAAAAGTGATATTAACAAAAAAATTTGCAAGATATTCCATTTATTGATAAAAACTGAATAACAGAATTACAATTTTTGTAAGATTACAAAATGGAAGATGATAATGGTGGTAAAATATGTTCTCTGCTATTTCCAAAACTACAACACATAGCATCTGTAAATATTATTTTACCTTACTGGAAAGAATTACCACGTATAATGATAAGAACAAAACCGTTAGACGGAAATGAGAGGTCAGAGTATGATGCAGCTTATTTTGTTGAGTCTGCATATGGTGGTCCCTTCAACCACAGTTTAAACTATTACATGATAAGTAATGTAATCGCAGAAATTATAGAATCAATGAGTGCTTTGTTTAAAAAACTGCCAAAATATTTGGTAATGAGATTATTGGATTTAACCATAACTATGGGATGTGAAATTTTCGAATCAAGATTCAGTGTTTTGTATGATATATCAAAGTATTTTAAAAATGTAGAAGAAGTTAAAGATTTTTATTATTTAGATTGTATTGTTTGGAGTCCTTTAGGAAATATTAATCATAAAGAAACTGCTAAAATGTTATGTCAAAGACCTCAGCTTACTGATCTACATAAATATATTCTTTCTTGTAATTTCTGTCTCTTCGATGAAATAAATAAGTTTTCATCAAAAGAAGTTATTTCATTCTTTTTGGGTGAAGAGTTACAAGAATTTTTATCTGTTTTTCCTATGGTTGGGCTATTTACAAAAGAAATCTCCCATTTGTTACCAATCAGAGACACCGATTTACCGTTATGTGAACAAGTTTTCTGCTTACTAACAGCTAATGAGAAAGAAATCTTTTTCTATGATGCAGCTATTCAACACATCTGGGATAATTTCAGTGAAGAACAAAAATCAAAATATTTTTTGAAAATTTTTAAATGTTTGCCGAGTTATATTACGATACATTATGTATTATCACAAGTGAATAATGAACAGATAAATGTCACTTGTAATTCATATGGCGTAGAAATATTATTAGCTCTAATTTATAACCGACTTTTCCAAGATAAAATTGTTAAATCTTTTGAATATGTTTTACCACATTTAAATGATGAAGGTTTTTCGCATGTTCTTGACAAAGTAATTGCTGCAATAGTAATTGGTGATCCAAAGAATCGTACAGGAATGATGTTTATGATGTTTTCATCAAAACTACATAAAAATGCTTGCTCACGACTTTTTGATAGAGTCTTGCAGAGGTTAACATTAAAAACTGAACTCAAATATTTCAAACAAAAAGACATATTAAAAGAATACAATAATTATTATTATCATAAATATGGGATTGTGTTAAATGAATTATGGGAATACGCACAGAATCAAAGTAAAAAATATGTGCTTGACGAATATGATTCTCGGATGACCCGTCTTATAAATTGCTTGTTATTCTTATTTAATTTCAATAACATCAGTAATATTTCATCAGTTTTTAAATCTGTTAACTATGATAAAAAATTTGAATTAATTGAATACAGATTGGTCCAAGAACAGTATATGGATTTTATATTCAATGGGGATTTTGATTCATTCAATGAATTAATTTGTCTCTTTTTTTCACCTGGAGATGAAATTGAACGTTTTAAACATCAGTGGTTTAATAATTCATTTGAACTCCTTGCTAGTGACTGTATTAAAAGGCACTCTGAACATTTGTTTGAAAAGTTAAACAAATTTTTTGAATATTTTCATGGTGTGGTGTCTGATCTTGATAATAATGAACAAAAATTAAAATTATTACACAGTGAAAAGGTACTGAGTGCGCTATTTAATAAACATTTTGATAGTCATACATATAAATTAAATCATGGTGAATTGGATAATTTTTTTAAGTGGTGTTATAATATTGTGAGTAATGATGAACTTAAACCGCTGAAATTAAAATTATTTAAAAATGGAATGTTAAGTGATAGTTTTTTAAGAGTTATTTGTAGGTTGTTCAGTTACAACGTATCAACAAATCGAAAATTGATTGATAAAATAATCTGTTGGGTTGTAGATAATGACCCATCATACATTGATGCAATAAAGGAAGATTTTTGTAAAAATGATTCTCAATGTTTATTAGAACTAATAATTGAAAAGGCGGCAGGTGGAGTAATTGAAGAATTTGTGAAAGAGTTAATGAATTGGTGTTTTCCACTTGTGAACAGTGATGATGATAAAATAAATCTGTTTTCAAAAGAAATTTTACGTAATGAGGAAAGAATAACTTATATATTGACAGATTTGATAATAAATGAAGAAGTAAATGAAACAGATTTAATATGTAATTGGTATTGCAATTATTTTGGGTTGAATATAAAACAATTGAAAAATGAATTAATACTTTCTGAAAATTTAATGTGTGGTATTTTTAAATATATTGATAGTCATTATGGTTTTGACATGGTGATGGATTGGTTTTCGCCAACTTCAAGTACAATGCAGATTTTTAGGAATAAATTTCAACGACAGGATTGGTATGAACATTTCAGGAATGCCATTGATAATTATGTAGGTTCATAAAAACTTATTCAGTTTGGCAGATTTTAGGTAGATGACAAAAAGCTAAATATAAAGTAATGGGAGACCTCCTAATTGTTTGGATTTTGTTCTTATTATTCAATCTACAATCCAGCCTCTCTTAGTTTGCTCCTAATGTAAACAAATAATGAAGTCACTTAGCATGCGCATTATATCTAAATGTGTACACGCTGATTAAAAAGTAACAACAAAATACTTTCAAAAGTATTTAAATACAAAATACGTTTAAAAGTATTTTTCTAAATGAAGTTTTTAGGCCTACATCATATCATGACTGATGTTTTTAGTACTTTAAGTACTTATAATTTAAAAAATAGTTAACTTAATAAGAATACGACATCCGTAAAGTCGCAGATTCTAGCGTGCAACCTGTAGTAGGCGGCTTTTGTTTGTTGACAGTAGGAGCAAACTAAGAACGGCTGAACTGTAGATTAATTTTAATGTCAATTTTAAATGAAATTCTGTGTTACTTATATTCGGAAAGCAAGGTCACAACAAATACTAAAAATAGTAAAACGTGAATTTATTTATGAAACTTAAGTGGAATGTTATATAGGTATACTAACGGGCCCGCGTGGCTTCGCCCACGGAAACGTAAACAAAGAATCAGCTGTTTAAGTATACTCTCTGTATTTCTTACGGGAGGATATTTTTGCGAATTCTACCATTTAAAATAAAAATTTTGCAAAATCCTCTTAGCGACAGCTTAGAAAACTTAAGTTGATCTATAAATCAGGACATTTCTTTTATATAACAGATAGCGCCCCGTCGTGGCTTCGCCCATGCAATTTGAAGGCTATGATTCTGTATTTTAATTTGCTAATAACTTAAGTCACAAATATAATTTTTTTTGGAATTACGTAAAAAGAACAATTTATACTCATCAGTCACGTCACCGTTCTGAAACGGAAACGGCACGGCCACTGGAAGTCAAAAATGATGACAGTATTCACACATGTACATTAGTTTTCCTTCCGTCAGTCTACAGTCTTAAGTTAATTATTCTAAACTATAAGGAATAGTCGATTCAGACTAGCGCACTAGTCACTACGCCACGGAGACGGTTTCAAAATACATTATTCCATTAATTTTTGTATAAACATTTTTTTGTAAATGTTCGGTTTTCTGGACGTTGGCACCTTAAGCGTGCGTAACTTAACACTGTCCGGTAAACCGGATGTCGTCACTACGTAAAATATATCGACGTCCGGTTTTCCGGACTTTAGTAATGAAAGGGTTAAGAAGTGGCAAACATAAAGATATCAGATGAATTAATGTCCCATAGTGGAGTGAGTGAGAGGGAGATATGTGGCATAACTACGCATGCGCCTAAAGGTCTTTACCGTTATAATCCAAATCTGAAAACATACTACAATCGTTATCTTGGTTGTTAGTTTACTGCTTGCATAAATGCTTGCTCACGACAATGAGTAAAATGATACAATGTTATTGGAATGGCGTGTACGGCTTGTGCGAGTGAGAGCGTTATGCATTCTCTCACTCCCACGGCTAGGGGACTTTAGTTCATTTAGTTTATACATACAGTCCAGCCTTTCTTAGTTTGCTCCTACTGTAAACAAATAATGACGTCACTGAGCATGCGCATTGTATAAAAATGTTACACGCTGATTAAAAAGTAACAAGAAAATACTTTCAAAAGTATTTAAATACAAAATATTTTTAAAATGAAATTGTTAGGCCTACCTCACATCATGACTGATGTTTTAAGTACTTAACTATGTAAGTATCCATCCATCGTAACCCTATCGTAATCGATAGGGTTACGATGGATGTAACCCTATCGTTACATCCATCCAACGATGGATGTAACGACATCCATCGTTACATCGTTATGGATGTCGTAACGATAGGGTTACGACATCCATAAAGTGGTGGACCCTAGCGTGCACCCTGTAGTAGCTGGCTTTGGTTTGTTGACAGTAGGAGCAAACTAAGAACGGCTGAACTGTAGTTTACTTACGAGAAGGTGAGCCATGGCTGTGGCGGGGAGCTAGTAGTACAACTACTGTGTTACCATTTGTAATTACCATGACAATGCATTCCTAAAAACATTCACCTTTTTGTAAGTAACTTTACACAGCTCAAGAATTGAAGAGGTAAATGGATGAAGGTGGTATGTAACAAAAGTATAGTTTTGAGAAAAATATGATAGAAGTCGTAATGGTCACAACTTTTTGTACATTATTTGATTTCTTTAATTTTTATACCAGCATAAAATACCCCTTCAGGAAAATTTATTCTATGTAATTAAAAGTGCTTCAAACTCTACATCTCAATATCACTATATTTATCCCTGTAACACCTTCATTCATTAAAAATTTGTTCTGTAAACATTGCCTGCTGAGAATGAATGTTTAAATAATGTAAGGCAAAGTTTATCATGAGAAAATTTGATTAAGAAAAGCTTAATAACAACTTTTACTAAAAGAGATAGACGTTTCATACCACAGTTAACTGTTATTATTAAAAAAAAAAAAATGTTTCACATTCCAGTAGAAGGTGTCAAGTGATTTAAACACCTTTATCTACTAAAAAAAAGAATTTAACAGTACATAGCCCTTCATCTACTAGTATTTCCTTAAACTGTAGTTTTTAGTTGTATTAGTTGTAGTTTTTAATAATTAATATTTATTTGTAATTTTGTATGTTTTGTAATAATAAACTATAATTGTTCAAATTACTTTACTTCTGTGTTTATTTCACTGCTTATTTCTCTGAAGTCCTATGTGTATGCTTATTAACTTAAGAGTTATGTTACAATTAAGTAACATTAAGCAGGAGTAAGGCCCGCTGTATATTGAACCCAGCACGCACAACCCATGCGTGGGAGGCTTTGTGTGGCTTGGTTTTCTGTACTGCACCACATATTACACCCAGCACTCGCACAACACACTCAGTTGACCTCCATGCGGTTTGTGCCAGTAAAACAGATGTGTGGCGGGGGTTGGTTTTGGTTTAGAATGGATAGCTTCTGATTGGTTGTTGGACGTTGCACTCTCCTTCAGTTATGTCCTCTTTGATGAGTTCGTGGAAATCTCTAAACTGATCCTTGTTAAGCCGAAAACTTTGCCTAAAAACATTTTCTGGAACTTCTTGACATAGCTTAAACTCTCCATGGGTACTCCTAGCTGGTCGCATTGGCATAGTTAGTAACGTGCTCGCCTCTCAACATGCGTTCTTGGGTTTGAATCCCATTCAGGCACGGCATATTTTCATACGTTACAAAAAATCATTTCAACCTTCACCGTCTGCAATAATAGTAATTGCAGAACAGTCGGATGTTAAACCAAAAAAAAAAAAAAAAAAATCTGGTGTGAAACACACAAATTTCTCTTGCCAATGAAAATAATTAACAATAAACCTAACATTAGTAATAAAATATTAGAAATGACCAATGCTTTCTTTCCACAACCAAACACCAATTTTACGTGAGTGCAATGGTTTTTCATGAAAAGCATGAGGATTTGTTGCACTTCATAGTCTACAGTTCTGACTATTCACATAGACATCTAAATGAAACCAAGCCTCATCACTAAAATAAAAATGATCCAACAATTGAATACCATTTTCTTCAACCAAAGATCGAAACCACTGACAATATTGTAATCCTTTCTGATGGTCTGTAGCTTTCAGTTCATGAGTTACGCCAACGCGATAAGGATGCAAATTTAACTTTTTCGTAGCTCTGAAAACAGTAGTTAATGTTAGCCCAGCTTGCGAAGATAATCTTCTAAGCGATTTTTTAGGTGATTGAGTCAAACGATTTTTCAAATCTTCGAGAACTTCCGCAAAATTTATTTAGAACTCCCAGTTCTACGGAATTTATTTATCAAACGCAATATTGACGATTTATTCGGAACGGCAGAACGGAGAAATTTCAACTGAAACTTATCTTGCACACATTTGTAAGATTTACTCGCTATGTAAGTCTCTACAATAAACACGCGTTCTTCCTTGGAAAAAACCATTGCTAACACAATATAACGAAACGACTGCTGTCACCACACTAATGCTTGACTGGAACAATTTAACTGTCTTAGGTAGTTGGCCTTGAGTACACTGTTGCCAACATACCGATTGGGGGACAGAAAATTCACCGATGTATTACTTCTATCTTTATAATCAGGGTTGCATCCTTAATAAAACACCCGTTATCAAGAAATGAGCACTTAAAATCCTTTGTGCTTGTTAGTAATCACAAACAAAACCAGCTAAAAAATATAAGTCCTAACTTCTTATAATCAGTGTTGCGTCCTTAATAAAACACCCGTTAGTACTCCTTTTACGTGAATATTTATTTCGTTTAATTTTCTTCCGTTTGTAGTCAATAATGTCAGTACTGCACAATTTTCCTCATTGGATTCTGACTGAAGACCGAGAAGCATCATGGCAGCGTTGTCCATGGCTGGGTTGTGACTGTGTTCAATCTGCGGTCACAGACCCATGCGTGGGCGTGGGGTTTGCATGGGCTGTGCGTGTGCTGGGTTCAATATGTGGCGGGCCTAAATAACGTGATCCTGCCTGTGTGTGTATCGGGCATCAGCATCTGCCTGCAAGATTAATGTTTGTAGTACAATAAAAGTTTATTTTTGCCCATAACAGACAGGTGGAGTGTCAAATTATTTACGCTCAATCTGTTCGTTGCAGGGCTAAAATAAATAGTTCTGTTTCTTATCACATGGTCAGCCAATTAAATGAATGAATCATTTAAGAACAGAAGAGGTAGAGGTGTAAAAGACACTAATCAGAGTTATCTACTCTGGAAGTAATGAATTCCATTATACAGCCAGACCCTGTGGTGAATGAAGTGAAGGCGTCATTTGCAGAGTGGAGAAATATGTGGTTTTCAGAGGGCCTGGCATGCTGATAAGCGTATTTTCCACTCAGTGAGGAAGGCATGGTAAATCACCTCATTCCTCATTATACTTAGTAAAACCTTTACAGGTTCAAACCAGCCTTTCGGTTGATGACCTTAACAACAACAAAAGTTTATGTATTTGATGTTCGTATAACTATCTGGCTGGAGTAAATTTGAATTGTAATTATGATTGTGAAAAATTGATACCTACTTGGATTTCAACTGTTATTTGTGGTTCATGACCCTGTGAATGAAAAATACTTTTTGAAGATAACTCTGTGTACATGATAATCCTCTTGAGCTACATCTTCTACTCCAATTGGGCTGAGATTTGACTGCTATTGTTTTTACACAAACTCTAATACATTTTTTCTAATCTTTTATAGGAATTTGAAATTTTTACTTTCTCATGCCTATATGAATAGAAAGGAAAGTACTGTTTCCAACTCGATTTTTTAAAATCGAGTTTTCACCGGATATACGCGTTGTCAGACCCCCTTAACCCAAAAAACATATTTTTAGCGATTGGTCTGTGTGTGTGTGTGTGTGTGTGTGTGTGTGTGTGAACAAAATATCTCCAGAACTCCATCGTAGGAAGTTGAAACTTACAGTTAGGTACCTTTAGAGGACCTGATTCGAATGTTTTCATCAATATCAGTTAACCGTAAATAATAGTTTATTCGTGTAATTTTTCACTTTTTTGCGATTTTCTCAAAAACGACTCTTGCGATTTTTGGTAAAAATGGCCTCATACACTACATTTTGTATGCTCTGCAAGATAGGGTAGGCGCTGTGGCATGACAGGAGTGGGCTAATACTGAATGAATTTAATATGTACACTCCCACTCAAAAAACGCAGTGGGGCCCGATGCAGTGGTTTCCCGTGATGGAAGCATCGATGCATATTTAACTAAAGGCCAAGTCAATTGCTTCGAGGCTGGGCTACGCATGCGCATACTGGACTTGGACCTGCATATCTCCGACCTACAGTTCGATGTACAGTCAGAGTGTTGTTGAAAATTGACAATACCCATTGCATTTTGTAGGCATGCTGTTCCATTGTTGATTACATACGCTGCACTTATTGCAGAACATACAAAACTATACTAATGCGGTTTTGTCCAGCGCTTTCCTTACGAAAATCAGGCTATACTTAATTTTTTGCTGTGTGACGGATCGAGTGGTAAAACCAGTCTGGCTGTTCCCCCCACCACATCAGAGTACGCTTTCAGCTGTGGTCGAACACAGGTTCATTTTAAAACTGTGGCAGCATCCACGTATTTTGCTATTCATTGTATTTATTTACCAAACGGACTGTTTTTACATCTCCAATATTTTTATTCATTGTTTTTACTTTCTCTTGCCTATATGAATATATAGGAAGGAAAGTATTGTTTTCATGTCGATTTTTCGAAATCGAGTTTTCACCGGATCTATACGTTTTCAGACCCCCTGAACCCAAAAAACATGTTTTTAGCGATTGGTCTGTGTGTGTGTGTCTGTGTGTCTGTGTGTCTGTGTGTGTGTGTGTGTGTGTGTGAACAGAATATCTCAAGAACGGAACATCGTACGAACTTGGAACTTGAAACTTAAGTTACATACCACTACCGGACGCGACACGAACATTTTCATCAAAATCGGTCAACCGGAAGTAGTAGTTTATTCGTATAATTTTTCAGTTTTTTGCGATTTTCTCAAAAACTGGTCCTACGATTTTTTTTAAAATCGCCTATTTTACTCAATTTTTTATTCTCTACAAGATAGGGTAGGCGCCATGTTTGCTGAAATTCTCGGTGAGGCTGTTTTCACGTAAAAACGTTGTTTTTTTAAGATTACGGCTTTAATATAAATTTTAGCGCACAAACTTATATAATAAAAGTTGTAGAGAATTTAAAAACCTACAACTTTTATTTCAAACATTTTTTTGTATAACGCTTAGTTTAGCGGTAATTTGCGATTTTCTGTTTTTTTTTCTCACGAAAACGTGAGAAAAATCGATTTTTTTAACATTTCGGCCTTAGTATGCATTTTACGACAAAAGTGTATATAATTAAATTTATAGAAAATTAAAAGATCTACAACTTTTATTTAAAGCATTTTTCTCTACAGAGCCTAGTTTAGAGAGAAAGAGTGATTTTCCGTATTTCTAAGCCAAACTGAGGTTGATTTTCATTTTGAGTGTTTCACTCATGATTAAAATAAGGTTATGTTTTTGAGGTTAGTTTTTTGTTTATTTCTTATGTTTTATTACTAATGTTAGGTTTATTGTTAATTATTTGCATTGGCAAGAGAAAGTTGTGTGAGTGTTTCACACCAGATTTTTTTTGTTGTTGTTGAATTTAGATCATGCCTACGTACTGCGTAACTTTTAATTGTTCTAGTAAAGACTACAAAGTCTACTAATTACTGACTACAAATATTGACTTACAGATTATGAAAAATTTCTTAAAACACTATGTTTTGAGAGTAGGATTATACGGGAGTGAACATGGGTGATAGGGGTTTTAGAAAAGAAATGGATAGAAGCTTTTGAAATGTGGTGTTACAGGAAAATTTTAAAGATTAGGTGGGTGGACAAAATAAGTAATTTAGAGGTTTTTAGACGAGTGAACGAGCGAAGAAATATATGGAAACATCTTACCAGTGAACAGCATTCGCCGTTCAGTGTCATTGTTAAAACAGAATGATTGCTTTAGTACTTCAGAAACTAGTGAAATAATTCACTCTTTCATTCACTGTTCACAGTTATAGACAAAACGTATTTTGAACGGATACTTTTGTCTTACGATTGTGAAACTGAAACTGATAGAAGATTATTAGACGATGTCGTGGGGGATACCACCTGATCGTTCGAAGAAATGTGACGGGGCTGGGTTTCTTCTAAGAAATCATACCGAGGGGTAGTTATGGAGAGAAAATTTTTTTTCAGGAACAGAAGTACGTTTATTTTGAGAGTAGAGTCAAATATATATACTAATAATAAAATTAATATATATATATTACGAAGGAGTTGCCGTGTTTTTCATAATATTACAAAAAATTGGCTGGGCGTTACGATAGTACAGCTCGTATGCTTATTTTTTAACCACTATAACAGCTGTACTGGACGGCATACAGCTGTGCACATTGAGATATCGCTGTGTTCCCGCGCTCTTAACCTACTTGAAAATATCTGCTACTGTTTTCTATCCATGTTTTGACGGTAAATAATTTCGCTTCATGCACAACATTTTATAAATTTTTTTAATAATACGAAGTTGTGCTTCGTTTCTACGGACATATTTTAATGAATATGTTTACTTAATATAATTATTTATTTTATTTTCTTATGTTATTAATTAATTTACAAATGGTTGGCAGATTTTTGCTTACCTTAAATGTATTAGAAAGCCATTAAATTTCTTCCTTTAAAGTCAAATCTTTCTTTTAGCACTGCGCGCAGTTAAATGAAAGTTGTACACCAACCTACGCACGACACATTTATCAAAATCCATTTTTAAATTAAATTTTACGCACGTAAAGCTTGACTTACAATAAACAAATTTGGATTTATAAAGGAAAATAACCTAACTTTATACACGAAATCCTGTCGTGACTAGCGTGCTAGCCTATAAAGCGAAAGGTCCCGAGTTCGATCGCTGTTAGAGTCTGGAAATTTTAACACGTTAAAACCCACTGTTACAGTAGTCGTTAATACCAAGCTATCGATGTGACTTAAAAAAATATGCGATTGAAGAAACAGAAGAAAACTTTAAGTAATTTCATGATTAGATTTCATCCTCTGGCATCTGATCACAATAACAAAACCTACATTTGAACAAAATCCTACTTATGCAGGGAGAAAATTCATGAATAAATTACCCCAATTTTTAAAATGTGATAATTTGCACTCCTTAAAAAAATCTGAAAAATTACTTGATCGGTGAAACTTAGCGTACAAGAATTTCTTTCTTGATAGTAGTGATACATACATTGTGTGATTCTTATATGTATTTCATGTGTTATAACTGACATGTCCTATACTCCTCCTGGAGTCTCCTGGACGGAAAAAAATACGCGACTGATCGACGCCGGGGCCCGGGTTTGATTCCAGGTCAGGTTTGGCATTTTTTCATTACTCATCTTCATCCTATCATCCTTCTCACCGTCTGCATTAAGCCTAGTTTACACGGGTCGAGTAGATTAGTCATTTAGTACTCGACTTATTTGGACAGGACGTTTTAGTTGAGTAGTTTAGTTGTAGTCGAGTAGAACGGTCAATATGTACGGCGAGTGCACAGTTTAGTACTATACGCGCGCCAGCTCATGATCTCTGTCGCCTGGGGAAGTGGGACGGGTGGCGTAATAGAATGTGAGTAATATATTTGTCTTATCGTGCAGTACAAAAACATTTAGTCATCATGTAAATATTATTATTATGTCTATGTATTTATTTATTATAGGCCTACATGTTATTGCTTTTCACAACGGATACACGTGTCCGTCTGCATTAGCAGTAATTGCAGAACAGTCGGACGTTAAACCAAAAAAAAAAAAAAAAAAAAAAAAAAAAAAAAAAAAAAAAAAAAAAAAGATACACGTGTCACAATATACAGTTGTACATTTGTGCTAATGCGTCTCGAATGTGTTAATCATTATTCATGATTTTTGATCACTAAAGTGATTTTTATTTTGAAATTTAAAGCGTGTTAACGTGCCAAAAGTTATTAGTTTTGTGTGTTTTGTGTTAGGTAAATTTCAACGTGTATTTTTCATATATTTTGCTTTATTTTAATATGTCTTCCCGGAAAAATAAAGCGGTAATTCATTCGGAAGTGCGACAAATTATTGCATCAGTTATAAAAAACTGGACTCGGAATTGGCTTAACCATTCGATTTTTTTTACCTCAGTAAAAAAATCATAATCCAAATGGATTATGATTTTTTTTACCTCCTATAAATTAATGTTATGAAATATATATTTTTTAATTTCCTTATTTTCTATGCTACGTACATATTTTAATTCCTGAGGACTGCCTGACTCAAACTGTAAATAATTACTAAATATTAATAAATACAATGAAAGAAAAGTAAAAGAGTTACTATATTATAGAATAAATTGAAATAATAAAACAAAAGGTTACTTTATAATGACAAGAACATTATGATAAATGTTTTTTTTATGAATAGTATAATCTTTCATTGCATGCCGTAACAGAAATTCCTCACACGGATCACGAGCTGACGCGGCTGCTATAGCTACCCCCACCACTACGCACAACGTAATTTACGAGCGAGACCCCGCCACCGTGGAGTCATAACAATGCACTAAATTCGCTGTCTACGTTACACATGCGGACAGTTTCTAAATTCCTCGACCCGTGTAAACTAGGCTTTAGCAGTAGAACAGTCAGACGTTAAACAAAAAAATCGCATTAACCAGTTCACGGAATAGAATATGCGGCTCTTACTGTTCTTACTTGTAATTAATTAATGCAATGTTGTATAAAGTAAAGAAGATAATCCACTTCAACGATAACTCAGTCTATCAAAGGATGAGGGATTTTCTCAAATTTCATGTAACACGAAAGACGAGAGCTATTCTTATGACGTCACAAATCATGTGGCTAGGCCTTTGCTCTAGAATCATGTTGTTATGATAACAATTAAAATGAGTTTTGTTTGATGTGGTTTTAAAATTTTTTGTAGTGAATGACGATTTATAAAAATTAATAGTATCAGTTCAGTTTACCAAAGTTACATACTTGGTAGCTCTTCAATATGCGACTAGTTAATATAAAACATTTTAAAGATATTTTTAATTGGTGGGAAGGATTTTGAGGTTATGACGATAAGATAAAGTGACAACCTGCTTCAATGTCGGTCATTCTCGAATACGCAGTGTCAGTTGTCAATTCACTTTCAACAATTTTATTATTAATCTCATAGAAGAAATATTTCTTTGTAAGGTAGGGTTTATTATTTTGTTGGTGGTATGTTTTCTTTTAAAATTAAATGTTTCTACAATCTGCACTTCAGAAGTATTTTAAACTTTATTGTGGTCTGTACAAAATCTTGAAATTCTACAGTTACATAAAATTATTTCCTTTAAAAAAGGTGTTCTTAAGCCACAGGTTTTTGTACGGTTCTAGACATGATTAATGTAAAGTTTAACAAAATTGTTAAGTAATAACAGTTGGGCAAGCGATTTGTGTATAGAGCCTAGTGATGGCAAAAATTAACCAACAATTTGGTATCCCTATTTAATAACACGGCTTAACGCACGGAAAGCAAACAATTAAAACTTTGGTTGATTGATGAAATGTGAAGTTGAAGGGTGCTTTAAATCCCCCTGTGGAATCATAGAAACATCGATGATTTCGTCAGTCAGATACTTTTTAGTTCTACAGAGGTCAATTTTCATTTTGCTTCATTCACTCATGATTGTTTACTAATGATTAAACGAAGGTTAACCCACCGGGTTGGTCTAGAGGTAAAGTCGTCGCCATGAGTCAGCTGTTTAACAGCTGACTTTCGGAGATGAAGGTTCCTGGTTCAAATCCTAGTAAAGCTATAGTTCAGCCGTTCTTAGTTTGCTCCTACTGTCAACAAACAAAAGCCAGCTACTACAGGGTGCACGCTAGAGTCCGCGACTTTACGGATGTCGTATTCGTATTAAGTTAAATATTTTTTAAATTATAAGTACTTAAAGTACTAAAAACATCAGTTATGATAGGATGTAGGCCTAACCATTTCATTTATAAAAATACTTTTAAAAGGATTTTGTTGTTATTTTTTAATCAGCGTGTACACATTTTGATATAATGCACATGTTCAGTGACGTCATTATTTGTTTACATTAGGAGCAAACTAAGAGAGGCTGGACTTTAGTTACTTTCATACGGAGATGAGTACTAGACAGTGGTTACCGGGGTACTTTGATGGTTGGGGTTCAATTAACCATATTCTCTCAGGAATGGTCGGTCTGAGTCTGTACAAGACTACACCTCATTTACATGTCATATACATCATCGTCATCTCATTGGGTCATGGGGTTACTTATTGTTCTGAATTGAACAGATTGCAACGTTAGAGATAAAACATACAGTCCAGCCTCTCTTAGTTTGCTCCTAATGTAAACAAATAATGACGTCACTGAGCGTGCGTATTATATAAAAATGTGTACACGCTGATTAAAAAGTAACAACAAAATACTTTCAAAAGTATTTAAATACGAAATACGTTTAAAAGTATTTTTCTAAATGAAATTGTTAACCCTACATCATATCGTGACTGATTTTTTTAGTACTTTAAGTGCTTATAATTTAAAAAGTAGTTAACTTAATAGGAATACGACATCCGTAAATTCGTAGACCCTAGCATACACCCTGTAGTAGGTGGCTTTTGTTTGTTGACAGTAGGAGCAAACTAACAACACCTCAACTGTAGGTTATTATGGTTCATTATCTACATTGGCAAGAGAAAGTTGTGAAGTGTTTCACACCTGATTTTTTTCATTTACATGCTGTTGCTTGTTGGAAATTAGTTCATTAGATGTATCTAAAAATTTGTTTGGTTGTTGAACATGGATTGTTTATTTATTTTTAGGAACATTTGTACATGAAGGAAAATGTCTGTTTCATCTTATGTATCAAATGCGTCAAGTTTGCGAAGTAGAGGGGACAAAGATACAGGTAGTTTGCGAAGTAGAGGGGAGAAAGATTCAGCCAGTTTGCGAAGTAAAGGGGAGAAAGATAACGCTTCATCTAAAACATCTCCTGGTGCCTCTCGACAGCTTGACATTTGTCATACTAAAAAGCTTATTAATGCACCAGAAACATGTGTGGAAGACATGTTATCTGGAATAGCTACTGCTTATCCTGGACTAGGTATTGATACAGCGTCAAAAATTATTCTACGATTTGAGGTAGTTACTCTTACATAAATTCACAATTATTTTTATGAGACTGTGAACTTTGGTGATAAAGCAACTTATAATTGAATCGGTGAGTAGAAAAAGGGTAATATTCTTAAATCCTTTTTTTCGAGAAATTAAAAAAAACTGTTTTGTGATTTTGTTTTTGGTTTAATGGTAAAATGTTCAATTGGTTATTTGTAGTACTATATTAAACCTTTTTAATGGTGACTTTAGAATTTGTTTTACAATAATCATGGGATTGATTTTTGATTATTAATATGTTGACTATTCACCTTTTTCTAGATTTAGTACAAGTGAATGGGAAAAATTAAGTTGAAAAAACAATGTAATGTGCCAATATGCTACAAAACTTTATTTTAATTTTAAAATAATTTACAGTTACATTTTGAAAATAATAAGACAGAAACCAGTGGTCCAACTGCTGTTCGCTATTGAATGGAAGAAGGGTAATATTCCTGGAATATTATCTTTTTTCCTCTCTACTAAATTTTTAATATAGCTTAGCTGCTTTTAGATACAAGGAATATTTCCCTTTTATCAACCAATACATGCGCCGAAGTAAACTTAACAAAACTGCTATCTTTGTTCAATTTCGCATTTTTTGGAATATTACGTTTTTTCCACTCACCGATTCAATTTGGATATTACGATATTCTAAAATTTTGAATATTTTGTTTTATATTGCTCTATTTTTAATGGTTTTTTTAGTCATTTTTACTTTCTCTTGCCTATATGAATGTATAGGAAAGAAAGTATTGTTTTCATGTCGATTTTTAGAAATCGAGTTTTCACCGGATCTACACGTTTTGAGAAGACCCCTGGACCCAAATAACATGTTTTTAGCGATTGGTCTGTGTGTGAACAGAATATCTCAAGAACGGAACATCGTACAAACTTGAAACTTGAACTTAAGTTACCCAACACGAACATTTTCATCAAAATCGGTCAACCGGAAGTGGGAGTTTATTCGTATAATTTTTCACTTTTTTGCGATTTTCTCAAAAACTGGTCCTACGATTTTTTTTTAAATCGCCTGGTTTACTAAATTTTTTATGCTCTACAAGGTGGGTTGGCGACATGTTTCCTGAAATTCTTGGTGAGGCTGTTATCAAGTAAAAAAATTGTTTTTTTAAGATTACGGCTTTAATATGCATTTTAGCGCAAAAATTAATCAAATTAAAGTTGTAGAAAATTTAAAATCCTTTAACTTTTATTTCAAACATTTTTGTGTATAACGCTTAGTTTAGCGGTAATTAGCAATTTTCGGTTTTTTTCTCACGAAAACGTGTGAAAAATAGATTTTTTTAAGATTTCGGCCTTGGTATGCCTTTTACGACAAAAAAGTATATAATCAAATTTATAGGAAGTTAAAAGATCTGCAACTTTTATTTAACGCATTTTTCTCTTAAAGAGCATAGTTTAGCGTGAAAGAGTGATTTTCCATATTTTTAAGCCAAACTGAAGTTGATTTTCATTTTGCGTCTTTCACTCATGATTGAAATAAGGTTATGTTTTTTGAGGTTAGTTTTTTCTTTTATTTCTAATGTTTTATTACTAATGTTAGGTTTATTGTTAATTATTTGCATTGGCAAGAGAAAGTTGTGTGAGTGTTTCAAACCAGATTTTTTCCTTTTTTTTATTGAGTGCTGATGCTTATATAAGCCTTGGCTTGTGCGTAGGTTATATAAATATGAGGTGTGGCTATTAAATAACAAGACTGACGTTGTAAAAAGTTTTATTTTTATTTTCTACATAATCACTTATTTTCACCTTCAATATACACTCCTTTTCTATCTCTACAACGCTCCGTGCAAATTTTCCATTGTTGGAAACATTGCTGGAAGTCATCTTCTGTCAGCTCTTTCAGGACACGTGCCGCTTTCTCTTTTACAGCTTCCACAGACTCAAATCTTGTCTCTTTTAATGCAGATTTTACCTTAGGGAACAGGTAGAAGATAATAACATGTGATAAAACGTGGTTTTTTACTTATGATCCAGAAACAAAGCGCCAATCCATGCCCTGGAAGAGCCGAACTTCACCAAGAGCCAAAAAAGCTTGAATGAGCAAGTCAAAATTTAAAGCACTGATGATTGTTTTTTTTTATATCCATGGGATTGTATACCTTCACTGGGTTCCTGAACGTCAAACAATTAATCAGTATTACTACCTTGAGGTACATTCTAAACTACGTCAAAGAGTAAGGAAAAAACGCCCCAAAATGTGGAAGGACAAATCATGGGTTCTCCACCCAAGACAATGCGCCAGCTCATTCCGCGTTATTGATCAAGAGGTTCCTAGCCAAGTACAGCATTTCAGAGTTAGAACATCCACCTTATTCACCAGATCTTGCACCATGTGACTTCTACCTGTTCCCTAAGGTGAAATCTGCATTTAAAGGGACAAGATTTGAGTCTGTGGAAGCTGTAAAAGAGAAAGCGGCACGTGTCCTGAAGGAGCTGACAGAAGATGACTTCCAGCACTGTTTCCAACAATGGAAAATTTGCATGGAGTGTTGTAGGGATAGAGAACGAGTGTATATTGAAGGTGACAATAAGTGATTATCTAGAAAATAAAAATAAAACTTTTTGCGACGTCAGTCTTGTTATTTAATAGCCACACCTCGTATTTATAAAACAATAGAATCAACCGACTGCATGTGATTTCAATGCTTTCACTTCTTAAAAAATCACTGTTGATGTGACCTGATTTACAAAATTCTCTTTTCTTTGTTTCAGCCTGAAGAATCTGCTTGTGTTGGGATCATTTCAGGAGGTGGATCAGGACATGAACCATTTGCTGCAGGTTTGAAGTTTGCTTTTCTTTTTGTTGTCTGCTTCTTGTAGAAGCTGGCTACTGGCTTATGGCCCCTCCACAAAAAGTGAAGGATCGTCCAAAAACGGGCTAAATAGACTTCTAGGATTGTATAATGCCATTTTGTGTGAAACAGCTGACTTTTAGAAGACTGCTTTTATTATTATTACCAATAATGAGATAATTTAAATAAAATCATTATTTCATTGTTAACCCTGTTCACACTGGTAATCTAATTTTAGATGATGCGGAATGGATTGTGGTTGAAGCGATAAAATGTGCTTCTACAAGGTCAGTATAAGTCGGAAACCGGTATATATTGTTCTTTTCTAGTAGGGAATTCTTTAACGCATCTAATAGTGTTTACAGAAATAGAATTTCATACCAGGGAAAAGTTTTATTCCCTCTACAGTGTGTAGGTTGCATTGATGGTTTGGGAATTGTTTGTTTTGAATGGAAATCCGTGAAGCTTGTGTGTAAGTCAATGTACTTGCATGTTCTTTAGTTTGTGTTGAAGCTATGACGATTCTGTTTTGGTGTTTGCCCTTAAAAAGGGAGGACGAGTCCATTTTACTTTTCAGGAGGGGGTTTACCATCACAGAGACAAAAAATTCGACATTTTGCTGGGTTGCAAAGGACGTGTAATGGCTTTCTTCTAACCGCACCTACAGAATTTTTCAAAACACGTGGTTGTAGGGAAAAGAATTTTCTACATTGCTTTGCTTACAGCTATAACCTAAATATAATAGTGGCTCTGTGACATCACCGTAAAGAATGTAAAATATTATTCCTTCATGCTTCTCTGTGATGTGAGAATGGACTCATGTTCAACATTTTGTAACTTCGTCAAATATTTACAGAAATTTAAATAAAAAATAACATTTATTCCAGTCAACTGTTGTCTACAAAACATGTTTTATAATTTTTTTTGCTAAACTAAAATAAGCTCGTTATAGTAAAAAATATAAAGTAAACACAAAAGTTTTTGTGGTTGAAAATTTCACTCGCCTAAACACAAGGAATTATCAAGCGATTTTGTTGTAAGTATATTCAAAAGGCGCGTACGCATCATAATAGTCCACCGTAATATTTTCAGAATTTTTTATCAGAAGTGACATTAGATAAAACAGAGCGCGTTTTGAATTTTGCAATTCTTCTGTTAACGAGAAACAGTCCGGTTTCAATGGGTTAATACAGTCGAACTTCGATATAACAAAATCGAGAATCCTGGGAAAAATTTGTTAAATCGAGGTATTCATCGAAGTAACAAGAATTTCCAAGCTAATTTTTATTAACGAATTTTTTCATGTTGTATGATTAGTTAAATACAGTTAATTTTCTTAATTGACATGTCTTAACTAGTAAATTAATTTTTTTATAGATCATGTTTTATGTAATTACGGTTAATAATAGTACAAAAAGTAAGTATTGATTTCAAATGGGAACTTACCTCGTAAATAGATCTTGGCTATAATTAAAAGCATCTGAAACTCATTTGTAGTTTAATACCTACTGTATTTTTATTTTTAGTACATATTTCTTCAAAACACTAACATAAAAGATAAATACCTTAACTGTATCTAAATAGTTTGTAAAAACACTAATTCTAAATGCATTCTTTAGTTTTTGATATTGACAGGTATTGGTTAAAATATTTTACAGTATTTTAAATGTTAATTTACACCTTGAAAAAGTGTGTAATTTCCCATTATTTCTTGTGTTTGAGTAAAGCAATAAGTTCAAAAAAAGTTTTACATTTATTTAAATTTTACAGCTTCCACAGACTCAAATCTTGTCCCTTTTAATGCAGATTTCACCTTAGGGAACAGGTAGAAGTCACATGGTGCAAGATCTGGTGAATAAGGTGGATATTATAACACTTAGAAGCTGTACTTGGCTAGGAACCTCTTGACAGAAAACGCGGAATGAGCTGACGCATTGTCTTGGTGGAGAACCTATGATTTGTCCTTCTAGATTTCGGGGCGTTTTTTCCTTAATCTTTGATGTAGTTTAGAAAGTACCTCAACGTAGTAATATTGATTATTTGACCTTCAGGAACCCAGTGAAGGTACACAATCCCATGGATATGAAAAAAAAACAATCATCAATGCTTTAAATTTTGACAAGTTTGGCTCTTCCAGTGCATGGATTGGCGCTTCGTTTCCAAATCATAAGTAAAAAACCATGTTTCATGACATGTTATTATCTTCTACCTGTTCCCTAAGGTGAAATCTGCATTAAAAGGGACAAGATTTGAGTCTGTGGAAGCTGTAAAAGAGAGAGCGGCACATGCCCTGAAGGAGCTCACAGAAGATGACTTCCAGCACTGTTTCCAACAATGGAAAATTCGCATGGAGCGTTGTAGGGCTAGAGGAGGAGTGTATATTGAAGGTGACAATAAGTGATTATGTATAAAATAAAAATAAAATTTTTACGTCAGTTTCATTATTTAATAACCACACCTCGTATGATGTGCATACTTTTGTAATTTTTTACATATATATTTGAATTATATGTATGTCTTGTTGCAAAAAAAAACTATAAAAACGTTACTTTCTAATACAATAAAAAATCTTAAGAAAAACTCTCATTAAAATTTTTGAAAATTCTAAAAGAGTCTGTACCTATCGTAAAAGTATCACAAAGTAACTTACTGATGAATAGGTTTAATGAAGTGGTAATTACTGCTTGAGTCGAAGCTCCGTGTAGTTGCGGGTTGAAGGGTACGGATGAGGTATATTGAATGAGTGACGCATGCTGGGAGAACGATCGTTACATTAATCTGATACAAAACATTCGTTTTCAAACTTTCCGTATTTAACATACGAGGGGGTACCCAAAAGAAACCGGAATTATTTTTTAAAACTATTTATTTTTAATTTTTTTACAAAAGAACCTTATCCCCTTCAAAATACTCTCCATTACAACTAACACATTTGTCCCACCGGTGCTTCCACTGTTCAAAACATTTTTTGTACTCCTCTTCAGTGATGGCTGCCAGCTCATCCGTCGTTTTTTTCTTGACATCATCAACGTTGTAAAATCGGAGACCTTTCATGCCCCTTTTCATGCGTGGGAACAAGAAAAAATCACACGGAGCCAGATCGGGTGAGTACGGTGCGTGTGGTAGCAAAACCATGCCGTTTTTCGCCAAAAACTGGGTAACCGAGATTGCCGTGTGTGCAGGCGCGTTGTCGTGGTGGAAAAACCAGTCCCCTGTCTGCCACAATATAGGTCTTTTACGACGAATGCTGTTTCGTAGTCTTCTTAACACTTCAAGATAAAAAGCTTGATTTACCGTCTGGCCTGGTGGAACGAACTCTGAATGGAAAATTCCCCTCACATCAAAAAAACAAATCAGCATTGTTTTGATGTTCGATCTGACTTGACGACTTTTTTTTGGTCGGGGTGATAATGAAGTCTTCCATTGACTGGATTGTTGTTTGGTTTCTGGGTCGTACCCATAGCACCAAGACTCGTCACCCGTATTGATCTTTGACATGAAATCTGGATCAGTTTCAAGCTGTTGTTTCAAATCACTACACGTTTCAATTCGACGTTCCTTTTGAGTGTCTGTCAGAACCCGAGGCACAAACTTGGCAGCGACTCTTTTCATTGTCAAGTCTTCTGTTAAAATGCGTTGGACTGAGCTCCAAGATAACCCACTAACCTGTGATATTTGGTCAATGGTCTGTCGTCGGTCTGTTCGTACAAATTCTTTCACTTTCACAACATTTTCGTCTGTTCGGGAAGTCGACGGTCGTCCAGAACGAGGTTTGTTCTCAATCGACATGTCGCCATTTTTAAAGCGCAAAAACCACTCGTACACTTTGGTTTTTCCAATAGCGTCGTCTTTGTAAGCTGTGTTCAACATTACAACTGTTTCCGCGGCGTTTTTACCGAGCAAGAAGCAAAATTTCACAGCCGCACGTTGTTCATTAAAACTTGCCATCATGAAAAACGACACGAGAACAAAACAGCACTAGCGAGAACAATCACTGCATGAGAACAGAACAAGCTAGATCAACGAACAAAATGGCATTGAACTGGCAATGAGTAGCGCTACAAGCAGCCTAATGGCGGGAATTTGTACTGCACAAGCTCCGCCCACAGCAGACCTATTCTGGTTACTTTTGGGTACCCCCTCGTATTTGTTCGTATTTATTACATTATTATTATTTTTATTATTATACACGTTGTAGACCCTTATGGATCACGTGAAGCTTCTACGGTTCTTCCTGCGGGTTCTCCATGACATCTGCATCTTCTCACTCATGGCTCTCTTCCTCTCCTCTGTCCACGTAGTGCCAGTCTTCTTGGCTCTGATCTCTGGCTGCACTTCCCACTCGTCTATTCTTTTTCTATACGTATTGCAGTCTGTCCCGTCTTTAGAAGTGAGTTGAGTGTTGTCAAGGTCTCTTCTTACTTGTTCGGCCCATATCATGCTTTTAAGATTTTCTGTAGCAATAAGAATCTGGTGGGTAAGTCTGTGTTCAGGAAGTCGTTGTATGTGTCCACAGAATTTAAGTCGTTCTGTTGGTTTGTAGCTGGTATCCATCGTCAGTTTTTTGTGGTCCAAGTATTTTCCTGATGATTTTACGTTCTTCTTTTTTCAGGTTTTGTAGCAGAGTCTTATTGTGAAGTGACAATGTTTCTGCTGCGTATAGCACCTCGGGTTTGAGGACTGAGTTGTAGTGTCTGATTTTTGCATGTGTGGAAATGCACTTTTTGTTATAAAGTTTGTGTGTTCGTCCGTAAGCCCTCTTCAGTTTCTGTGTTCGAGTTTCCTGTGACTTTTCTCCAGTCCAGTAGATTCTAAAATTTCTCCCAGGTATTTGAAATGCGATACCTTCTTTATTTGCCCGTATTTAGTACAGAGTGTCTGCGTGTTCAAGAGAGTACACATGAATTCAGTTTTTTTAAAGGAGATTTGTAGACCAACCTTCTCAGTGCATTCTTTGAGAGTTTCAATCTGCTGTATTGCATTATCTTCAGTATCTGTCAGTATTGCAAGGTCTTCGGCAAATGCTAGACAGATGACTTCAACTTTTCTTCCAATCTTCACTGGTTTCCATTGGCCCTTTTTTCTCAGTTCTTTTCCATTCCCTATCGACCTTGTCCAATATGACTTCAAATAATAATGGGAAGAGACCATCACCTTGTCTTTACATTTATTTATTTACATGTTTTGATATAAAATGGTTAGTTAAATATTATGAATCCGAACAAGTTAATAACCCGGTAGGTATTTGTTAAATTAATGCGTAGGATGATCAAAATATGTTTTTAGTCTAGTTAGTACAGCTACCACTACAAATGCATCAGCAGTGAAACACTACTAATTCATTCATACACTCATTCATTCTCCCACTACTATAACAACGCACTGCATTCCTCCCAGCTACACGGAGCTGGGACTCGAACAGTAGATAAACAATTAAATTTTTGTTAATGCTTTTTTCAGGTTTTGTTGGGAGTGGTATGTTGGCAGCAGCAGTCGCTGGTAATGTTTTTGCATCGCCTCCTGCAAGTAATTGTGTCACTGCAATCATGAACGTTGCCGATCATTATCGTGGTGAGTGTTTTGTATTCATCTTCGTCTAACGTGAAACATTTAAATGTATGCTAATTATCTAAAGGTAACTAAACATTGCTTAATCTTAACAATGATTATTTGTTAGTATAGATACTGAAGTCACGAGATTGCTTTTGGGTATGTATGGGCTATAAGGAAGAGCAGTGAAATATTTACAGTGCTGCCAACCTCAACAGTGAGACACTACTCGTATATTTCACTGTTGTTGTTTAGGTCATCAGCCGAAAAGCTGGTTTGAACCTCTAGAGGCTTTATTAAGTAAAACAAGGAGTGAGGTGGTTTACCGTTGCCTTCCTCACTGAGTGGAAAATTACGCTTATCAGCATGCCCAGCCATCTGAAAAGCACAAATTTTCCACTCTGCAACTGACACCTTCACTTCATTCATCACAGGGTCTGGCTGTATAATGAAATTCATTACTTTCAGAGGAGATAACTCTGATTAGTGTCTTTTACACCTCTACCTCTTCTGTTCTTAAATGATTCAGTCATTTAATTGGCTGACCATGTGATAAGAAACATAACTATTTATTTTAGCCCTGCAACTAACTGATTGGATGTAAATAATTTGACACTCCACCTGTCTGTTATGGGCAGATATTTCACTACCGTGCAGTTAATAGGTACATTTTGCAATTTGTGGTTTATTCCAAAAAAATGTTTTCTTCGTAAACCTATAAGGTTTTTTTAGAAATAAATATGACCTGTAATATTGCTTATAGCTTAATTACATGACTAGAAATGTTTGATTTACTGTAATTACGAATGAATCACCTTCTTTACTATTGCTGTCATCGGCGTTTTCATTATCAGTCTCTCTAGTATCTACCTAACCGTTTTCTTTTTTTACTAGGAGTCAACAAAACTGTTAATGAATAGCTTCTTCACGTCCTTAATTTCCTTCTTTATTTTTCAAATTGTGGAAAGAGAAACATCACAAAAGTTAGCTGCTCGCTCACAGCTTTTGTTAAGAGGCACAGATAGGCATTTTTGTTTAACTTCAACTTCACAACATTTTATTACATTGCGTTCAGCACTGTGAATAGTTCGACCATGTTTTCGAGAAACTGACATTGTGTTTACGGTAACTAAGTTATATTCGTACAGTTAACCTACAAAGGGTTCCGTGATATACTGTATATGCTCTGGATATAGTATAAGTTGTTATGTTTGTCATACTGAGATTAAAGCAGTCGCGCATGCGTGCTGATGCTTTTTCCCCTTTACCCCTGCATTGCAAACAAGGGCAAACTCGTCACTCAAGTAATTATACAGTAAAAATTTGTTTAATATGCTCATGGCTAATTTGATTTCCCTTTTAATACACGTATTTTATGAAGTTGTTAAAAAAAGTACGAAAATCTATGCTGATATGCCTTATTTTTTTGTCATCAGTCTCTCGACTGGTTTGATGTAATTGCCCAAGTTGTTCTATCTTGCGCAAGTCGTTTCATATCTACATATCTGTAACACCCCACATCTTTTGTAATTTGCTTTATATATTTTAATCTTTGCGTACCCTACAATGCTCTATTAATACGCGTTAATTACTGCTCATTACGCTCTTTTTGTTCAATGAATTCTAAAAAATAATATTGTAATTTGCTCATAACAGGCTAAGTAGTTTGAAAATTTAGTTTCCTTATAGCGCGACTCATGCGTTTATACTTTTTGTTTTTTGTGGTCTCTAACGAGTTTGTGTTTTAATGTGAATAAATGTGATTAGTTAGCATTTTGAGTGAAATAAAAAGAAATGCTTTATGCATAATAAAAGATGAATTAAAAATTTTACAAATCTATTGTAGCATTACAAATATACAAGGTGATAATAACCATGTGTTTATAACCTGACTGCTATTGATAATTATGTAAATATTTATAATTAACTTCTTACATTTTGTAAATAATTAAACTGGCTAATTGTAATTAAAATCTTATTTCTAAATTAGTAAATTAAATAACTTAATAATCTCAGCTAATAATTAAAAATCGAGTGTTAATTTAGTGATGGAAGTTTTTATGTTTAAAGGAATCGAAAGAGTGTTTAAAAGTTACAAAAAACATTTATTAAAATTTTAAAATAAAGAAATATCTGTGCAGATCATCAAATAAGTTTAAAATACATATTTACAACACAAATTTATATTTTATTTGAAAGTTTTAAAAATTATCAAGCAAAAAGTAATTAATATAAGCAAAAGTTATTTGATTTGCTGTGCTGTTGACCGGGGCAGTTTGAAGAGAAAGGTTGTGTTTGTGTGCGGTTTAATTTATGGAATGTGTTAAATAAATATTAGATATAATTGTTTTATAATTCGTAGTATTAAGTCACAGATAGACCTATAAAATAAAATTGAGTGAAAGAACATTATTTTATTAAATTACGGCGAGAAATATATTAAAATACGAACAGAACATTGAACGAAACTCTTAAGGCGAGCGACAGATTTCAGAAAAGATAAGTATAGAACATTAACCAGTAAACTATTAAATATTAATTCAATAACAGCTGAGATAGACTTTATAAAATGTATTTTAATAATAATAATAATAACTAAATAATTTTTTATTTTTTTATTTTTAAATCCCTAATGTGTGTACGTTGCAATCTGTTCAATTGAGAACAATAAGCAACCCCATGACCCAATGAGATGAGGATGATGTGTATGACGTGAAAATGAGGTGTAGTCTTGTGCAGACCCAGACCGACCATTCCTAAGAGAGTATGGTTAATTAAACCCCAACCATCAAAGTACACCGGTAGCCACTGTCTAGTATTCACATCCGTATAAAAGTAACTACCTTTACTAGGATTTGAACCAGGAACCTTTGTCTCCGAAAATCAGCTGTTAAACAGCTGATTTTGGACTAAATAATATCTAAAATATTCTAAATTTCATAGTTTTAAAAGCCAGTCAGATTCAATAAAATTTTAGTTAAAATCTATTGTCTTTTGTTTTATTTTGATTGTCACTTGTTTTCGTGTGTTAAATAAGTAAGAAATAAATACTAAATGTTACACTATGATGAACATTCTACATTAAATAATCAAAATCTGAAAATCCAAAACTACTGCATATTTATATATTCATAGTTTACATTAAGAACTATTTTTAAAAAAACAGAAGGAGGTAAAAGTTTATTCAATTTAAAATTCCTACTGTTTTGTTTGCAATGGTGGTAACTTTTCTGAATAAAACCTTTCTCCACCTCTCATAGAAGCTTTCTTGGTGAGGCTGTTTTCACTTAAAACCAACATTTTTTTGTATAACGCTTAGTTTAGTGGTAATTAGCGATTTTCTGTTTTTTTTCTCACGAAAACGTGTGAAAAATCAATTTTTTAAGATTTCGGCCTAAGTATGCATTTTACGACAGAAGTGTATGTAATGAAATATATAGGAAATTTAAAGATCTAGAACTTTTGTTTAAAGCATTTTTCTTTGCAGAACCTAATTTAGTGTGAAAGAGTGATTTTCCATATTTTTAAGCCAAACTGAGGTTGATTTTCATTTTGCGTCTTTCACTCATGATTAAAATAAGGTTATGTTTTTTGAGGTTAGTTTTTTGTTTATTTCTAACGTTTTATTACTAATATTAGGTTATATTATTTATTATTGGCATTGGCAAGAGAAAGTCGTGTGAGTAGTGTTTCACACCTGATTTTTTTTGTGTTTAAATAAACAAGTCACACGAACAGCTTGGTAATTAATGACTATGACGGGTTAAGAAACTGTTATGATGGGTTTTGGCCTGTAATCATTTCCAGACCCTAACCGGGGAATTGAACCCGGGACCTCTGGTTAGTAGTCTGGCGCGCTATCCACTACACAACGAAGGCGGCCATTTTTCATTTTATGTTGTTTACTAATATTTAAACATAGGTTGTATTGTTTATTATTTACATTAGCAAGAAAAAGTTGTCTGATTGTTTTGCACCAGATTTTTATAGTTAGCCTGGATGATGTAACCCTTTAAAAAGCTTTTACCTTTTAAAACCTCATTGCGAAAAACTGGGTATAACTCATCAGCTCAAGCTTTTCCCGTCTCGTTAAGGACTAAATGGACAGGTGGTTTAGAAGGGACGAGGCTCACAGAGTCTAAAATACTGCCTGTACTATTGTAGACGCTACACGTTACAGCTTATGAGCAAACGTTTGCCAAAAGAGTTATACTTTTTGTACATTAATTTCCATACCACTTTCTAGTTTTTTTAAATTAACAGAAATTTAGTCATACGAGTCAATGCAGGAAAGAATAATCCTTTATTTGATGTCATTTAAATTTTTCCGTTTGGTAGTTTCTGAAATAAGAGTTCTTCAAACATAATGGACTTATTTCGTAGTGGCCAGTGTAGGAAAAGGAAAATCCTGTTGACACAAAACTAGCCAAAATTTTTTTTATACAATTCTATTTTTTATTTACACAATTTTTGTTTTTGTAAATTTATTTTAGATATCCTAAATTTAGTTGTTTTGTTTATTATTTTTATTTGTTTTTTGTTAGGTGGAGTTTTAGTTTTGATTTTAAATTACACTGGTGATGTATTGAATTTTGGTCAGGCAATCGAAGAGGTGAAAGATAGAAATGTTCAGGTAAGGTTAAAGTTTCCTCAATGTCGATTTTAAAAGTTGAACAAATTATTTTGGAAACTGAGTATTATACTACACTGGCAAGAGAAAGTTGTGTGTGTGTGCATGCGCGCATATGTGTGTGTGTGTTTCACACCAGTTCTTTTTTATTACTTTCTGGTTTTTATTCAGGGTCATCTTGAAAATAATAGTTTGGTTTTGAACAAGAATTAAAAAAAAACAAAAATGTAAAGGGTGATTCAAAAAGAGCGCCGGTTTTTAAACGGCTGGTAAATTTTTGTTTATCGGTTGGCAACATTGTTTGACCACATTTCTATTTTGGAGAACATTCCGATTGACGATTCAGTTGTAGTTTCTCTTGTTCGCAGTGTAGTACTCTCGCAGTCTGTGTCTAACCATGGAGAAGTTTACTATTGCGCAACGAGTGTTAATCGTCAAAACATTTTACCAGAGTGGAGAGAGTTATGCGGCTACTGTCAGGCGACTTCGCGGTACTCTAGGACGTAATGAAGCACCGAATGAATCAACAGTTTGCAGGCTCATGAAAAAGTTTTTTGAGACGGGTTCAACAGTCGATCTTAAAAGTTCTGGACGTCGTCGTTCTGGCCGAACTGAGCAGAACGTTGCGTTGGTTCGTGACAGTGTGGCTGTTAGCCCAGCAAAATCAATACGTCGCCGTTCTCAACAATTGGGTTTAAGATGTTCTTCTGTACGGAGAATTCTTTGGTACGATCGCCAATATCACCCGTATAAAATTCAGTTGACGCAACATTTGAAAGTGGCAGACCACCAGAAGAGACGACAGTTTGTTGACTGGGTATTGAGAAAACGGCAGGATGATGACACCTTCGCAAACAAAATCATTTTCAGTGATGAGGCGCACTTCCACTTAAACGGTTTTGTTAATAAACAGAACTGCCGTATGTGGGGTTTAGAAAACCCTCGCGTGGTTAATGAAAGGGAAATGTATGCACAGCGAGTGACAGTTTGGTGCGGCTTTTGGTCGGGCGGTGTCATCGGCCTTTACTTTTTTGAAAATCAAGGACAAGCCGTGACAGTAAATGGAGATCGATACCGTACGATGATTAGGGAGTTTTTGTGGCGTCAATTGGATGGAATGGACATTGACGAGTTGTGGTTTCAGCAGGATGGTGCCACCTGTCACGCTGCACGAGAAACAATGTTGTTGCTTCGTGAACGGTTCCAGGATCGCATCATTTCTCACAATTCCGACCATCAATGGCCACCAAGGTCGTGTGACTTTCATCTTTGGGGTCATCTAAAGTCATTGGTGTATGCCAATAAACCCCGAAACATCAATGACTTGAAGGAGGAAATTCGACGGGTTATCGGGCAAATGGAAGTCGAAACTTGTCGTGCAGTAATATCCAATTTCATGGACAGAGTTGATGCGTGCCAGCGCAGTAGAGGAGGACACATGCATGACATCATTTTTCATACATGAAATCGGAAGGAAAGATGAACTTGTTGATGTATTTATTTTCAGTTTTTCAATAAAATAAATCTCTTAATTTGATATATCAAAACCGGCGCTCTTTTTGAATCACCCTATATATAAGTAATATGTATATTTGTCTAATTTGGCATCTCAAACAGTTTTTACTTTATCTTGCCTATATGAATATATTAGGAAGGAAAGTATTGTTTTCATGTTGATTTTTTGAAATCGAGTTTTCACCGGATCTACATGTTTGCAAACCCCCTAAACCCAAAAAGCATGTTTTTAGCGATTGGTCTGTGTGTGTGCGTGCGTGCGAGTGAGTGAGTGAACAGAATATCTCAAGAATGGAACATCATGCGAACTTGAAACTTAAGTTAGATACCACTAGAGGACCTGACACGAACATTTTCATCAAAATTGGTCAACCGAAAGTAGTAGTTTATTTGTGTTATTTTTCACTTGTTGCGATTTTCTCAAAAACTGCTCCTACAATTTTTTTTAAAATCGCCTCATTTACTAAATTTTTTATGCTATACAAGATTGGGTAGGTGCCATGTCTGCTGATTTTCTTGGGGAGGCTGTTTTCTTGTAAAAAAAATTGTTTTTTTTTTAAGATTGCGACTTTAATATGCATTTAAGTGCAAAAATGTGTAATAACAGTTGTAGAGAATTTAAAATCCTGCAGCTTTTATTTCAAACATTTTTTTGTATAACGCTTAGTT
The DNA here is from genome assembly GCA_035578175.1 of Catonia carolina. Taxonomy (NCBI): domain Eukaryota; kingdom Metazoa; phylum Arthropoda; class Insecta; order Hemiptera; family Achilidae; genus Catonia; species Catonia carolina. The sequence continues at coordinate 29,257,269 of JAQMRL010000010.1, forward strand.
TAGCGGTAATAAGTGATTTTCTGATTTTTTTCTCATGAAAGGTGTAAAAAATCGATTTTTTAAAGATTTTAGCCTTGGTATGCATTTTATGACAAAAGTGTATATAATCTAATTTATAGAAAATTAAAAGATCTACAACTTTTATTTTGAGCATTTTTCTCTACATAGCCTAGTTTAGCATTAAAGAGTGATTTTCTGTATTTTTAAGCCAAATTGAGGTTGATTTTAATTTTGTGTCTTTCACTCATGATTAAAATTAGGTTAAGTTTACCGAGGTTAGTTTTGTGTTTATTTATAATGTTCTATTACTAATGTTAGGTTATATGATTTATTAATTTCATTGGCAAGAGAAAGTCGTGTGAGTGTTTCACACCAGATTTTTTCTTTTTTCTTACCCTATATGGATATGTAGGTAGGGTAGGAAAGTATTGTTTTCATGTTGAAGTTTTCACCTGAGATACACTTTTCTGGCCCCCTGAACCCAAAAAAACTTATTTTTAGTCATTGTTCTGTGAGTGAACAACACAACTCATGAACGGAATATCATACAACGTTGAAACTTTATACATATAAAATAATTTGTATTATTTGTATACAAATTCTTGAAAAATAAAAAAAAACCTTTAAGTCATTATTTCAAGCATTTTTTCTACTGAGTTTAGTTTAGTGTCAATTAGTGATTTTCCGTATCATTGTCATTAGTCATTTAGTATCATTTATCATTAAAGTTGGTAAAAAAATACGTTTTTATGTTTCACTCACGATTAAAATTTGGTTATATTTACATTTTTCACTTGTAACTAAACATAGGTTGTATTTTCTATTATTTACATTGGCGAGAGAAAGTCATATGAGTGTTGCACACTAGATTTTTTCATGCAGGGCAAGAGAAAGTACAGGCGTTGTAATTAAATGAATCTTCAATTGTTACAGGCTGAAGGATTTGTTTTCGGTGAGGATTGTGCACTGGTTGGTGAAAATCATTTTGTTGGTAAAAGAGGTCTTTGTGGAATGTTATTTATTATTAAGGTAAGTGAAGTTACAGTCCAGCCTCTCTTAGATTGCTCCTAATGTAAGCAAATAATGACGTCACTGAGCATGCGCATTATATCACAATGTGTACACGCTGATTAAAAAGTAACAACAAAATACTTTTAAAAGTATTTATATAAATGAAATTGTTAGGCCTACATCATATCATGACTGATATTTTTAGTACTTTAAGTGCTTATAATTTATAAAATTGTTAACTAAATAGGAATACGACATCCGTAAAGTCACGGACTCTAGTGTGCACCCTGTAGTAGGTGGCTTTTGTTTGTTGACAGTAGGAGCAAACTAAGAACGGCTGAACTATATATGAAACATAACTAATAATTTTCTACCGTAGATTACAAGAGCATGTTTATCTTGTCGCCGACGACAAGTATCCAAGCCTCGCCTTGCAGGATGGTTGGCCCTGAAAAGGGCCGTTTCTTCTGTAAACGGCGTTGCTGTTGGTGGTGGCCAGATGTGCCGAGCCGACGTGTGCAGTGTGGTGTCCAAAGGGTGACGGCTCGGCTACTGGTTCAGGCCTAGCCTTCTCTCAGCAGCAGTTGGGTCCCCACTGCAGCATGGCGCAGTGGTGGCCCCCAGAGCCCCGCAGTGTCGAGTCAGCGTAGGCGGTTTCCTCTGGGCCTGTGCCGGACTTACTCTTCACCGTGGTGCCTGCCGGCACACAAGGGCTTTCTTCGGCTGACCAGGGCGAGAATGAGGCATCCGCCACCAGAAGCGTCGACCAGGGATGGCTGCATTCGGTCTTGTCTCTGCTGGGCTTCCTCTTATTCTGGTGTTCTTTCCTGGTCAGTAGCTGGCAAGCGAGTGACACTTGCGGGCCAAAACACCTGTTTATATACCCCACTGGCCCTTCAAGTCTTGGCTAACTTCAAGCCGGAGGGGGCACTGCTTGCTGGGTGTTGGAAGCGCTCTCTGTGCCAGGCTCCAGGACCGTCTGTAGGCAACGATATTAGAGGGATAGTTGGAGACAATCTGAATTTGAAAAGAATTAAAGTTTTATTACTCCTATCTTTTCCTCTTTAGCCTTTTCCCAATAACTGAGGGTCAGCTAAAGTATTACTTAAGGGGTTAGACAAGGTTGTATGTTGTCACCTCTTCCGCTTGCCAATGACTTGCCAGTAACGTTGCCAATACTTGCTCTTGTAGCTCTGTTATATATTTCGTCAGCCTTAGTTTTTTGGTCTTTCAATCATAACAAATCCTATGGAAAATACAAACCAGCTGATTATATTATAATAAAGTATTGCATGTTAATGTGCTCTATAATCAATGTGTTTAGTACAAAATGCAAGACACAAATGAACTACTGTGGCTCTTATACGTATGCACACGTAATGTTTGTCAGGCTGATACATTCATACAATTTGACAATTCTGGCAAACGTTCTAATTGGTCGAAACACGTGGAACAGCAGAGCTCATCAACCGTGAAAAACATTATAGGGAACTAAAACTGTCGAACTATACAACAACGTGTTTTGTAAATGAATTAAAAACTAAAACAACAACATTCTAATGCTACGAAGCAAATCCAATTTTGTGAAGCAACTGGCTCAAGAAGCAGTAACATCGTCTGAAAATTGATGATTGCCGCCAGTAGGGTTAAAAAGTATTGTCTGAAAGACAGGATAGTATTGTTGTAAACCACTGTACTTGTTTGTTTGTTGTTTACCACTATTGTTGTAGACTGTGACCATGACTTTTCGACATGTCAAGATTTGCTTGGGTTTAATCTTTGCTGGGGTTGAAGTGTGCCTCCATTCCATCGACTGCCATTTACTTTCAGGGGTATCATAAGCAACCCAAGTTTCATCCCCCATGACTATCCAAGATAAAAATTTTCACCATCCTTGTGATGTGTCAGAAAATTGAGTGTGCTGCCCACTCCACAAGCGGTGGAATTTTCGATTACCACTCCATTTTAAACTGCCAGCCGCATTGGTATAGTTGGTAATGTGCTCGCCTCTCATCATGCGGTCTTGGGTTCGAATCCCATTCAGGCACGGCATATTTTCATACGTTACAAAAAAATCATTTCATCCTTCACCGTCTGCATTACCAGTGATTGCAGAACAGTCGGACGTTAATAAAAAAAAAAAAAATCCATTTTAAATTAGCACTACAAGGCATATACAACCCATAGCAATCTCCAACTGGCACCATTTCGTTCTCCTTGAACCAGAGTGACTACCATGAATGAACAGAACTGTAATCGAAGTGCTGCCATGGAGAAAAATTGAGACAGAACTTACTTTTTGAAGCCTCGTACAAGATGGAGAAGTCATTAACAACCTAAGATACAAGGACGATAAAGTCATGATGGCATCCAGTCATGAAGATTTGCAGAACATATTCGACCCTCTTACTGAGAGATTCTGCCCGTATATTTCAATTAAGTGGTGGGGATTTACTGTATTTCGGTTTTTTTTCTATCAGAAGTTGTAAACCTATTGAGAAAAATTTATGTTTTGTTTTATAGAAAAGAATTTCCATTGTTTGTGATTGCACAGTGACTGACTAAAATCAATCGTTTTTCTGGTTCTTGTAGATTGCTGGTGCGCTTTCACTTATGCATAACACGTTACTACAGATCATTGACGTTCTGAAGCAAGTCCAATCACAAATAGCAACTCTTGGTGTATGTACATGGCCTTCTTCTGTACCAGGGGCTTCAGCACCATTATTTGTTATAAAGGAAAATGATCTTGAATTTGGTGTAGGCATCCATGGTGAAGCTGGTATTGGAAAAATATTGGTAAGAACGGCTTGATTATACTACAATTATAAAATATTATACAGGATGATTGTAAAGTCGCGCACCCAAAATGATAACAGTCTTAGAAAGCTGTAATGTATTTTTTATTTTTCTTTCAAAGTTTACGATACAAGTTATAATTACAACTTACTTACTTACAAGTTCACAACAAGTGCTGGAAATGTCCACCGTGGTTTGCAATTGCATCAACGCATTTTCTTACATTGCACGCAACCTTTTTGAGTGTAGCAGTAGCAATATTTGATATACAGTCTTCAATGTTTCTTCTAAGTTCATCTACTGTATGTGGGTTGTTTTTGAACACATTATCTTTCAAATAGCCCCATAAATAAAAATCAGGAGGAGTCAGATCTGGTGACTGAGGAGGCCACAAACCACGAGAAATTATTCGGTCATCAAAGAAATCGTGGAGAAATTGGATAGTACTGTTTGCCGTATGTGAAGTTGCTCCGTCTTGTTGTAGCCAGCAATAACGTTCGTCAACATGTAGCAGTGCTACAAACTGCATGATTATTTCTTGATAACGTTCTGCTGTGATTGTATCCGAAAAAAAGATACGCCCGACAATTCTCCGACGAGATACACCACACCACACCCCAATTTTTTGAGAATGTAATGGCTGTTCATGGAATTCATGTGGATTCTCTGCAGACCATACTCTACAATTTTGACTATTAACATATCTACTTAGATGAAACCAAGCTTCATCGCTGAAAAAAAATTTGTCCAGAACAGATATGTCATTTCGAATGAAATTTTTAAACCAATGACAATACCGCAATCGCTTCTCCTTATCTGGCTCTTCGAGCTGATGAGTTACGTTAATCCGGTACGGATCTAATTTTAATAACTTAGTGGCTTTATGAACACTTCCATAAGACAGTCCAGTCTGAGTAGGAAGTTTTCGAAGAGACTTTTTTGGAGAACGAATAAACGTTTCACTTATCGTCTGCAGACTGTCATCAGATAAAACACTTGGTCGGCCGGTACAATTACGGTCATTCACGCTACCTGTATCCCGAAAACGATGAAACAAACGAAATATGGTCGATTTGTTTGGCACTTTAGCATCTGGAAAGGCATTGGAGAAATGTTCTTGACACTTCACGTAGGATTTCGATTCACAGTAACTCAAAACGATAGAGACGCGTTGTTCTTGCGTAAAAGACATTGCGACTCGAACTGAACAAACCAACTGGTTTCTGGCTAACTGTCGCCCTGTAGCGTGATCTAGTAGTGCTGTACTACTAAACGAAAAATTCCCATATTCTAATCATACTTTACAAATTTACCTTCAATTCCTACACGGCTTCAAACATTTGGTTGCGCGACTTTACGATCACCCGGTATTATTACACTAATTAGTGACTAATATTCAAGATTCTTTTTAATTTCTCTTGTCTTGTATGAATAAACCGAGTGACTCAGAAAAATGTATCCATATTTTGAACTGATGTATTAATTTGAAGAAAACATTTACAGCTTAGAAACCTACATCAGCTGATTATTAAAAACTGCTGTTTTTTTTTACTTTCTCTTGCCTATATGAATAAATAGGAAGGAAAGTATTGTTTTCATGTCAATTTTTCGAAATCAAGTTTTCACCAGATCTACACGTTTTCAGACCCCTTGAACTCAAAAAAACATGTTTTTAGCGATTGGTCTGTGTGTGTGAACAGAATATCTCAAGAACGGAACATCGTACGAACTTGAAACTTAAGTTACATATCACTACCGGACCCGACACGAACATTTTCATCAAAATCGGTCAACCAGAAGTAGTAGTTTATAAGTGTAATTTTCACTTTTTTGCGATTTTCGCAAAAACTGGTCCTACGATTTTTTTAAAAATCGCCTCATTTACTACATTTTTTATGCTCTACAAGATAGGGTAGGCGCCATGTCTGCTGAAATTCTTGGAGAGGCTGTTTTCAAGTATTAAATTTTTTTTTAAGATTGCGGCTTTAATATGCATTTTAGCGCAAAAATGTATGTAATAAAAGTTGTAGGCAATTTAAAATCCTACAACTTTTATTTCAAATATTTTTTTTATAATGCTTAGTTTAGCGGTAATTAGCGATTTTCTGGGTTTTTTTCTCTAGCGAAAACGTGTGAAAAATCGATTTTTTTAAGATTTCGGCCTTAGTGTGCATTTTACGACAAAAGTGTATATGATAAAATTTATAGTAAATTAAAAGATCTACAACTTTTATTTAGAGCATTTTTCTCTACAGAGCCTAGTTTAGCGTGAAAGAGTGATTTTCCATATTTTTAAGCCAAACTGATGTAGATTTTCATTTTGCGTCTTTCACTCATGATTAAAATAAGGTTATGTTTCTGAGGTTAGTTTTTTGTTTATTTCTAATGTTGTATTACTAATGTTAGGTTATATTGGTCATTATTTGCATTGGCAAGAGAAAATTGCGTAGTGTTTCACACCAGATTTTTTTATTTTCCGTACTTTACAAATTATTAATTAATCTAAATTATTATTTTACAAATGAATAGCAAATTGCAATGAATTTAACCTTTTATGTTTACAGTGGATGTTCAAAGTGATTTCCTGCAACTTCAATACAGATACGAATTCGTTTAATGACATTTGCAGCAACTTTTCTTTAAGTCTGTTCACTAATGCTTGAAATCGCACTTGTAATGTTAGTTTTTAATTCATCGATCGTATGAGGGTTGTTTTTGTAAACTTCACCTTTTAAAGAACCCCATAGAAAAAAGTCTGCTGGTGTAAGATCTGGGGATCTCGTAGGCCACAAATCTTAAGATACTAAGCGGTGATTAAAAAATTCCCATAGTATTGCTAGCGTTTCATTTGCAGTATGACATGTAGCGTTGTCCTATTGAAACCAAAAATTTCGGTTGTCCAAATTCAATAATGAAATGAACTGTTGGATTAAATTACTATAAACTACACTGTTTACAATTCTGTCAAAAAATAACGGCCTTATTATATGGCGGCAGGAAATTGAACACCAAACACCAATTTTACTTGAGTGCAATGCTTTTTCATTGAAAGCATGAGGATTTTTTGCACTCCATATTCTACAGTTCTGACTATTCACATAGCCATCTAAATGAAACCAAGCCTCATCTCTAAAATAAAAATTATCCAACAATTGAATACCATTTTCTTCAACCAAAGATCGAAACCACCGACAATATTGTAATACTTTCTGATGGTCTGTAGCTTTCAGTTCATGAGTTATGCCAACGCGATAAGGATGCAAATGTAACTTTTTCGTAGCTCTGAAAACAGTAGTTAATGTTAGCTCAGCGTGCGATGATAATCTTGTAAGCGATTTTTTAGGTGATTGTGTCAAACGATTTTTCAAATCTTTGAAAACTTCTGCGATGAACTTTGTTGGCTGGCGAGGTAGTTTCTCATTGAGTACACTCCCAGTTCTACGGAAATTATTTATCAAACGCAATATTGACTATTTATTCGGAACGGCAGAACAGGAAAATTTCAACTGAAACTTATCTTGCACACATTTGTAAGATTTACTCGCTATGTCAGTCTCTACAATAAACACGTGTTCTTCCTTGGAAAAACCCATTGCTGACTCAATATAACGAAACGACTGCTGTCACCACACTAATGCTTGACTGGAACATTTTAACTGTCTTAGGTAGTTGGCCTTGAGTACACTGTTCTCCCAACATACTGCCAACATACCGATTGGGGGACAGAAAATTTACCGATGTATTACTTCTATCTTCTTATAATCAGGGTTGCATCCGTAATAAAACACCTGTTATTCTGCTGAAATATTAATTACGTTGAGGAAGTTTTACGTGATCTTTGTTTAAATTTTAGGTACGTCCAGCAAATGAAGTTGTTGAAATAATGTTACGTAAATTATGTGGGTCGATCAGTTTAAAATCTGGTGATGAAGTTTGTGTCATGATAAATAATCTTGGTGGTTCTTCACAAATGGAAGTTTTCATCATGCTTAATGAAGTGATAAAACAGCTTGGTAAGGATTACAGTAAAACCTCTCTAATTCGTCACTCTCTAATTCATCACCTTCTATAATTCGTCAGCCCTCCCCAGTTCAACCATTGTGTGTGTGTGTGTGTGTGTGTGTGTGTGTGTATCTGTGTGTCTGCGATACGTGTTTGAGCCGTAGTCACGTATCAACGCTGCTGATGACTAATAGCCTACTGTTTACACTGTTTTTTTTCCTAACATCTGAGAATATTTACAATCAGTTTTTAAAAAAAAACTATAAGTAAATATCTTGAATTGGTTCACATGACGAAGACAATACCCAATGGTATTGCTTCGGAAACGAAAAAAAAAATTATAATTTTTAAAATATTAACAAGATAAAAGATGAAGAACATTAGAAAAAGTAACCAAACTAATAACGGTGATAGTAGAATGGGTAGAGGAAGAAGAGAAGTAGATTATTAGAGATGACGTTGATGTTGATATGGACTTCAATTATTTAAAAATTGTAGGTTAGTCGGTAAATCTAAACGAAAGGTCAAGCAATTTTATTCGTTTCAGTTGTGTCACGTCTTCGGTATTATCGAGTAAATTAAGCGCCAAAGAATTCGGGTGATCTGCTAATTTTTCTTGATATTTGGAACTTAGCTGCGTGATTTCCTCCTTCACGGTGTTGACACGTAAGTCCTTATGCAATGTATCATTTGTCACATACCATGGAGCATTTGTTATTATTCGTAAGACTTTCGACTGGAATCGTTGGATAATAGCAAGATTCGATTCCGCAGCTGAACCCCAAAGCGGTAACCCATAAGTCCACAGTGGTTTCAGTATGGCCTTGTACAGTAGCAGCTTGCTCTCTAATGACAGCTGTGAACGTTTGTTCATCATCCAATACAAATCCCTCAGCTTCAATCCCAGTCTTTTGCGTGTATTTCAAATATGTTTGGACCAGGTAAGGCGTCGATCTAAGTGCAGTCCCAAGTATTTTACATCATCTGACTGAGGAACTGGTCTTTCATTTAGTCGTATCGGTGGACATGTGTCTTTTCTCAAAGTAAACGTAACATGTCTCGATTTGTCGTCATTTATTTTAATTTTCCATTTTTTGCACCACTTTTCAACTATACTTAGATGGTCTTGTAATAATTTAGTAGCCCCAAAGGCAGAGTCATCCATTGCTAATAGAGCTGTGTCATCAGCAAAAGTGGCGATGGTTGTGTTATTGCTCTCCGGTAGATCAGAAGTATATAAAGTGTAAAGAAATGGACTTAAGATACTACCTTGTGGAACACCAGAATAAATTTGATGAAGAGAAGTGTAGACGTTTTGAAATTTAATTTGGAAATATCTTTTTGATAGAAATGATTGTAAGATAATGGAGTAATGATGAGGAAGGTTAATTTTTATCTTGTATAAAAGTCCAACGTGCCAGACCTTGTCAAATGCGTTCGCTACGTCCAAGAAAGCTGCTGTACAGTACTGCCTCTTTTCCAGGGAATTTTGAATGGTGTTTACAAGACGGTGTATTTGTTCTGTTGTGGCGTGTCTCTCCCTGAAGCCGAACTGGTATTCTGGAATGATTTCTACTTCACTTATTATCGGTTTAAGTCGCATAAGAAAAAGTTTTTCGAAGACTTTAGACGCAATTGGTAGGAAACTGATGGGTCTGTACGAACTTGGTGTACTCAGATCTTTTCCCGGCTTCGGAATTACTATAATTTGAGATACTTTCCATTGAGCTGGAAAATGTCCAGTACGTAAAATAGAGTTATAAATAGCTGTAAGCAACATTATAACTTTTTTGGGGAGTTTCTTCAGAATTTCTCCTGTAATCAAGTCATAACCTGGAGATTTTTTGCTGCTGAGGTCTATTTGGATAACTCGACTGACTTCTGCTGGAGAGAAAAATTTTATCGGTGTTAATCTTTAGTAATATATAAGGAAAACATCCTGTGCATGTTGTATTGTTTGTATAAATGTTATGATTCAATACTTTCTTTTTATACAATAGCAACATCTCTAACATCAGTTATCGTTTGGGATTCGTTCGGTGAATGAGTTTGTAAGTTTTGTTACATAAGAATACAAGTCTTCTATTAAGTGATTAAATCACGCATTTTTAAAAATTTTAAATAAAGAAGTTTCAGAAATTTCATTGTAAAATGTCGAAACGCGGTAGTTATCAAAGTTTAACTTTAGTTCAAAAGTATGAAATTTTGCAGCGGTTATGGAATGGTGAAAGTGCAGTAAAATTATCAATAGAATTTAAAATTCCTCGGACATCAGTGAATGACATTAAAAAGAACGGAGCGAAAATAGAAGAATTTATGGCCAAAATGGAAGTTGCTGATGGTGATGTTAATAAAAGAAAAAGAATGACAGCACCTGTACATGCACAACTTGACGAAGCACTATTCATCTGGTTTTCGCAACAACGAAGTCAAGGTTTACCTTTGAGCGGACCAATTGTTATAGAAAAAGCTCTGCAAATAAAAATAAAGAGCTTAATGGCGACGGAAGTTTTAAAGCTAGCTAAGGCTGGTTAGATAAATTTAAGATTCGACATGGTATTCGTGAACTTGACATCGAAGGTGAAAAGTTAAGTGCTGATAGTGATGTGGTGATGGTTATACGAATAAATTAGCTAACACAATTGAAAAACTTGGTTTAACTCGGGAACAAGTGTACAATTGTGATGAAACTGGGCTAAACTGGAAAGCGCTGCCTAATAAAACGTTAGCCTCTATGTCAGAAACTCGTGCTCCAGGTTTTAAATTAAAGAAAGAAAGGTTGACAATCCTAGTGTGTGCAAACGCAAGTGGCAATCACAAACTACCGCTGGTTGTCATTGGTAAATCCGTAAAACCGAGAGCGTTTAAAAATGTCAATATAAATTTGCTTCCAGTAAAGTACCTATCACAAAACAGTGCATGGATGACCCAAGACCTTTTTAAACAGTGGTTTACAGAGTGTTTCGTTCCTCAAGTTAAGTGTCATCTGGAAGAAAACAATTTGCCTAAAAAAGCACTGCTGGTATTATATAATGCCCCAGCTCACCCTGTTGAAGACCTTGAAACAGTTGATGGCAACATTAAAGCAATTTTCCTTCCGGCAAATACATCTTGTTTGATTCAACCAATGGATCAAGGCGTTATTGAAAGTTTAAAGCGGCATTATAGGAAAATATTTCTGCAGAGTTTGATATTTTCCGAAAATGAAACGCAGGTTCAAGAATTTTGGAAAAAGTATACAATCAAAGATGCTATATATAACATATCACATGCGTGGCATAACATTTCGAAAACAACACTTAAGTCTTGTTGGAACAATCTGTGGGCTGACCGAGAAGAAACTAGTAGCATCCGTTCTTACAATGAAACAAACAATGTCTTATCAGAATTAAAAGAATTGTGCCAGAGTATACCTGTGACTAAAAATATTACCGATGAGGAATTAGTTGAATGGATAGAGCAAGATGCCGAACTTGGGTATGAGATTTTAAGTGACAAAGAAATTGTGGCCTATGTTCAAAACAAAGATTCACCTGTTGAGGAAGATAGCAACGAAGAATATGTTTCAAGCCCTGAAAATATTGGTACGTATCGAGAAATAGAAGGAATGCTGACGAAGTGCATCGAATGGTATGAGAGACAGAAAGAAGCAGAGTTATCAAAATTAATTGTAATACGACAAATTCGCCTGTTGGCTGTGGAAAAAGAAAAGAACTCGTTGGTACAAAAGAAGATAACCCACTTTTTCAAGAAATAAATTTGGTATTTTACATACATACATACATATTAGTGTAATTAAGTAACGTTTTCTAAATTTTAATGTGATTTTTTTTAGTGTTAAGTGATACATAGTTAAAGATTCGTTTCATCGATTTTGCAAATGTATACTTTTTCGATTGTAATTTTATATTCGGTAACGTGTACTGTGTTTTGCGTTCTACAAATTAGAAAATGTAAGTACAACCATATACAGAGTTTCTGAAGTAGTATAAAACTAGATACGTAGACTAATACAAATTTACTGTAGTTATAGGACTTAGAATTACCTATTGTGTTTATCGTTAATGTAAGTTTCATTTATGTAATTCGACTTTTATGGAACTAATATACGTACGGGTATGTTATTTATTAACCGTTCATAGCAAATTCCATAATTCGTCACATTCTGTATTTCGTCACTCCTTCGGTCCCGAACGAGACGAATTAGAGAGGTTCCACTGTATATTGTTTTTTTTTTACATTAAAATTCTTTGCGATTTTCTCCAATACAGTTCCTACAATTTTTTAAAAAATTGCCTCATTTACTAAATTTTTTATGCTGTACAAGGTAGGGTAAGTGCCATGTCTAGGAGGCTATGCTTTTGTAGAAAAAAAGGTTTTTTAAAATTACAGCCTTAAATATGCAATTTAGGGTAAAAGTGTTTATTAACCCTCAAAGCGGTAGCTGTCGGTCTGATCGACAGCTAGTGTGCCCATCAGTTGCAACTGTCGATCTGACCGACAGTTGTTCCCACTGTGTTTTTGAATCTTCACTTTTGCCAACCTACACTAACCTATATCATTTTGTTCATAAAATTCTAAGCTTTCCAATAGAGCCGCTTTCATTTCTTAGAGTGCTGTTCTTGCTTCGTTAGGCGATGATTATTATGGAACCATTTGTGCTCACGTGCCTCTGTTGTGTTCTCCTGTGATGTACAGTGTTGTGCCGTACATGTTTTGTTTGCAGTTGTAAATAAGTTAATGTTGTTGTAATTATTTTTATTACATTTTTACAGCATATTTTGTTGTTAATTTTTAGTAAATAACTGTAAAACGGGGTTGAAACAAAACGATAAGTTAGTGTTTATTTGATTTTTTTTGTTGTTTAGGTTAGGGTTTAATGTATTGTTTTGGTTTTATAATAGTTTATTTGATTTTTTTTGTAGTGTTTAGGTTAGGGTTTACTGTAATGTTTTGTTTTTATAATAGTTTTTTTCTCATCGCATAGTAATAAGTTAATTTTATCTTTTTATCAATGGAAAATAAAAGCAATAGTTAGACTTAAAATAACGGGTTATAAAACATGTCGAATCTAAATCAGTGGCTAAATACGAGTACCTGTCGACACTTTTTTCAATATCTTTATTTTTACTTTCTCTTGCCTATATGAATATATAGGAAGGAAAGTATTGTTTTCATGTCGATTTTTTGAAATCGAGTTTTCACCGGATCTATACGTTTTCAGACCCCCTGAACCCAAAAAACATGTTTTTAGCGATTGGTCTGTGTGTGTGTGTGTGTGTATACAAAATATCTCAAGAACGGAACATTGTACGAACTTGAAACTTGAAACTTAAGTTACATACCACTACCGGACCCGACACGAACATTTTCATCAAAATCGGTCAACCGGAAGTAGTAGTTTATTCGTGTAATTTTTCACTTTTTTGCGATTTTCTCAAAAACTAGTCCTACGATTTTTTTAAAAATCGCCTGGTTTACTCAATTTTTTATTCTCTACAAGATCGGGTAGGCGCCATGTTTGCTGAAATTCTGGGTGAGGCTGTTTTCACGTAAAAACATTGTTTTTTTAAGATTACGGTTTTAATATGCAATTTAGACCAAAAATTTATTTAATAAAAGTTGTAGAGAATTTTAAATTCTACAACTTTTATTTCAAACATTTTTTTGTACGAGGGCCATCCGGAAAGTAGTACCCGTTTGTGAAATAAAGACACAGAAGTAAATATTAACAAATGTAAACATTTTTATTGAAAAGAGCATACCTTAAACTACTTCTCCACATAATCTCCAAGCAAATTTAAGCATTTGTCATAACGTGTGACGAGTTTTTGTATTCCAGCATCATATTCCTCCGCCGCCAGCCGATCGAAATACGTAGTCACACCTTCTTTAAGTTCTTCATCGCTGTCAAATCTTTTTCCCGCCAAAAACTCTTTAAGTTTTGTAAAGAGATGAAAATCTGAAGGGGCCAAGTCCGGGCTATACGGTGGATGGTCGAAAATTTCCCAATTGAATTGCTGCAGAAGTTGTTGTGTTATCCCCGCTGCATGAGGCCTGGCATTGTCATGGAGGAGAATGACGCCATCAGACAATAGACCTCTCCGTCGATTTTGTATTGCCCGCTGTAATTTCTTTAATGTTTCACAATACGCATTAGCGTTAATAGTGTCTCCACGGGCCATAAAATCAATAAGCAGTATACCACGTCGATCCCAGAAAATGGTTGCCATAAGTTTCCTGGTAGACAGAACAGTCTTGAATTTTTTTGGTTTCTTTGGTGAATGAGGATGATGCCACTCCATTGACTGTCGTTTACTCTCAGGTGAAGCATAACAAACCCACGTTTCATCACCAGTAACTATGCGATTCAAGAACGCGTCTGCTTCATCAGAATAACGTTCCAAAAATGTTAATGCAGCAGCCATACGCTTGGTTTTGTGCTCATCTGTAAGCATGTGAGGGACCCACCTTGCGCAAATTTTTGAATAATGCAGATGGTCTTTGACAATTTCATGAAGAATTGTGCGAGAAACATTAGGGAAATGTTCACAGATGTCATCAATTGTAACGCGCCGATCGTGCCTCACGAATTCGTCTACTGACCTCAGCAGTTGATCTGTAATGACAGATGGTCTCCCTGAATGCTCATCGTCATGTGTGTTCCCCCTCCCCAAGTTAAAATTACGACACCAGCGCCGAACAGATGACTCATCCATCACATCGTCTCCATACACTTCCTTTAATTGGCGATGAATATCACAAGGTCGAACGTTTCTTGCATTGAGAAATTTTATTACAGCCCTCACTTCACAACTGGCGGCGTTCTCAATTTTTTTAAACATTATGAACGGTCACAGAAACAAGACAGGCAATGCTAGCGTCGCGGAACTTACAACAGAGAAGGCAGACAAGCCACTGAAGCGATCTGACCTTGACCGGCGGCTGCTCGCCTCGTCAGCGCCTCATGCGGCGGAAACGGGTACTACTTTCCGGATGGCCCTCGTATAAAGCTTAGTTTAGCAGTAATTAGCGATTTTCTGATTTTTTCTCACGAAAACGTGTGAAAAATCGATTTTTTTAAGATTTCGCCCTTAGCATTTTACGACAAAAGTGTATATAATAAATTTTATAGGAAATAAAAAGATTTACAATTTTTATTTAAATTATTTTTCTCTACAGAGCCTAGTTTAGCGTGAAAGAGTGATTTTTGGTATTTTTAAGCCAAACTGAGTTCGATTTTCATTTTGCGTCTTTCACTCATGATTAAAATTAGGTTATGTTTATTGAGGTTAGTTTTTTGTTTATTTTTAATGTTTTATTAGGCTATGTTTTATTAGGGTACGTTTTATTAGGTTTTGTTAGGTTTATTGTTAATTATTTGCATTGGCAAGAGAAAGTCGTGCGAGTGTTTCACACCAGATTTTTTATTCGTGTTTTACTATGATTCAAAGACAGTTATCAACAAAAAGAAATTCTCTACAAAACCTGTATTTTGAAATTTTCATATTTATCATAAAAAAGTACTAAAAATGTGAGGTCACAAAATATTTTTTTTATTTATTTTTCTTTTGAATAGAATTATGTAGTATAGTATGGTGTAGACAGGTAGAGTATCAAATTATTTATACTCAATCTGTTAGTTGTAGGGCTAAAATAAATAGTTCTGTTTCTTATCACATGGTCAGCCAATTAAATGACTGAATCATTTAAGAACAGAAGAGGTAGAGGTGTAAAAGACACTAATCAGAGTTATCTCCTCTGAAAGTAATGAATTTCATTGTACAGCCAGACCCTGTGGTGAATGAAGTGAAGGTGTCATTTACAGAGTGGAAAATATGTGCTTTTCAGAGGGCCCGGCATGCTGATAAGCATACTTTTCCACTCAGTGAGGAAGGCAATGGTAAACCACCTCACTCCTCGTTTTACTTAGTAAAACCTCTAGAGGTTGAAACCAGCCTTTCGGCTGTTGACCTAAACAACAACAACAGTATGGTGTAAACAAGCTCCTTTTCTGTTCCCATTCTCTGCAAGACTGTCGTGTTGGGTACGTTTAGCATGTTCCATACAACCAAAGTTGAAATGCTTCTATTCTCCTGATATTCGTCTTCTTTAACATCCAAGCTTCTGTGCCATATAATACTGTTGAGAAGATGTAACATCGAAACATTCTCAACTCAAGATTAAACATAGGTTATATTGTGAGTATCTGCATTGGCAAGAGAAAGTTGTGTAAGAGTTTCTCACCAAATTTTTTACTTTCTCTTGCCTATATGAATATATAGGAAGGAAAGTATTGTTTTCATGTCGATTTTTCAAAAATGAGTTTTCACCGGATCTTCACGTTTTCAGACCCCCTGAACCCAAAAAACATGTTTTTAGCGATTGGTCTGTGTGTGTGTGTGTGTGTGTATACAAAAAATCTCAAGAACGGAACATCGTACGTACTTGAAACTTGAAACTTAAGTTACATACCACTGCCGGACGCGATACGAACATTTTCATCAAAATCGGTCAACCGGAAGTAGTAGTTTATTTGTGTAATTTTTCACTTTTTTGCGATTTTCGCAAAAAATGGTCCTACGATTTTTTTTAAAATCGCCTGGTTTAATCAATTTTTTTTTCTCTACAAGATAGGGTAGGCGCCATGTTTGCTGAAATTCTTGGTAAGGCTGTTTTTACGTAAAAAAGTGTTTTTTTAAGATTACGGCTTTAATATGTTTTATAGCGCAAAAATTGATATAATAAAAAATGTAGAGAATTTAAAATTCTACAACTTTTATTTCAAACCTTTTTTTGTATAAAGCTTAGTTTAGCAGTAATTAGCGATTTTCTGATTTTTTCTCACGAAAACGTGTGAAAAATCGATTTTTTTTTAAGATTTCGGCCCTAGTATGCATTTTTTGACAAAAGTGTATATAATAGAATTTATAGAAAATTAAAAGATCTACAACTTTTATTCAGAGGAATTTTCTCTACAGAGCCTAGTTTAGCGTGAAAGAGTGATTTTCCGTATTTTTAAGCCAAACAGGTCGATTTTCATTTTGCGTCTTTCACTCATGATTAAAATAAGGTTATGTTTATTGAGGTTAGTTTTTTGTTTATTTCTAATGTTTTATTACTAATGTTAGGTTATATTGTTTAAATTATTTGCATTGGCAAGAGAAAGTTGTGCGAGTGTTTCACACCAGATTTTCTTTAATTGTTTCAGAGAAGAAGGGAATAACAATTGCACGTGTATACGCAGGTACTTTTATGACCTCTTTAGAAATGGGAGGTATTCAAGTGACGTTATTAAGAGTCTCCGGTCATTCGGATTGGCTGAAATTACTTGACTATAAAACGGATGCTATTGCTTGGCCAGCTTGTATTTTATCAAATAAAAACTCGACTGCAGTTACTGTGGTGAAAAGAACTTTTTTTGAAAATAAGGTAACAAATTTAAATATTTATGTTGGTTTATTATCACCTATTTGCCTAAACCAGTGGCCAGCCTGTTGGCAGGGTTTGATTCCTGGTCAGGTCTGGCATTTTTATCACTCATCTTCATCTATCATCCTTCTCACTGTCTGCATTAGCAGTAATTGCAAAACAGTCAAAAACCAAAAAATAAAAATGAACATAAAACGAAAAAAAAATACCAGTGGTCATCAACTAATTTGATTAAGAGGTCCGTTTGAAGTTTTTAATGAGATCACCATGTACCGGCCAACTTGTTACTTAATCTTACCTTGCTGACCGTAAAAATTTAGATTTGGAAATCATACTAAATCTTTTTTTTTTGATCCCTAATGTGTGTACGTTGCAATCTGTTCAATTTAGAACAATAAGCAACCCCATGACCCAATGAAATGAGGATGATGTGTATGACGTGTAAATGAGGTGTAGTATTGTGCAGACTCAGGTCGACCATTCCTGAGAGAGTATGGTTAATTGAACCCCAACCATCAAAGTACACCGGTAACCACGGTCTAGCATTCAAATCCGTATAAAAGTAACTACCTTTACTAGGATTTGAACCAGGAACCTTTGTCTCTGAAAATCAGCTGTTAAACAGCTGATTTTGACGACGACTTTACCTCTAGACCAACCCGGTGGGTTGCTTAATACTAATTGTTGATTTCGGAAAAGTTTGATTTATAAAATGTAGCAACAGTTTCAAACTATTGTTGGTTCGTGTACAAAAGTCATAGTTTTTTGGTATTTTGATAGGTATGAATTTTGTGAAGCTTCAGCTTGGTCCTAGATGTGCAGTCAATGTTTTTGGAGAGACTAGTCTGGCGACAGCTGCCGTGCACTGAGCTGGAGTTTCACACACTGTACCCTGGTTCTCCAGAAAAAATGCTTTAATACACGGTTAACCCTTTCACTGCCAAGTTATAAAACCGTGGGTTAAACCAGTGAGCCAAAATTTTTAATATTTTTTTGAATGCACCTTAAGTTTTTAAACATTTTAATTTTTACTGGTTTTATCAATTAAAATTATTTCTTTGTAGCAGATTAATTAAAGTTTATATTAGATTTATTCCACTATTTGTACCACTAAAATCATGAACAACATGAATAAATTTATTGGAAGCCTACTAGTAGTTTTCCGAAGTAGGTCTAACCTTTTTACGTCATTTAGGTGGAGGTTTAATTACACTAGATTGTTCTTTCATGTCATAATCACTATCACTATCGGCTAAATCACAATCAGAGAGGAATAAAAATAATCAATATCATTATCGACGCCATTTCGTGTTTACAAACAAAACAGGCCGGGCAGAAATGAAAATGTCTCTTTACTACGTACAGTAGAGAGTTGAAAATCCGAAGCAATTGGACCATAGATAGTTCGGATTACTGATTTGTTCATATTTTTGATAAAAAACCCTAAAAATACCGCGTAGTCCATAGTTAAGCATTTTAAAAAGGTTGGAATAAATAAAACCAAAAACTTCTCTGTACTTACTATATTTAGTTGCGTTTAATGATCAAACTAAGCCTAGTGTGTTTTGTGTAGCAATGCAGAGGTAGAGTAAAATAATAAAACTACAGTCTGTATTTTACTGTATATTATGTAGTATTATACTATATATTAAATTGAAAACAAACAAAAAACTATGTACAGTTAAACAAAAGGTTCACTATAAACCTTACTAAATCACTGAAATCTTACTTCAAAAACTTTCGAATTTTTGATTGCGTGATTTGTTTAAGCCTCACCCATTCGTTTACAGAAAACATATTGTTTTAAAATAAGTTATAAAACATGTTACGCAGTGTAAACATTTTTCAAAATGTTTTTAAAAGAAAAGTTTATAAAACATGTTACCTTACTCACGCAAATCAAAATATCGAAAAAATACTCAGATGGCGTTTGAATTTTTGACGATTCGAATTTTGGACGTTCGGATTATCGACGCTCTACTGTACTTTATTCCATCGACAAAGAAGAAACAAAGAAGTCAACAGTATATGCGTAAATACTGTTAGTAACATTTACTGTAGGTAATTCAAACACTTTCAATGCCAAACGAGTTAAATCGTGCTTGGCGTGTAAGCATGGTAAGCCCACGTGTACACTCGTGTTTGGTAGTGAAAGGGTTAAATAGAATTAAATCACCTTACAAGGCTTGTGATGTGCTAGTCTTAACAATGAACAAGAATACTAATTTTATTGGTTTTTTTTTAGTTGTTTGGACCTGAGTTGACATTGATTCATGCGAGAATCTTCAAAAAATGTATTGAAGAAGTTGCTAATCAACTAATGGCAGCTGAAAGTAAACTGAATCAGTTAGATAGTGGATGTGGAGATGGTGATTGCGGATCGTCCTTCAAAAGGTTTGCTGAAGGTATGTGAATAAATTTGTAATAACTCTGTAAAGTTTACACTTAACCCTATAAACACAAGAGCCGAAAGGCCGTATAGCTTGCGTATTTATAAAGATATTTGCACGCTATATACAGGGTGATTATAATTGAAATAGACACTTTCGACAGCTTCTTAAACATCAAACTGTGTATTTGAATATAGTAAATGATATATGAGGCGTGTTCAGAACGTAAGTACCGTTTTTAAAAAAAAACAAGTAAAACAATTTTTTTTCAATACAATTTTATTTCTACATGAAAGCCCAAACCTTAAACTATTTTTTGACATAGTTCCCACCGATGTTCAAACAGTTGTCATTGCGGGTGATCAATTTGTCTATACCCTCTTCGTAGAAGTTTCCCGCCACTGACGTGCACAAAACCAAGAGACTCGGAAGTGCTTTAACTTTTCTCACACGGTACAGTGATGATGGTGAGGATTTTTTAAACAAAATTGTGACAGGTGATGAAACTTGGGTCCGTCATGTCACACCGGAATCTAAACAGCAGTCAATGGAGTGGCGACACACGGAATCCCCGAAGAAACAAAAATTCAAAACGACAATGTCTGCACAAAAAGTCATGTGCACTGTTTTTTGGGATCAGATAGGTGTTTTGCTGATTGATTTTCTCCCAAGTGGTGAAACCATTAATATGGCAAGGTATTGCGAAACCTTGAGAAAACTAAGGCGGGCAATTCAAAACAAACGGAGAGGAATGCTCAGTAACAGAATTGTGTTGCTCCATGACAATGCTCAGCCCCATACCGCTGGTGACGCTCAAACATTAGATCGACAATTTCGTTGGGAGCAGTTCGATCACCCGCCCTACAGCCCGGACTTGGCACCGTCTGACTACCACTTGTTCCTGCACATGAAGCGCGAGCTAGGCGGCCAACGCTTTGAAACCGACGATGAAGTGAAAACTGCCGTGGAGTCGTGGCTACATTCGTTGGTGGGAACCTTCTACGAAGAGAGTATATACAAATTGATCACCTGCTATGTTGAAAAATAGTTTAAGGTTTGGGCTTTCATGTAGAAATAAAATTGTGTTGAAAATAAATTGTTTTACTTGTTGTTTTTAAAAACGGTACTTACTTTCTGAACACGCCTCGTAGGTTTGTCTTCCTTTGTCTACTTTAACCTTGGGCCTTCAAACATCTACTAACACATTTTACTACTGTTATTTTATGTATGTGTGTGTTTTTAATATATATGTATGCAATGCACACGTGTCAATTGCTAGTACTAAGGATAGATTGGCATTTTTTTATTGCCCGTTTTTACATTGCATGCTCTTCCAATAACGCTGCTCAGTTTTCATGCTGTAACTCGCCCGATCTTTACTCAGTATCTTTGCCTGATACTGTAATAAAACATGTTCTATTTCATATAATGAATAATTAATATAATAATTTCACCAACCTTCTTTTTAAACCGTATCACCTTTATTTTTATTCTTACTTAAACGTGTTTCGGTGGATCCACCAACATCAGAGTAAATAAAAAAATTGAAACTAAAAAATTTTTATCTCACTTATTTAAAATTTACAGAAGATGATAAATCTTCAGTCACTTGTATAAAACTGATTTAAAATTAATTTATTTTAATTTATCCCTTCTCATATTTACTGCAGATAGCAGCAGCAGTCAATATCACTTCATCATTCCTAAATTTGACCTGTTCATTCAAAATGTCCTGCTTTTGCTCTTTTAAATATTTATTAATATGGAACATCTCATATTTTTCAATTTTATTTTTATTTTCTATATTACATTGTTCTATTATATTAAAATGTTCATCTATTACCAAATTTTAATAAAACATTTTAATATCAAATTATTTATAATTATATCAAATTTTAAAACATTTTAATGTAATAGAACAATGCAATATAGAAAATAAAATAAAATTGAAAAATATGAGATGTTCCATATTTATACATTTTTTAAAGGGCAAAAGCAGGACATTTTGAATGAACAGGTCAAATTTAGTAATGATGAAGTGATATTGACTGCTGCTGCTATCTACAGTAAATATGAGAAGGGATAAATTAAAATAAATTAATTTTAAATTAGTTATATACAAGTAACTGAAGATGTATCATCTTCTAAGTAAAATTAAATAAATTTTAAATAAGTGAGATAAAAATTTTTTAGTTTCAATTTTTTTATTTACTCTGATGATGGTGGATCCACCGAAACACGTGTAAGTAAGAATAAAAAACTGGTGACGCAGTTTAAAAAGAAGGTTTGTGAAATTATTATATTAATTCATTATATGAAATAGAAATAATTTCAAACTACAGGATCCATTATAAAGATTTATTTTTGAACTAATGGTTTTATTCACAATACGTGTTTTACAAAACATGTCATGTACAATGATCAGCCCATTAACAGTAAAAACTATAAAGTATTAACACAAATTTTCTGCGTGCCAATATTTTGCTCGCTCAAACGCCAAGCGATTTTCATGTTTATATATGCAAAAGAAGCATACGTTTTGTATAAAGCACCTGGAATTTTTTCATAATTTTTTATCAGTAATGAAATTTGATAAAGGAATTTATTTGAGAGCATGTTATGATAGCTGAACCTTCATTATTGCATGTAAAACCTGCAGATTTCATAGGGTTTTAGGTAAACATTCCTTAGTGAGTATAAACACAATGAATTCACATTGCACAAGCTGAAGACAAATACGTTGCATTTGTATATATTGTTTGATGCTTTCAAACGCAGTCGATTATCCATCAGTATTGTCTGCTTGTTGTAGAAAGCAGAGATAAATCTCATACAAAGGCTTAATTTACTCGAAACAGAAGGAGATGACTTAATTTTATGTTATTTAGCGACCAAATCGAAAATAAAAAAGGCTAAAAGTGCAAATTACTCCAAAAGAAAAGAAGAAGAATGCTACATTAATCATAGGTCATATTTTTCAATTATTTACTTTGGCTAGAGAAAGTCGTGTGAGTGTTTCATAACACATTGTTGCCAAAATAAAACTAAATAAATGTTGTATCTTATATTTCCAGGTGTACTTGTTGTGCTCGATTCACTTCCTGTTAAACGACCAGCTTCATGTTTAATGCAGCTTGCCTCTATAGCATCAAATTTAATGGGAGGTACTTCTGGTGGATTCTACAGCCTTATGTTACGAGGAGCTGCTCGATCTGCTCCCGATTGGGTACTCGCGTGGGAGTCAGCATTGGATACTGTTAGAACATATACCTCTGCCAAAGTCGGTTATCGTACAATGGTTAGTAATTATTTTAATTTCTGTAAAACATTTTGTGGCGGATAAATGTGTCTTGTTGTATTTAATCTTTTCTCTTCAAATTCGAAATCTGTGGAGAAGAATGTTCGCAATGATAAGAGCGAGGATATTAGTCAGGATGTCGCTCTTCAGTATCACTGGACAGATAATAAATTGAACCCATCTTTCAGATTCCTAAGCCAAAAAATACTTCTTTGGCTAGTTTGTTAACAATGTTCTTCCGTCTTCACTTATGGCACCAACTGCATCAATCAATACTTGAGATTTTTTTTCAACAGGTTGGCTGTGCTATGTATAAGGGTAAGGAATGGTATGCGTAAAAAAAAAGTGAGGAAACCTGTGATCCTCACGCCCTACCAGAAAAAATATTCTTGGAACAGGCCAACACAAAATCACTTCCAATGTATTTTAAATGGGAATTCTATTAACTCCTAAACACAGAGTTCTACCAAACGAATTTTTATAATTTTTACATGGTTTTAAAGAGTATTCTTTCCTGTTTTCCCCAAAAGTTCTAAACTTGAAATTCATTCTAATTTAGAGCTTTATTTTACGAAATGAAAAAGAGTGTCACCGCCACCCCTCCTAATTAATCATTTACTGTGTTGCCAACCTTCAATAGTTCTCCTGGCTTTTGTCGGCGTGGTAGGCCCTTTGGCGGTGTACCGACATACCTTTCAGTTGCACACCAACAGAGGCCTTTGTCGTCAAGACCGAGCCAGTAACCGCCTTCTACCACAGCGCTCTCGGCAACTATATAAAGAGCACTACACTGAGCCGAGAGATTCAATTCCGATCCAGACACAGAGAAATTCACTTCCACCAGTCTACAGCATCGACAAGACGTCCACCACGACACATGGCTGCCGGACTCAAGCGAAGACTAATTGACGACCCTGCAAGAGAGAAGATGATGCTTCCGCTCGCCGACCTGTCACAGTAGGCCGTCGACCGGACCATCATCGCCCGCTGACGCGAGCAATGCCCAAAGTGGTCCCTCGACCGAGCCTTATGCCCACCGGATCTGACGAAGCAGCTATCGACGCACTACTGCGAGTGAAGAAGATAATGTCTCCGCTGGACGATGACATGCCATGTCACCCAGCTCTTCAACTGCCATGACGACTACGACCGATGCTTGAATGGCCCTTTTTAGGGCCACCAACAATTAAAGGTTTTACCTCGCCACTTAATGTCCCCATCCGGTGACTAGAGTAAATTTCATTGTAGCGTAGCGGCAATACAGTGTAATGTAATGGGGTTCTCCCACATTTACCCCTCCATAACCATCTTCGTATGGCATTCACGTATACAAGCTTGCACATAAAAAATATCGTTGAAAAACAACGAAAAACTTGGATGGTTGTGAACGTATGTTCCCTGATAACAAATAATTATATTACTCTAGAATCCCACTAATCCAAACTCCACTTGTTGCAAATGTAACAGGATTTATTCATTTTACCTTTTATTATTTTCTCTTGCCTATATGAATATATAGGAAGGAAAGTATTGTTTTCATGGCGATTTTAAGAAATCCACTCTTCACCAGATCTACACGTTTTCAGACCCCCTGAATCCAAAAAACATGTTTCTAGCGATTGGTCTGTGTGTGTGTCCGCGCGTGTGTGTATACAAAATATCTCAACTTGAAACTTAAGTTACATACCACTACCGGACACGACACAAACATTTTCATCAAAATTGGTCAACCGGAAGTAGTAGTTTATTCGTGATATTTTTCACATTTTTGCGATTTTCTCAAAACTGGTCCTATGATTTTTTAAAAAATCGCCCGGTTTACTAAATTTTTTATGCACTACAAGATAGGGTAGGTGCCATGTTTGCTGAAATTCTTGGTGAGGCTGTTTTTACAAAAAAAAATTATTTTTTTAAGATTACGACTTTAATATGCATTTTAGCGCAAAAACTTATACAATAAAAGCTGTAGAGAATTTAAAATCCTACAACTTTTATTCCAAACATGGTTTTGTATATCACTTAGTTTAGCGGTAATTAGCGATTTTCTGTTTTTTTTCTCACGAAAACGTGTGAAAAATCGATTTGTTTAAGATTTCAGCCTTGGTATGCATTTACGACAAAAGTGTAATAATCAAATTTATAGGAAATTAAAAGATCTACAACTTTTATTTACAGCATTTTTCTCTACAGAGCCTAGTTTAAGAAAGAGTGATTTTCCGTATTTTTAAGCCAAACTGAGGTTGATTTTCATTTTGCATCTTTCACTCAATTAGGTTATGTTTATTGAGATTAATTTTTTGTTTATTTATAATGTTTTATTACTAATTTTAGGTTTATTGTTAATTATTTGCATTGGCAAAAGAAAGTTGTGCGAGTGTTTCACACCAGATTTTTTTTTATTAAATTAACATCTGTTTGACTTAAAGAAAGTGCGGAGTTTTTGAAAAAAATTGAATTTTTGACAGCTCTGGTCTTAGGGCCAGGTGACCAGTGCAGTCACCCCGGGCCCCGCCCTTGATGACCTAAAATGATGGCAAAGGAAGGGGTATGTCATCTCTCTCAGAAAAGCCCCGCAAAAAAAGGTTTGCTCCGGGCCCCGCTTCGGCTAAGGTTAGCGCTGAGTAATATTGACTTCTTTGTATTTCATATGTTCTCTAACATGTCTGTGTATTTTTGTCCAGATGGATGCTTTAATTCCTGCATTTGAAAAGTTTACTACTCAAATGGAACAATTTGGAAACTGGGAAGTAGCTTTGAGATCAGCTGTAAGAGAAGCAGATGCCGGTTGTGAACGTACTAAAAAAATGAAAGCATTGTAAGTTAAACGCCTACTTCATGTAGGCAATGACTTCATTGACTATGTTAACCAATTGTTTTCCATTTTTTTAAGGTCATTCAACAAATGTAAACAGGAATTTTCCCATTGGATTCCTGTAGTGAGCTGAGCAGCACAGCATTCCGGGGAATGGTGGTGGGGGGATGGAGAGGCGATAGCTATGCGTATCCCCCTTTTTTTCTCGTTTGCCATTTCTGTACAGGGTGATTATAAATGAAATCGACACTTTCGACAGCTTCTTAAACATCAATCTGGTGCATTTGAGTATAGTAAATGATATAGGTTTGTAGGAAATTTTTTAAAGTTTATGTTGGTAAAACTGTTAGTAGCATTTTGTGGTTGGCTGCTGTTACAACAACCAGTCTAGCAAAATGGCCTCTACTCAAGTGGAGAAAGCTTATTGTGTTCTTGAATTAGCCAAAACAAACTCTGTTACGGTTGTGAAACATCATTTCAGAACAATATCGGTAAACCACCACCAACAAGGCAATCAATCTATGACTGGTATAAACATTTTAAAAACAGTGGATGTCTGTGTAAAAGGAAGATTACTGGAAGACCTTCTGTTACAGAAGAACAAATTGATAGTGTTCGTAATGTTTATGTACAAAGTCCAGGAAAATCAACTAGATCAGCAAGTTTAGAATTGCAAATTCCTCAACCGACTATGTGGAAAATTCTGCGGAAACATTTGAAAATGACACCTTATAAATTGTAGTTAGTTAAATACCAGTGATAAAGCTGTACGTAAAAAGTTTTGTCTGGAGATGCAGCATTGTGTTGAAAATGATGACGCATTCTTTAATCGCCTAATTTTCAGTGATGAATGTAATTTTCACATTAGTGGAAAAGTTAATGGACATAATGTTACAATATGGGGCACAGAAAACCCAAAAATAACTTTACAGCATACACGTGATTCCTTTGAAGTAAACATGTTTTGGGCATTATGTCGTGAAAAGGTTTACGGGCCATTCTTCTTTCACAAATTGTCAGTAACCGGAGTAATTTATCTGGACATGTTAAACGAATGGTTAATGCCTCAACTCCAGGAAGATAGTGATGACTTCATTTTTGTACAAGATGGAGCTCTGCCTCACTGGCACTTACAGGTCAGAAATTATCTTGATGAACGTCTTGCCAGACGATGGA
The DNA here is from genome assembly GCA_035578175.1 of Catonia carolina. NCBI lineage: Eukaryota > Metazoa > Arthropoda > Insecta > Hemiptera > Achilidae > Catonia > Catonia carolina. The sequence goes on from JAQMRL010000010.1 coordinate 29,284,189, forward strand.
TCGGTCGTGCGAGGAAAACATTGTGTTTATGCCATGGCCACCTCATAGTCCAGACGTAACGCCCTGCGACCTTTTTCTTATGGGGTTATGTAAAAGACAAAGTTTTGGTACTACCGCTTCCTGTAGATATCAATGATCTAAAACAACGTATCGCAAATGCTCTTGCCACAGTTGACCGTCATATGCTTAATCGTGTGTGAGAAGAATTCGACTACCGTGTTTGATATCTGTCATGTTACAAATGGTGGACACATTGAACATCTGTAAATATTTTGAATAAAAACTTAATAAATACCTCTATATAATCATATAAGTAATTACCTTAACTTTTCAAAAATAAATTTTCTATTAGCTATCTAAACTGTCTATTTCATTTATAATCACCCTGTATTACTATAAACGAACAGATAATACTAGCGTCTGTTATGCAACGCATTATTATTAATTTTTTTGTCAAAAATAGAGTGAAATCGAGTAAAATTTTATAAAGACTCCAAGCCCAGTTTGCAGAGAACAAGACAACCCCAGATAAAGAAGAGGATGAATATGGAACGGATTTCAATTTTCTAGGTATAGTCACTTGAATCACGAGTTTGCCCTTGTTTACAACGAGGGGTAAAGGGGGGAAAGCATCAGTGCGCATGCGTGACTGCTTTAATTTCAGTACGACAAACATAAAAACTTGTACTATACCCAAAGCATATACACTATATGCTTTTGAGGGAACCTTTTGTAGGTTAACTGTACGAATATAACTGTTTGTTACCGTAAAAACAAATGTCCGTTTCTTGAAAACGTGGTTGAACTATTCACAGTGCTGAACGCAATGTAATAAAATATTGTGAAGTTGAAGCTAAACAAAAATGCCTATTCGTGCCTCTTAACAAAAGCCATGAGCGAGCGGCTAACTGCTGTGATGTTTCTCTTTCCACAATTCGAAAAATAAAGTAGGAAATTAAGGACGTGAAGAAGCTATTCTTTAACAGTTTTGTTGACACCTGGTAAAAAAAAGAAAACGGCTAGGTAGATACTAGAGAGACTGATAATGAAAACGCCAGTGACAGCAATAGTATAGAAGGCGATTCATTCGTAATTACAGTAATCAAACATTTCTAGTCATTTAATTAAGCTATTGGCTTTATTACAGGTTATTTATTTCTTATAAGATTTATGAAGAAAACATTTTCCCAGAATAAACCATAGCTTACAAAATTTATGTAGAAACTGCATGGTAGTGAAATGTACGAGTAGTGTCTCACTGTTGAGGTTGGCAGCACTGTAAATATATCATTTCCCTTCCTCACAGCCCATACATAAGCAAACGGCAAACTTGTGACTTCAGTATCTATATAGTGCAAGCAGGAGAATTGGTGATGAGTAATTGAGTGAGTCAGTGAGGGTTTTCCCATTTATAGATTCGAGGGTGGTCTGAAAAGTTTCCGACCAAACAAAGATACAAGACATTTTTCCGAAATTTTTTTTTTTATTTTTCAACATAGTATCCTTGTAACTCTGCAAACTTCTCCCAGCGATGCTCCCATCTCTGCAACCCATCCAAATAGTACTCGGCGTTTTTCCCTGCAAAATAGTTGGTCACGAAGGTGATTGCCTCTTCATTTGACGAAAATCTCTGTCCTCCGAGTGCAATTTTTAGATGAGAGAACAAAAAAATGTTGCTTGGGGCTAGATCTGGTGAGTAAGGCGGATGATCAAGCAGTTCAAACCGTAATTCGTGGATTTTCGCCAAGTCAACCACTGAGGTGTGAGACAGTGTGTTGTTTTGGTGAAACGGGATTTTCTTTTTCTGCAAATGTGGCCATTTTTCCACAAGCTCGCCTTTAGCTTATCAAGTAATGATGCGTAGTATGCTCCTGTAATGTTTTTTCTTTTTGAAGATAATCGATTAAAATAACTCCATGACTATCCCAAAAAACAATCGCTATCACTTTCCCAGCTGAAAAAACAGTTTTTGCTTTTTTTTGGAGCCGGTTCCCCCTTTGCAGTCCACTGTTTGGACTGTATTTTTGTTTCGGGCGTATAATTGTGTATCCAAGTTTCATCTACAGTAATTAATCGGCGCCTAAACTCGGATTTATTGCACCTAAACTGCGCCAACAAAGCGTTGGAAATGTTCATTCAAACACGTTTTTGGACTAACGAGAGCAAACGCGGCACCCAACGCGCGGACAGCTTTCGCATGCTTAAATGTTGATTAATTACGTGACAAACAATTCTTTTGACAGGTTCATAACCTCTGCTATCTCTCTCACTTTAATTCGGCGGTCGTCTAGCACCATTTGGTGAACTTTGGCGATGTTTCCATCGGTAGTTGCAGTTTTTGGACGTCCCGAACGTTCATCGTCTCCCAAGCTCTTACGGCCACGTTTAAAATCAGCTGCCAAAAATTTCACTGTGGTAAATGATGGTGCAGAGTCCCCATACACAGAATCCAACTCATCTTTGATTTGCGTAGACGTGCTGCCTTTCAAAAACAAATATTTAATGACAGCTTGATACTTGATTTTGTCCATTTTCACAAAAACACTCACATCAACTCACTTAAATGACTGTTACATAACAACTGCCCATCCAAAATGACTGAAACTTTGGTGAGTAACTGTCAGCAGATGAACAACAAAATTCACAAGCTTTTATTTACGAGTGCTGCCATCTTCACGTTGAGGTCGGAAACTTTTCAGACCACCCTCGTACTGATAAATTTATTATTATAAATTATTTGTTTATTAAATAATTCATCATTAATAATGTATTTCAGACTCGGAAGAGCTAGCTATGTGAGCGAGAAATATTTGACGGATGTTGATGCAGGTGCGTATGCAGTCACTGTCTGGTTAAAAGCAATACAGAAAGTTATAGTGGCAAATATAAAATCAATTTGAAATTAAAACAAATCAAAAGCAAACAATTAGTATATTATCATAAACCATAAAGTTATTTAGTATGTAAATAAATTAGCTTGTTACAATTTATAATGTTTATTTTTATAGCACATATCTTAATGTAAATAAAATAGTATTTTTAATTAGGTAAGCTCTGGTGTATTATTTTTTCCCTTTTTTACTATTTACTGTCGATTTCTTTTTTACTTTCTCTTGCCTATATGAATATATATTGGAAGGAAAGTATTGTTTTCATGTCGATTTTAACAAATCGAGTTTCACCGGATCTACACATTTTCAGACCCCCTGAACCAAAAAAACATGTTTTTAGCGATTGGTCTGTGTGTGTGTGTGTGAACAGAATATCTCAAGAACGGAACATCGTACGAACTTGAAAAACTTAAGTTACATATCACTACCGGACCCGACAAGAACATTTTCATTAAAATCGGTCAACCGGAAGTAGTAGTTTATATGTGTAATTTTGCACTTTTTTGCGATTTTCTCAAAAACTGGTCCTACAATTTTTTAAAAAATCGCCTGGTTTAGTAAATTGTTTATGCTCTACAAGATAGGGTAGGCGCCATGTTTGCTGAAATTCTCGGTGAAGCTGTTTTCAAGTAAAAAAAATTGCTTTTTCAATATTGCGGCTGTATTATGCACTTTAGCGCAGAAATTTATATAATAAAAGCTGTAGAGAATTTAAAATCCTACAACTTTTATATAAAACATTTTTTTGTATACGCTTAGTTTAGCAGTAATTAGCGATTTTCTGTTTTTTCTCATGAAAACGTGAAAAATTGATATTTTAAAGATTTCGGCCTTAGTATGCATTTTACAACAAAATTGTATAAGCTATAATTAAATTTATAGGAAATTAAAAGATCTACAACTTTTATTTATACCATTTTCTCTACAGAGACTAGTTTAGCGTGAAAGAGTGATTTTTTGTATTTTTAAGCCAAACTGAGGTTGGTTTTCATTTTGCGTCTTTTACTCATGATTAAAATTAGGTTATGTTTATTGAGGTTAGTTTTTTGGTTTATTTCTAATGTTTTGTTACTAATGTTAGATTATATTGTTCATTATTTGCATTGGCAAGAGAAATATGTGTGTTTCACACCAGATTTTTTTATATTTGGAAACAAAATGAAGTCAGCTGGTGCCAATTCAAAATTTCAGGCTCAGTTTTGTAGCATTTGAGCAATTCCAGGCATTTACTGGGTCTAGACATTCCTCATTTCAAAATCCTCGATTAAAATGTGAACAACAGATTTGGGTATGCTACTCTCTTCGGTTAACATCTTAATACTCATTTTTCAAATATTGTCCAAAAGTTGTCGGACTTTTTTTTGAGCGTACCGTCAGTTTTTGTCGTTGATGGGCGACTAAAGTGCTCATCATCATTGATGATCTCCCAACCCTCCTGAAACCTCTTGTACCATTCAAAACTTTGATTGTGTTACATTGCATCCTCCCTTAACGCTTGCCTAAAGGTACGATTTCGATCCTCGCTGCCGCTGCAATTGCATTGCGCTGCCGTAGCAGCGGTTGCTAACTACTGGTTCAATTCATTTGTTATAGGGATGTTTCCGACATCCACCGCAGCAGCACATGCGGCGCTCCCTGAGCTGCGCTGCTCAAGCTGTCCAGCTGCCAGGCCGCGCCAAAAGCAGTTTGGCAGCGGTATCGTGTTGTAGAACTGACCACCAATACAGACAATCATGTCAAATTTTTCGGTGTGTGATGATGAAAAGCTGGTTGAAGTTGTCTGCAAACATCCAAATTATTTATGATGCTAGTATGGGGGGTTATAAAGATGCTGTACTCAGGGAAAATATATGGAAAGAGATTGATGAAAATTATTTTTTCTTTAAATCATCAGCCACCAAACTTAACACAGTTTCGAATTGGGAGTAATTTAGCCTACCGTATTTTTTCAACAGGTCTTCATCACGTTTCAAGTGCCGCTCGATAAGTATCTGAAACCAACTTTCCTCTTCATGGGTTTTGTATGTTTTAGTTACAGCTTTGTGTTTCCGTAATAGCATCAACATCGATATCTCATCATCCTCTTCTTCTTCTGCTTGTAAACGTAATCTCATTTTTTTTTACATTCGACATGTTGTAAGTTGTATGTCGGAGGAGTAGTATATTGTATCACGTTCTATAATCAACTGGGCTAGCAGCTGCCGCTAGCAGCGATACTCGAAAACATAATGCTGCTGCTACGGCAGCGCGATGCATTGGACGCGGCAGCGTGTTGCCATGGCGGCGAGGATCGAAATTGTACCTTAAGCATTTTTAGTGTATCTGTGCCATTTTTACCTAGTTTAATCCAAAATTGAATTGCATAACACTGCTCCAAATTTTGTGGCATAATTTTTTCAACAAGGGTAAGATGACACACTATCTGGTAAGCTTGATCTTCATTCAACCCCTGCCCACAGGCGACTACAGACAGTGGCATTCTCTACTTAAGAACCCCACCCAATTTTTTCCATCAGGAACCGTGCCACACAAGCATAAGTAGCTGTTAAATGCTTGTGTGGCACGACAAGCATAAGTAGCTGTTAAAATTCATTACCAGAACTTTTTGAGACAGATCCTGTACCTTAATAATTGTTTCTACAAGAATTGGCAGTTCTGACAACCCAGAGTTAATAATAAAAAGAACCCAGAGAATAATAAAGAGGGCACTGTACTTTTAAAGACTTCTGTCGATTTCTTTATTGTAGATACCCGAGTTTGGAGTCTTGTTTCTTCAAAACCGCTTGTTGAATTTTAACGTACCATACACCAAAATTTAGCTGATTTCAAACAACTCTCATGAATAGGCATCCCTTTATAGCCACCCCATTGTTACTTTTCCACTCTATTATCTACCCTTTACCATGTAATGCTGGAGATTTTGCAAACCTTCTTCGATATTGTCACAATATATTGAGTTGAGAGTGTGTGAAAGTCGTTCCTTGATAGATTGAATTGGTTAGTTATGAAAAGGACTGCCGTGGTATCCCTACCACACCTGTCACTCACAAAAATCCATACGTGGTATGTATACCACATCCGCACCAAATGTGTTAATGCAAGACTTAACTTCAGGAAATAAAAAATCTGGTGTGAAACACTCACACAACTTTCTCTTGCCAATGGAAATAATTAACAATATACCAAACATTAGTAATAAAACATTAGAAATAAACAAAAAAACTAACCTCAACAAACATAACCTAATTTTAATCATGAGAGAATGACGCAAAATAAAAATCTACGTCAGTGTGGCTTAAAATACGGATAATCACTCTTTCACGCTAAACTAGGCTCTGTAGAGAAAAATGCTTTAAATAAAAGTTGTACATCTTTTAATTTTCTATAAATTGATATATAAACTTTTGTCGTAAAATGCACACAAGGCCGAAATCTTAAAAAAATCGATTTTTCACACGTTTTCGTGAGAAAAAAACATGAAATCGCTAATTGCCGCTAAACTAACCGTTATACAAAAAAATAATTGAAATAAAAGTTGTAGGATTTTAAATTCTCTACAACTTTTATTATAGAAATTTTTGTGCTAAAATGCATATTAAAGCTGCTATCTTAAAAAAACAAATTTTTTACGTGAAAACAGCCTGACCAAGAATTTCAGCAAACATGGCGCCTACCCCATCTTGTAGAGCATAAAAAAAAATTAAGGAAATAAGGCGATTTTAAAAAAAATCGTAGGACCAGTTTTTGAGAAAATAGCAAAAAAGTGAAAAATTAATACGAATAAACTACAACTTCCGGTTGACCGATTTTGATGAAAATGTTCGTGTCGGGTCCGGTAGTGGTATGTAACTAAAGTTTCAAGTTTCAAGTTCGTATGATGTTCCGTTCTTGAGTTATTCTGTTCACACACACACACACACACACACACATAGACCAATCGCTAAAAACATGTTTTTTGGGTTCAGGGGGTCTGAAAACTTGTAGATCCGGTGAAAACTCGATTTCTTAAAATCGACATGAAAACAATACTTTCCTTCCTATATATTCATATATGCAAGAGAAAGTAAAAATCACAGGAAGGTAAATAATTAAGATGAATTCTCAATCGCAGTAATGTTTTCGCTGGCCTGAAACTCCTTCACTGATATGGTCTTGTGAGCATGCGTATAATTAATACATCAATCCACAACTGCAGCTTTTTACTTTCTCTTGCCTATATGAATATATAGGAAGGAAAGTTTTGCCCATAACAAATAGGAGTGTCAAATTATTTATACTCAATCTGTTCGCTGCAGAGCTAAAATAAATAGTTCTGTTTCTTATCACATGGTCAGCCAATTAAATGACTGAATCATTAAAGAAAAAAGAGGTAGAGGTGTAAAAGACACTAATTAGAGTTATCTCCTCTGAAAGTAATGAATTTCATTATACAGCCAGACCCTGTGGTGAATGAAGTGAAGGTGTCATTTGCAGAGTGGAAAATGTGTGCTTTTCAGAGGGCCCAGCATGCTGATTTGCGTACTTTTCCACTTAGTGAGGAAGGCAATGGTAAACCACCTCACTCCTCGTTTTACTTACTAAAACCTCTACAGGTTCAAACTAGCCCTCCGGCTGATGACCTAAACGACAACAAGGAAGGAAAGTATTGTTTTCATGATGATTTTAAGAAATCGAGTTTTCACCGGATCTACACGTTTTCAGACCCCCTGAACCCAAAAAACATGTTTTTAGCGATTGGTCTGGGTGTGTGTGTGTATGTGTGTGAGAACAGAATATCTCAAGAACGGAACATCGTATGAACTTGAAACTTGAAAAACTTAAGTTACATATCACTACCGGACTTGACACGAACATGTTCATTAAAATCGGTCAACCGGAAGTAGTAGTTTACTCGTGTAATTTTTCATTTTTTTGCGATTTTCTCAAAAACTGGTACTACAATTTTTTTTAAAATCGCCTCATTTACTAAATTTTTTATGCTCTACTAGATAGGGTAGGTGCCATGTCTGCTGAAATTCTTGGTGACGGTGTTTTCCTCGTAAAACAATGGTTTTTTTATGATTGCGGCTTTAATATGCATTTTATCGCAAAAATTTATGTTATAAAAGTTGTAGAGAATTTAAAATTCTACAACTTTTAATTGAAACATTTTTTTTTGTATAACGCTTAGTTTAGTGGTAATTATCGATTTTCTGTTTTTTTCTCACGAAAACGTGTAAAAAAATCGTTTTTTTTAAAAGATTTCAGCCTCAGCATGCATTTTACGACAAAAGTGTACATAATCAATTTTATAGAAAATTAAAAGATCTACAACTTTTATTTAAAGAATTTTTTTCTACAGAGCCTAGTTGAGTGTAAAAGAGTGATTTTCCGTATTTTTAAGTCAAACTGAGGTTGATTTTAATTTTGCATCTTTCGCATGTTAAAACTAGGTTATGTTTTTTGAGGTTAGTTTTTTGTTTATATCTAATGTTTTATTACTAATGGTACGTTTATTGTTAATTATTTTCATTGGCAAGAAAAAGTTGTGGGAGTGTTTCACACCAGATTTTTTTTTTTCTGCGCCATACCATGTACTTAAGCGAAAAATTTAAAGTTTTAGATAAATCTAATTTTACTTAACAAATGGTCATAATAAGAATTTCCAAATTAGTTAAAAAAATAGAATACAAACTTAATTTTTTTTCTTTTCAAACCAAAGATAATCCATAACTAAATTCATTTAACACACACTGTATAAAAACATTAGAAATACAAATTTACATTCATTCAAATACCCTGATTACAAATTTTAGTCCATGAATTTAAATAGTTTTCTTTATGTATAATTATAGAACTTCACTGTAAACAACACTGAATCACATGTAATAACAGTCTTAATGTTGGAATGTACTTCTGCTGAATTGGATTTTCTTTTATTTTCATATTTCTTTATCATCCCTACAACAGATCCAACGAAATCTGGTATAAATATATTTGACAAATATTTGGATGTTATAAAGTGGGTGACTGAGGTAAAAATGTTAACTTTCATAACAGTAGATTTATTACAACATTTTTTTATTGGGTCATATTCAATAATTAAAATAAATGGATTTTTTGCTAAAATTTATATTGTATTTAACTATAGTTCAGCCGTTCTTAGTTTGCTCCTACTGTCAACAAACAAAAGCCACCTACTACAGGGTGCATGCTAGAGTCTACGACTTTACGGATCTCGTATTCCTATTAAGTTAACTAATTTTCAAATTATAAGTTCTTAAAGTACTAAAAACATCAGTCATGATATGATATAGGCCTAACAATTTCACTTAGAAAAATACTTTTAAAAGTATTTAGTATTTAAATACTTTTGAAAGTATTTTGTTGTTACTTTTTAATCAACGGGTACACATTTTGATATAATGCGCATGCTCAGTGACATCATTATTTGTTTACATTAGGAGCAAACTTAGAGAGGCTGGACTGTAGAGTCTGCCTACGCTAAGATAGGGTGACCAGATTGTTACCATGCAAAAACGGGACACTAATATAACATGCACTACCGGGGCTGGGGTCTAGGGGTGTGGGTATGGTATAGGGCCTACGGAATCCTGGTTTAATGTTCGTCTGTTAAAAATATTATAAAATAAAAAAATCAAGTGTCTAAACTTGTTTTTAAAACTTTTAAAGTGTGAATTTTCTTTTTTTTTAAGCCTATCAAAAGCACACAATTTGCTAGTTTTTAAGGAATAAAAAATATTAATAAAATGTTGAGGTTCATATTACTTTATTACAAAAGTTATTTCTCAATTATAAATGAACAAGGATATAGCATTAAAATACACAACTGGTAACAGAATTTAACAAAATGCAATACATTTTTAAGTTTTGGTGTACTTTTCATTTGCTCCAGCCAACTTAATAATGTCTTTTTTCCCTATTAGTAATTATAAAAGTGAGAAAACGGGACATTTTGACGTCCCGACAACATTTTTTGGGACAACGGGACACAGAATGAAAAAACAGGACTTTCCTGTTTTTACGGGACGCCTGGTCACCCTACGCTAAGAGTACTCCGACGTAGGCAACCAGCGACACAAGTGAGCATGTGCATTAATTAAAAATAAGCACGGCATGATCAAAAACAAAATTCCATACAACACTAATTCGCTCTAAGCTTAATATTATAATGAAAACACGTTCAATTCATCTGTTAGAAAATATTTTATAAATTGAACATCAGTTTACCATTAATAACTAAAAATTTACTATTGTTACTCTCACATTGTTATTTTTTGTTACATTTTTTACTATTATTACATTATTATTTATGATTAGTAGGTTTTTATTATAGACTCAGTTTTATTTTATTTTTGGTCACAAGTAATAATATAAGACTAATGCGCTTGAACTATAACAGGAGAGTAAACAATTCCAGTGATTCGTTGGTTATCATTTCAGATTGTTTACTTCATATCATTAAAAAATTAATGTCTGTGACTAGTTTAATACAACTGTTTGCACTTGCCCGTGTTGAACTCATTTTTTGTTTCATTAGTTATCTTTTGGTATTGTATCGGTTCATTTCGATTTTTTTCGTAGACTGAAGTTGAAAAGTTTTGTAAGCTGTGTTTTGTTAACATGGGTGATAGTGAATGTGTTGAGTTTTTGAAACATAAAAGCGGCAACCACAAAAGTAGAAAAAAAAATTGTTAAACAATTGTTTTGTTAAATGTAACGGTTAAAATAATTAATTAAGGAGTCTCTTTATGAAACTACAATAATTATAAGTAATCTGAACGGTATAATTTGAAAACGCTTATAGGATTATGTTTATTTTAACTGGATGTAGATTGTAGATTTTTACTTTCTCTTGCCTATATGATATATAAGAAGGAAAGTATTGTGTGTTCATGTCGATTTTTCGAAATCGAGTTTTCACCGGATCTATACGTTTTCAGACCCCTGAACCCAAAAAACATGTTTTTAGCGATTGGTCTGTGTGTGTGTGAACAGAATATCTCAAGAACGGAACATCGTACGAACTTTAAACTTTATTACATACCACTACCGGACCCGACACAAACATTTTCATCAAAATCGATCAACCGGAAGTAGTAGTTTATTCATGTAATTTTTCACTTTTTGGCGATTTTCTCAAAAACTGGCCTACGATTTTTTTTTTTAAATCGCCTTATTTACTTAATTTTTTATACTCTACAAGATAGGGTAGGCGCCATGTTTGCTGAAATTCTTGGGGAGGCTGTTTTCACGTAAAAGATTTTTTTTTTAAGATTGCGGCTTTAATATGAATTTTAGTGAAAAAATGTATATAATAAAAGTTGTAGAGAATTAAAATCCTACAACTTTTATTTCAAACATTTTTTTTATAACGCTTAGTTTAGCGGTAATTAGCGATTTTTGGTTTTTTCTCACGAAAACGTGTGAAATATTTATTTTTTTAAGATTTCGGCCTTCGTATGCATTTTACGACAAAAGTGTATGTAATCAAATTTACAGGAAATCAAAAGATCTACAACTTTACTGCATTTTATGACAAAAGTGTATGTAATCAAATTTACAGGAAATCAAAAGATCTACAACTTTTATTTAAAGCATTTTTTGTACAGTGTCTAGTTTAGTGTAAAAGAGTGATTTTCCTTACTTTTAAGCCAAACTGAGGTTGATTTTCATATTGCGTCTTTCATATATGATTAAAATTAGGTTATGTTTATTGAGGTTAGTTTTTTGTTTATTTCTAATGTTTTATTACTAATGTTAGGTTTATTGTTAATTATTTGCATTGGCAAGAGAAAGTTGTGTGAGTGTTTCACACCAGATTTTAAGGGTTAAAAATAGTAAAAATGATTATATTATTTCATTGGACTCTGTTCTGTACTTTAACGATGCTATGTATTTAAAAACTATACTGCGTATACACAATACTGAAATTGAGTAATCACCAAATTAAAAATCTGGTGTGAAACACTCTCAAAACTTTCTCTTGCCAATGCGAATAATGACCAACATAACCTAACATTAGTAATACCACATTAAAAATAAACAAGAAACTAAACCTTATTTTAATCATGAGTGAAACACGCAAAATGAAAATCAACCTCAGTTTGGCTTTGAAATACGGAAAATCACTCTTTCACGCTAAATATGGCTCTGTAGAGAAAAATGCTTTAAATAAAAGTCGTAGAGCATTTAATTTCCTATAAATTTTGTTACATACATTTTTGTCGTAAAATGCATACTAATGCTTAATTTTTAAAAAAAATCGATTTTTCACACGTTTTCGTGAGAAGAAAACATAAAATCGCTAATTACCGCTAAACTAAGCGTTATACAAAAAAAAAGTTTGAAATAAGAGTTGTAGGATTTTAAATTCTGTACATTTTTTATTATATAAATTATTGCGCTAAAATGCATACTAAAGCCGTTATCTTAAAAAAATTATTTTTTTACGTGAAAACAGCCTCACCAAGAATTTCAGCAAACATGACGCCTACCCTATCTTGTAGAAAATAAAAAATTGAGTAAACCAGGCGATTTAAAAAAAATCGTAGGACCAGTTTTTGAGAAAATTGCAAAAAAGTGAAAAATTATACGAATAAACTACTACTTCCGGTTGACCGATTTTGATGAAAATATTCGTGTCGTGTCCGGTAGTGGTACGTAACTTACGTTTCAAGTTTGTACGATATTCTGTTCTTGAGATATTCTGTTCACACACAGACCAATTGCTATAAAAGACATGTTTTTTGGGTTCAGGGGATCTGAAAACGTGTAGATCTGGTGAAAACTCGATTTCGAAAAATCAACATGAAAACAATACCTTCCTTCCTATATATTCATATAGGCAAGAGAAAATAAAAAATAAAATCAAACTTTCTAGCATACCCAACGCCATTGATACGGTGATTAAATAGATTTATTGGAAGAACAAGACGTCCAACACTTATATGAACATTTTAGGCAATTTAAAGAAATTATCATAAGAAAGCAACATCAGTCTGGCACTCAGTTAAAATTAACAGCTACAACAAAACTTCCTACTTTTCCTGGCTGTATTCGATATAACGGACTATGCCCTGCCCCGCCCATTTAGTTCGTTATAATGTGGACCTACTGTATTTACAAAAAATAATTCAGAACAAGGTTTTCGAAGAATTAATAAATAAAAGAATACATTATTCACAATTTAAATACTATTTATTAATAATTAAAAAAAAACACTAAATAATCAAATATTCAATATAATATAATAATTTAAATCAAAACAAAATAAGAAACACATCCATGAAAGAAACCAAAACAAATTAAAAAAAAAAAGAAGAATAGGAAGATATTTTCCAAAAATAAAACCTGTACATAAATTTGAAGAAGAAATTATGTCAGTCTTTTGTGTTTAAAATTATAAAATACTTGTACATACGACATCTAATTTAAAATAGGTATTTATTCTAAATCAAAGAAATTTATATCAATTGAAAGTGGCTACAAACAAATTCCTTTAACAAGAAAAAACTATAAATTTAATTACTTATATTAACCTTTTTGAATGTGATATATTTTAATATCACAAAATTTCCAGTCTGAATTGAATGATATAGTTTTATAATGATTTATAAGCAGTAAGGTATAAAAAACCACATATTACTTACATATAGTTTTTAAATGCCTTTTTTTTAGTAATCTAGCAGTGAGGGTAAATTTTTGATTGAGATTGTTAAGTTGGATAAAGTTTATATTTTCAGACTGCTTGTCCACTGGAAGAGTAATGGTACAATTGTCTGTATACAGATGATTTAATCTAAATGCATAAGGTTCAGATGAATCACAACTAAAATCATATAAAAACAACTACAACAATACTATCAGACTTCCAACCATCTTATCGGAATTTGATTTTAAGACCAGAGTCATCTGGTACACACTTGAATCCCCTCACTTTTTTTTTTTTTTGGTTTAACCCTTTATAGGCCTTTGGTAAGTATACTTACCACTGGCAATAAGGTCGATTTTTTTAAGAATAAGCTATGCAGTTGAACCCTATTGGCATTTTATGGTTTTATAGACATTTTCTGGAAAGTAGGCTATCCACATTTTGAAATTAGTGCGAAGCGACCATTTGCTTCGTGAGTTACACGAATGTGGTAAGGATTCATACCAGCGCACGCAACAGTGTTGTTTTGTTCAGTGCTTAGAAAATTCGAGTTTTTTATGGAAAAGCAAGCATACATGCTACTTTAAAGTTGAGATAAGTTATTCTACACATTATGTGATTCCTATTTCAATGAACGTTCCTTGGTAAGTATACTTATCAGGGCTTAACATAAAAAAATATATCTTATAATAGAGCTGTTCTGTTCTTATAATAGTGCTGTTCTGGCACTAGAGATACATTATTCAAGTCCCTATAAAACAAAATTTAACATTTTACAACATGTATATTTTTCCCCGTAGTACTGCCCTATAAAGGGTTAACGCCCGACTGTTCTGCAATCAATTACTACTAATGCAGACAGTGAAGGATGAAATGATTTTTTGTAAAGCATATTTTGAAAATATGCCGTGCCTGAACGGGATTCCGATAACCTAATAGTGCTCTAGGAGAATGAGGATGACCTGCAGAGAGCACTTTTTATGCTGAACAAACTCTGCAAAGAATATAAGTTCAAAGTTTCAACGAAGAAGACAAAGGTAATGGCATTCAGGGGGAAGGAGCCAGTCAGAAGCAAAATTGTTATAGATAATAATATTTTGGAACATATTTCCCACTTTCAGTATCTAGGTTGCAACATTACATACCAACAGGATAAAGATGCATTGATTTCAGTAAATATGCGAAACTATCCACCGCACTTTAAAAAATCGACGGCTGAGAACCAGAGGAATGTAACTGCAAAAATCGGTTTTTTTGTTTTTTCACTATTCCTACACAACTTTTTATGCTGCACAACATGGTATTAATGACATTTCTCTATCTCCTAATTTAACCGATATTTGGTAGTTACGTTTTTCGAAAAAACTCTGTTAGCTCAGGACCAGAGAAACGTATTGGTGGATACGTTCCGTGTCTCGCATTGCGCTTCAGAACCAGAGAGACGTATCTGTCACTTATGCTTGTCTGGTTCTGATAAAGTATTGTTTTTAAAACCAGGGAGCCGATGTTTGGGTTATATTACTTTAATAAGGCATTAATATATGTCCATTCATGATGTGTGTTTACACAAACAATAAACAAACTACAAAATAATTATTGTGTACACGAAAAGTAATCTATGACTCATTCTTTCGCAATATGAGTAATCCAGTGTACATCAATGTACCACGTTTACAAACGTATTTTAGTTATTTTAATTCGGCTTTAAGCGTCCTTCGTGAATATGTGGTTTTGATTGTTACTTTTCTGTAATTGAATATTCTTTACAAGAAAAATCCGTTCAAGATTTTAGATAAAAAAACGTAATTTAAATTACGAAAAATTCACAACTAGTAGCACCAGTGCAATTAAGTACACTAATTGTTTGTACTGTAGTTTGCGCCAACGGCATTTTAAAAAATAAACGAGGCACAAGGCATGAATATATTTAGAAAATTTTGGGGGTTAAAAACAATGACAATATTTGTCACTTCTCATAAAGGAGATTCCGACAGCACGGGTTGCCAAAATTGGTCATTCAATTTATCATTCCATATCCCGCAAAGAGACAAAATGTGATCATTGTTTTAATTTTTGCAATTTGACACCTAACGAACAAGAGGCTGAGGGAATAATGTACGAGAAGCATTTAGCACGAATGAATTCGGCTAGAGATTTTAAAAACAAAATTAAAGGAGACGCAATTGCTGCAAAATGCCACCTTCTAGAATTTTATTTAGAAGCAGTTAGATACTGTCCATCAGTTAATGCAAAAGCAATTTTTTATAAACGTAGATTAGTTGTACCTATATAATTTAACTGTTCTAATTGTTGCTTCAAAAAGAGCAACGTATTACATGTGGCATAAAGGTATAGCTGGGAGAGGTTCAGCAGAGGTAGCTTAATATGCCTTTTCAAAGAACTAGAAAAAGTTGCTAATGGGCTGCCGGTTTATTTCAGATACTTGTGGCGGACAAATCAAAAACATTAATGTCTCTGCAATGCTGCATCATATTGTTCAATCTTTTAACATTCCTTTAATAGAGCACTGTTGTTTTGAACCTGGACATTCGTGCAATTCTGTTCATGCGAGCATTAAGAAGTGTTCAAAGAACATCGATATTAACATCCCACTGGTTGGTACACAGTTGTCCGAACAGCTTCAAAAAACTAGAAAATATGAAGTTGTTGAAATCTGCCTACAAGATTTCTTAGATGTTTCGAAATTGAAGAAAGAAAAGTTAAAAAACAAGAAATGTCCGTAAAAATCAGATCCAGTGGTTAGTAATGTTAATTTTACATACCTTAAAAGTGACTGTTATTATTTACTGTCAGTATATTCATGGAGCTAATAAATTCGAAAAATTTGCTACTCGCAGAAGGATATCACAATCAAAATTAGATGAACGTTTTGAATTCAAATCCTTGTACAGCGGACCATTGAAAATTGCTGAAGAAAAAATGAAAGACTTGTTTGATCTCTGCGATTCTCCGATAATAAAAACCTCTTTGTTAACTTTTATAACGTGTTAGAAAATGGCAATGTAATTCCAAAAATAAAGAAGGGGACAAAAAAACAAAAATAGGAAAATTGAAGAAATCGGTAATATAAAATTCTTGCAAAAATACCAAGAAAAGCAAAAAAATAAAATATTTAAAGTAAACAAATATTTACCCTAATTTTTTTCGAAAACTGACAGAGTAAATAATTTTGTTTCAATTTCAGATTGTTCATAAAAAACTTTAATTTGCAAATATTTCCTTGTGTCTAATGTATAAATTTTTGTATTGAAAATAAGTTAATTGTAAGGCTCTTTTGTTTAAACTGTTTTATTTTGTAATTACTTTATGTGTTTGATTGTAAAAAGTGGTCATTCTATTGACCGAGAAATCGGTGGCCGCTAAAAAAGTTTAAGTTGTAAGTTTTCATACTGTCAATATTTTTAAGTTTATTATTTTCAAAATTTTTAAAGTTTTCGTATCCTAATATTAACATTTCATATTTTAAATATTTTGAGAAATTTCTTATTTTTTAAATTGTTTATTTAAAAGAATTTTTAGTTATTTTGTAAACAATTATATCTAGCAATAATTTATTGGGTTAATTCCATCTATAGCTAAATAAAAATTTAGCTACAGATGGAATTAACCCATCTATTTTTATGAATAAAACCATGATAAACATGTGTGTAGAAACGTATGAATACCATTCTCAGTCTAACTTACTTTATAGTTCAGAACCAGAGAAACGTATCTGCACAATCACTAAAATAAATCGCAATATCAAGGGCATTTTCGAAAATTAATTTTTACATTAATTAAGAAGCATTAGTAAAGAGTTCAAATAACTTTCTATTGATAAAGGTTTTTGAAAAAATATAACGGTTTTCCCAAAAAATGCACTTTCTTTTTGCTCTCCTGCAAAATCAGTAAAATGCAGATACGTTCCTCTGGTTCTCAGCCGACGAAATAGCACCAGCAAAAACATGAGGGTGAGATTTTATACAACATAAGCAATGCCAACCCTACTCTATGGCAGTGAAACTTGGGTGCTATCAAAGCGAGAGGAGAGTAGATTGCAAGCATCTGAAATAAAATTTCTTCGACAAACGTATGGGCATAGTAGAGAAGACTGTTACAGGAATACCGAGATAAAGAAAGAACTCAACATCTTCTCTATAAATGACTGGGTATCTCACAACAGAATGCAGTGGTTAGATAGAGCATGTGAACAGAATGAAGGAGGATAGGATACCTAAGCAGACACTGGGCTATAAGCTGGAGGGCAGGAGAGAACAAGGATGCCCGAGAAAGAGATGGGCATATTTGAGAGGTTCAGATCAGGTGGAGATGCCAAATCCTTGAAAGGCAGAAGAAGATGACTTGCCTTTTATTTATGGCTTATTGAAAATTGAGAAAACATCCCTCGTACTAAAAAATTTAAACTTGCGCAGAAATAAATATACAAAAAATAATGCGGAAATATATTTACAAAACTTTGGAAAAGATTTTCTAAAGAACTGTTAATCAATACAATTATTTACCAAGATCAAATTCTTACCATGAGGTTACTTAATTTGTAATTCTGTACAAATGAAATTGGTGATCTCCGACTCTTTTACAACTCCCTAGACAGATTCACTTCATTACTGATAAAGTAATAAAAGTATTCATAAAAATAGAATGTGATTCAAAAATTTAAATTATTAAATTAGTTAATTCTTTATACTAATTTAATAGTTTTCTTAATCAATTCGTTCTTAAAAACCTCCTGTAAACTAAGACTTACGAAAAAAAACCACAACTTACTGCCAATTGTATTATATTCCTACTTATTTAAGGCTCAATTGTTAGTGTTAATTAAAAAATCATCCTTTTAAATTCCGAATTTATAATATATAACAAAGCTTTTAAAAACTAGGCGATGTAAATGAAGACAAAATTTTTGAATTTTAACCTCGTTTCTCTTCTCTGTTTGTTAATACTTTCAAATATCAGACTACACCACAGTTGTTAATTTGTAATCAATAATAATAATTTAATATTTAGCTTTCCTGGTCAATGTTTTTAACAGTTTTCCGTGGCTACTCCAAGAGAATACCAGGTCAGTCTCCTTTTTGCATTCCATGCAATAGTATAATTTTCCTATTTCCTACTCCAAACTTTTAAACTTGTAACATAATGTACATTATTTAACATGAAAATAAGATTTCTTTATTTCGTAAAAACCAATTCCTAAATTTCACCTGCAACAAGAAGCCCCACACAACTTATGATTTAGATTGTTCATGCAATAAAAAAACTTATAAAAGAAAAGAAACAATATTTGATTCCTTTGTAAATCATTAATTATACGAAAAATAATATTTTTAGCCATACTTTATGCAAAAATAAATATTTATAATGCATCCTGCAGTTTGAAATTATTTCAATTTCATATACTGAATTAATATAATAATTTCACCAACCTTCTTTTTAAACTGCGTCACCTTTATTTTTATTCTTACTTACACGTGTTTCGGTGGATCCACCATCATCAGAGTAAAAAAAAAATTAAAACTAAAATTTTTTAAATAAGTAAGATAAAAATTTTTTAGTTTTAATTTTTTTATTTACTCTGATGATGGTGAATACACCGAAACAACGTGTAAGTAAGAATAAAAATAAAGGTGACACAGTTTAAAAAGAAGGTTGGTGAAATTATTATATTAATTCATTATATGAAATAGAAATATACTTTATGATACTTAAAATAATTTCTTAACTACTAAAATCTCTCCCCATGCACTTTAATTATATTAAATGGCGCACATATAAGCAAGAGGTTAAATCAGGTGGCAGATTACTATGAGGATGGAAATCAAAAGCTGGTTGTACAATACAAATGCCTTAATTAACGGGTGTTTTATTAAGGACGCAACCATGATTATAATAAGAAGATAGAAGTATTACATCGGTAAATTTTCTGTCCCCCAATCGGTAAGTTGGCAACAGTGTACTCAAGGCCAACTACCTAAGACAGTTAAAATATTCTAGTCAAGCATTAGTGTGGTGATAGCAGTCGTTTCGTTATATTGTGTCAGTAATGGTTTTTTCCAAGGAAGAACCGGGTGTTTTATTAAGGACGCAACCCTGATTATAAGAAGATAGAAGTAATACATTAGTAAATTTTCTGTCCCCTAATCGGTATGTTGGCAACAGTGTAATCAAGGCCAATTACCTAAGGCAGTTAAAATGTTCCAGTCAAGCATTAGTGTGGTGACAGCAGTCGTTTCGTTATATTTTGTCAGCAATGGTTTTTTCCAAGGAAGAACGCGTGTTTATTGTGCAATCTTGTGACTTCAGTATCTACACCTACCAGGCTATTTATCATCCACTTTTATAAAAATAAAACACAAAATTTTCAAAGAAGCCTACCTACCTAATAAAAAAAAAGAATACTGTATTGGTTGTGCATTATTTAGATTATAATGGATTAAAAAAAAAATCAAGGAATAACCTATGAAAACAAAACACAACGCATTTGCAACGAACTGAATACAAGAGTGGAAAACATTACTTCTATAGGGTGTTTTTTTTAGAGGTATAGAACTTTAAAATGAAATAAAACACAGAATAATTGAACAATTGACGTGGAATTGGTTTTATTTTAAAGATAATTATTTGCCATTTTTATTTAAAAATAATTTCCTGCATGTGGCTGCCGCGGCTGGCTTGGACGTGGTCCAATCGAGACGTCCAATTTGTGACCACTTTTTGCAACATTTGGGTGCCGTATATTGGTAATACGCGGCGAATGTTGCCTTCCCAGTCATTAATTGTCTGTGGCTTATTGGCATAAACTAGCGACTTTACATATCCCCACAGAAAATAGTCCAGCGATGTTAGATCGCACGACCTTGGAGGCCAATTTACAGGTCCAAAACGTGAAATTATGCGTTCACCAAACGTTTCCTTCAGTAAATTGATTGTGGAACGAGCTGTGTGACATGTTGCACAATCTTGTTGAAACCACAGCTCTCCAACATTAAGGCGATTCAATTCAGGAACAAAAAAGTCATTGATCATGGCTCTGTAGAGGTCACCATTGGCTGTAACATTCTGCCTGGCATCATTTTTGAAGAATTAAGGACCAATGACTCCACCAGCCCATAAAGCACACCAAACAGTCACTTTTTCTGGATGTAAAGGCTTCTCAGCAATATATCGAGGATTACTTTCACTCCAAATGCGGCAGTTTTGTTTATTCACGTAGCCATTCAACCAAAAATGGGCTTCATCACTGAACAAAATGCTCTGATGGACGATTATGTCGATCATAAAACGGACGTAGTGCGCGATAAGTTTCACGAACCGAACCATGATTTTCAAAATAAATCTGCACAATTTACAAGCGTTGTTCAGGCATCAGTCTATTTATTAAAAAAAGGCAAAGCAAACTGAACGTAAATTCCAAAACAGTTTTCAAAATGGCCGCCTTGGAAATCAGTACTGCCAACTTAACGTTCTATACCTCTAAAAAAACACCCTTTATTTGTAAACAACTTAACAGGATACGTGCAAACAGTGGATAAATATACAAATAAAATTATCTTTTTCATTCTGATAAAATTGATGTATTACATTACAAAGTTCAATGCAACATTAGTCTATACGCGCAAAATTTTAAACAATATTTTGTGAGATATTTCATTGATGCCCGTGAAAGGATAAAAAAAATTATCAAAACTCAATAAATAACAATAGAACACTTTATAAACCCTTTATCACTTCATAAAATTAAATTCATTAGTTATCTTTATTACATAGAAGGTACGAATTTAAAAGTTTATTTTATGTAAAAAAAATAAATAACCTAGAATTTTCTTGGGTTTATTAAAGAAAATAGTAAAAATAACTTTGTTCAAAATATTTTACAATTATTTAACATAAAAAAAACTACCAAATACACAATAGATGACTCTCACCTGATAATAAAAAGTTTATACATCCTTTCAGATATCATGTAACCATCTTCAAATGTAATATTAAAATATCAATACTTAAGACTTTTTACTGTTGTCATAACCTGACTGAAAATGGAAACATGATATCAAACCTACTAACTTTTTAATCAGGTGAAAGTCATCTAATTGTAATTGGTAGTTTTTTACTTTCTCTTGCCTATATGAATATATAGGAAGGAAAGTATTGTTTTCATGTCGATTTTTCGAAATCGAGTTTTCACCGGATCTACACGTTTTCAGACCCCCTGAACCCAAAAAACATGTTTTTAGCGATTGGTCTGTGTGTGTGAACAGAATATCTCAAGAACAGAACAATGTACGAACTTGAAACTTGAGTTACATACCAGTACCGGACCCGAACATTTTCATCAAAATCGGTCAACCGGAAGTAGTAGTTTATTCGTATAATTTTTCACTTTTTTGCGATTTTCTCAAAAACTGGTCCTACGATTTTTTTAAAAATCGCCTGGTTTACTCAATTTTTTATTCTCTACAAGATAGAGTAGGCGTCATGTTAGCTGAAATTCTGGGTAAGGCTGTTTTTACGTAAAAACATAGTTTTTTTAAGATTACGGCTGTAATATGCAATTTAGCGCAACAGTTTATATAATAAAAGTTGTAGAGAATTTAAAATTCTACAACTTTTATTTCAAACATTTTTTGTATAACGCTTAGTTTAGCAGTAATTAGCGATTTTCTGATTTTTTCTCACGAAAACGTGTGAAAAGTCAATTTTTTAAAGATTTCGCCCTTAGAATGCATTTTATAACAAAAGTGTATATAATAAATTTTATAGGAAATAAAAAGATTTACAACTTTTATTTAAAGCATTTTTCTCTACAGAGCCTAGTTTAGCGTGAAAGCGTGATTTTCCGTATTTTTAAGCCAAACTGAGTTCGATTTTCATTTTGCGTCTTTCACTCATGATTAAAATAAGGTTATGTTTTTGAGGTTAGTTTTTTGTTTATTTCTAATGTTTTATTACTAATGTTAGGTTTATTGTTAATTATTTGCACTAGCAAGAGAAAGTTGTGTGAGTGTTTCACACAAGATTTTTTTATATTATTTAATTTTCTAAACAATACACAGGGAAATAATTAACAAAAAATATTTTACAAATAAAGCCTAAAAATTAATTAATACATCTGAAAACCTGATAAAAATGTTTTCGATACAAATAACATTCAACATAACATTTATTATAAAACTGTTATTCCCGACCCTGGAAAAACCTATAATATTTCTGATAAATAAGGTATCATCTTGAGTAATGAATATAATTACCTGATATTCAGATTTTAGTTGGACAATTGAATCGTGACCACCAGTAGGGTTCTAAGCAACACATTTTTCAAAATCATGTTAATTACGCAGAAAAAATCGAATCGACATCCGTACTAGTGTAGGGTACTTTATATTCATTTAAAAATAAATCCTTATAATGCATCCTGCAGCTTGAAATCAATTCTATTTCAAGTAATAAATTTCATTAATAATTTTAAGCTGCTTTAAATTCTACTGTCACTTACACGTGTTTCGGTGAATCCACCATCAACAGAGTACACAATATCATTTGAAACTAAATTTTTTTAATTTAAAATCTGTATTAGGTATTAAAACTTCAATCATCTATATAAAAAGTTTTACGTATATGACTGAAAATGTAAAATCTTCTACAGATTTTAATTAAAAATTTTTAGTTTCAAATGATATTGTGAATTCTGATGATGGTGGACTCACCGAAACACATGTAAGTGACCGATAGTAGAATTTAAAGTAGCTTAAAAAGATAAGTGAAATTTATTAAATCAAATAGGTATTTTATATGTTGAAATCTCTCAAGTTGGCAGCATTAAAACCGATAGAATACCGCCAGTTTCAGGCCTTGTGGTGCAGTAACGTTCTAAGCGTTCAAGGATGTCCACTTTACTTGAAGGGAGATCGGCTCATCCTTTTAAAGTAGTAAATACGTTGCAAACGACTTCCATTTATAACGTTGTTACAATTTAAAATTCCCAATATACGTAATAACTATCTTATTACATTTAGTAACTTATAATATTTTATTTCATGACTATTACATTTAGTAACTTATAATATTTTATTTCATGACTAAGTAAACAATTAACTATGTACTTCACTAAAAAAATAAATTACTCTATTATTATTATTGCAATAATTTGTTTTTATCGTCTCCTGAACATATTTAAATTTTTCGCTTGGAACATTACTGGCGGGAGTCATTCATTTGTAATATGTTAATTTGAGCTGGTGAAAGCCGAAGTGGTAAAAGTCATTTTTCTTCAGTTTTGAGTTATTGGCACCACTTGGTGGAAAGTGTTATAAGGCAAACTAGTACAAATCTAACGACGACATTAAAAATAATGCAATGATTTTATTCTCACAATTTTTAGAGATTAGTTGTTTTTGTTGAGAACATGATACTGGATTAACAAATCTAAGGTTCATTAGGGAACTAGACAATGTTTTCAAACGGCACGTGGAACGATACTCCCACCACCTGGTCAATGACTCTGGTATTCTCCCGTTTCAATATGATGTTAGCCAATATCCACTTGAGGATATTTATTGTTTAAGACTTTGAAATGTGAGATATACAGTGTGATTTGCTTTTTGAATGCAAAAAAATCATCTGATTGAAATTTACAGGTAAATCACACTAAGGTTTACAGCAAAGTAATGAACGAAGGTTCTGTTTGAAAATGGTACATGAACAGAAATTCACGTTAAAGAACGCTTACGCCAACCTTCAGTTGTGACTGAAAAACTGAAATCAAAGACTGAGGAAAAAATTCAAGAAGATACATATTCAGGCATGGCATTTTTTCATACGTTACAAAATATCATTTCACCCTTCACCGCCTGCATTAGCAGTAATTGCAGAACAGTCGGATGTTAAACCAAAAAACAAAACCTTGATGAGTTGCTTTTATCTTTTCCCTGGATTTCAAGACTGTTCACAATGAACCTGTTAGGCCGCTCTCACACTGGTGAAACACGCCGCGATTAAAATGACTCCACCAAAAAACGAGCCGCATCGTGCACATCGAGAAGACTTGACCTCGCATAACTGTTCAATCTTTTCTTCAAATCCACCTGCAGTTCGCGAAATGTCAAGTGATGAAGAAGTTATAGTCGTTGCTTATTACTATCTAAGAAGATAATAGAAAAAAAACGCAGCTGTTGGATATCAACGTATATAAGTAATAATCATAATAGAGGAGCGTAAGTGTGTCCCGGAAACTCTCCTGTGATGAATACAAATTTAAGTCTTTTTATCGGATGTCAAAAGAAAGTTTCCAACTATTACTTGAGCTTCTTGGTCCTAAAATTATAAAAAAAAACACACAAACTACAGGAGTAGTTTGTTTCCGAGGAGCAATTGCTAATGATTATACGCGACTGGTCGAGGACATGTTGGACAAACTGAGTCAGATGCAATCGGTTTGATAAAGGTCATATATTTAATGGGAGTGTGAACATATAAATGTAAGGGTAGGACTTGTATGCGATGTCGAGTCGAAGTTGTGTCACAGTCGAGTATCATTGGTGGGAGAACAACCGTAGTGGGGACTTGGGTGTACTTCCACCAGCTTTGTGCGTATTCACGATAATGCATGTCCACAACTTAACGTAAGACTCTTGCTTCAGTAGTTTAATTGGGGGCGATACTTAAGCATTCACCATACAGTCTAGACTTGGCACCTTACGATTACAAACTTTTTCAAAAATTTGAAGAGTTTTTAGGCGGAGCACGGTTTGCAAATGATGACCAACTGAAAATGGTTGTTACTAACCGGATTAAAAACTTGGTATTAACCCAACACCAAACATGGATACAAAAACTTGAACAATACTAATTAAGTGTTTGAATTTGAACAATGATTACAAAGACAAGTAGCTCAAATTAAATTAAAAAAAAGTTTTTTAATATATCTACCAATAATAAATACAGAAAAAGTATTCTTTACTTTCCAGTAAATCTTATATCTCTTTGACTTTCAGTGGACTAATGCACAGACATCGTGTTATTGTACTAAAAACTTTGTTTTCTTCACGAAAATCTAGCTACTTTTTTGAAAATAATATAATTGATACAAGTGATAACAGAGGTAGTCAATGCTCCTATCAATAATATGAAAGATGACGTACAATACAAACTGTATGTTACCATGTCACCAGCTTTCCAAGTTCAATATCACAATACACAAGAAAACACAATCAAGTAGGTATCTTATCCACAATTTAACCCAAGAGCAATGCACAATTTAATTTAATAGACAGCAGACATTTATTATAAGATACCAGTTTTTAGAAGTATATGTTGCAAAACATTCAATACTAGGTTCAACCTGCATTTTAATATTTTCAGGACAGTACCCTTATGACAAACAAGCATCAGATTTACCTTGTTCTAAATGCATTTCCTCATATCTTATATGTTTGCCATCCATCTATAACGTTGTTTAATTTATAGAAAATTCGCTGGCAGTGTTAATTTTTACAATAAATCTGTTGAAACGATTATACAGTAATCCCTCGGTATCCGCGGACTTTGTCCGTGGGCCTAAAACCTTAACATACGTACGTTTTCTCACCTTGTGTACACCGTACTTGGTTGGGAAGTCATACAATTCTGAAAACATGTGTTCGAATAAATGTTTTGGCATCCGTGTCATGTTGAGTGACAGACTAGTATGGCGACGGCCGCCATGAGCCAAGCTAGATTTCTGCGTACTGTACGTAGTGAGCGCGTCAGCGGGGTACCGGGCCCCGCCAGTAACATCCCACCCTCATCGCCATACGTACCCCTAGGCACCATACTGTAATTTCTCCGTATGTTTTCCTCCATGTGCCAGTCTAACTTCTTCGTACATACATACATACAGTTTTTTCTTTGTTCGACGATCCTGAAACAAAGCCAAGCATTTCTTCACAAACCATCAACGAGATCTTCAGCATGGCAATGCATTGGCTGACTACATGTTGGAGACGGATCCCGTCATGGAAAGGGCCCTTCAATTCAAAAGAGGACTCAGGAGCTAATGATACCAAACAAAGAAGTTCACCAGGAGTTTGAAAAAAAGAAGCAAAGGGCCATAACTAACTATTTTAAAGCAACTTAAATTTTTATGCGTACATTACAGTATTTATTAAATATTCATAGATTATAATAACGGTAAAATGTTCCTAAATCTATTGAACACTTAAAACAACTACAGGACTTTACCTTTAGAACCTAACCCCCCATCTTTTCGTTCATATAAGGTATTATTATCCGTGGTTTTACGAACTGCGGTAACCTTCCGGAACGTAACCCCCACGGATAACGAGGGATTACTGTATTGATCTTTCTATAAATCAATGTTTTGGTACATGTCAATTATACTTGTCCCGCCATCTTGTTATAAATACAGACAAAATTTCTGGTTAGTTTTTATTATAAAATACTTACATGTGAGGAAAACCACTATAATTGTCAATCGACCATATTAAATTTGGTACGAAAGTGTTGAACAGTCCTACAAGGATTCAAACATTTGTTTAGTCAAAATGGAAGAACCATTTAAACCCAGTACAATTTCACAATCTCTTACAATAAAAAAAAAACATACAAGTTAAAGCAACTCAATAAACAATTTAATTAGTCACTGATATTGGCCCCCAGAAAATTATATAATTATTATCATGAGTTTTAAAAAAACTTTTAATACTTAACTTTTAGCTTTAACTTCTTACGAGCACTTTCGAAGTTAAAACCAAAAGGTAAATATAATTTTTTTTTTAAAAACTCATCTGAATATAGATTCTATTGTTATGATGCTAAATAATCATTTAAATAATTAAAATTATACGAATTGCAGTAAAGTTTCCACTAAATGCCATTGTTTCTGAAAGTTAAATGTGACTTCAATCACTTTGGCTTCCAGGGGCTCAATTATAACATCGACAACATGATGTAATTACTTTATTGGTAATTACCACATCGAGGAAACATCAATAATAAAAATAAATTAGTTGTAAGCGGAATGTTAAAGTTAAATAACTAATCAGTCTGACTTTTCGAGTGCTTTTAGTCGTTCCAAGAGGGGAGGATGCGAATGGTGCCACATCGAATACAACCAATCGTACACTGGGAAACCGAGGTTGTCTTGATTCAGTTTAATCAATGCTCGTTTTAGATATGTCGCTTTTCCTAACGATTTCGCAAATGCATCGGCTTGGAATTCGAATCGTCTACTTAGACTTGTCAAACAAAAGCTCAAGACCTGAAATTAAAAACAAAAAATTTAATTAGTAAATATATCAGTACGTCTTATCTTTCTTTCATAAAATCATCATTGAATTACAATAATTTCTCGGCCACAATTTTATTATTCAATTAAACAACTACAGTAAAATACTGGTAAGATAATTTTATCGCTGATTTACGCATGTGCGGTTAACATATTCCCTGCACCTCTGTATACGAGGTGTGGCTATTAAATAATGAGACTGACGTTGTAAAAAAATTTTAATTTTAATTTTATACATAATCACTTATTGTCACCTTCAATATACACTCCTTCTCTATCCCTACAACGCTCCATGCAAATTTTCCATCCTTGGAAACAGTGCTGGAAGTCATCTTCTGTCAGGTTTTTCAGGACACGTGCCGCTTTTTCTTTTACAGTTTCCACAGACTCAAATCTTGTCCCTTTTAATGCAGATTTCACCTTAGGGAACAGGTAGAAGATAATAACATGTGATGAAATGTAGTTTTTTACTTATGATACGGAAACGAAGCGCCAATCCATGCACTGGAAGAACTGAACTTCACCGAGAGCCAAAAAAGCTCGAATGAGCAAGTCAAAATTTAAAGCAATGATGATTGTTTTTTTTTCATATCCATTATGTACTGTCACTGGGTTCCTGAAGGTCAAACAATTAATCAATATTACTACCTTGAGGTACTTTCTAAACTATGTCAAAGAGTAAGGAATATATGCCCCGAAAAGTGGAAGGACAAATCATGGGTTCTCCATCAAGGCAATGCGCCAGCTCATTCCGTGTAATCTGTCAAGAGGTTCCTAGCCAAGTACAGCATCTCAGTGTTAAAACATCCACCTTATTCACCAAATCTAGCACCCTATGACTTCTACCTGTTCCCTAAGGTGAAATCTGCATTAAAAGGGACAAGATTTAAGTCTGTAGAAGCTGTAAAAGAGAAAGCGGCAGGTATCCTGAAGGAGCTGACAGAAGATGACTTCCAGCACTGTTTCCAATAATGGAAAATTTGCATGGAGCATTGTAGGGATAGAGGAGTGTATATTGAAGGTGACAATTATTATGTATAAAATAAAAATAAATTTTTTTACGTCAGTCTTGTTATTTAATAGCCACACCTCGTATATAATATGATCAGTATAACACACAACAAACCAAAAATTTTGCATCATGAAATCACACAGTCGCCGTAGGTGTCTTACATCACCAAAATGATGAATCGGATTTCAACTTACTTTACATCAAAATTTAGCTCATTTTATTCAGTGTTTAGCTCATTTTATTCAGTGTTGACCTAAATAGTCTTATACTTTTAATATTGTTTGAAAATTGCCATAACAAGTTTGGAAGATAAAAAGAACCGGTTTTTTTGCTACTGCAAAGAATTTCATGTGTTTAGATGTGTATAACTCGAGAATTATTTGACTGAAAAGTTTGAAATTTTCGAGACGGTGGATGGAGGAGGTGATGGAAGCAATGAGCAAGAGAGATCTGCAGGAGGGTGATTGGCTGGATCGGGAAGCTTGGCGATTGAAATGCGAAAGACGGCTTTAATTGCTGTAGAAGTTCGCAAAAAAAAAAAAAAAAAAAAAAAAAAAAAAGTTTGAAATTTTAACACAACATACCGAATTTTATTATTTTTACAGCGTGTTCAAAATTTCAAATTCATTAGTTACTTAAATTTTGATTTATTAACGATATTCTGAACCCTTGCTATCTCAGTAACCACTCAATCGTTCGGCACGAGCATACTATCGTTTTACTGTGTAAAAAAAAGAATAGTACAAATATATTAATTGGCCAAAGTTGTGGTAGAATTTTTTAAATGTTGAAAAATAGACTGGGCCTTGTGGGAGGGGTGCTACTATCCATGTTGTCAGGTTGTGTAATGTGACATCCTGTCGGAATGTCTACCTAACAATAGCGCCCACCCCTCTCATGGCCCAGTCTACTTTACAAAATTAAAAAAAGTTCGAACATAACATTGGCTAATCAATATTTCATCTTATTATTATAACTGTACTAATTTGTTTTATGCTGAATAAAATGATAGTTTGCTCGTTCCACAAGATGGAGTGGTTACTGATATACCAAGGGCACTATAAAAATATGGCATAAGTATTAAGAAATTCATAGATATTGTGAATCATTCATAACAACCATTCCAAACGATATAAAAATAATTATAAATAACAAAAAGCATCACAGTATGCTATTTTTCAGGGCTGAGCTCTGAATGTACGCATTGCCCCCAACCCACTTCATAGCTAGCCAATGGCTTGCCAGCAACGTTTCCAGTACTTACTCTCATAGCTCTGTTATATATTTCGTCAGCCATTTTTACTTTCTCTTGCCTATATGAATATCTAGGAAGGAAAGTATTGTTTTCCTGTCGATTTTTTGAAATAGAGTTTTCACCGGATCTACACGTTTTCAGACCCCCTGAACCCCAAAAAACATGTTTTTAGCGATTGGTCTGTGTGTGTGTGAACAGAATATCTCAAGAATGGAACATCGTACGAACTTGAAACTTGAACCTTAAGTTACATACCACTACCGGACACGACACGAACATTTTCATCAAAATCGGTCAACCGGAAGTAGTAGTTTATTCGTATAATTTTTCACTTTTTGCGATTTTCTTAAAAACTGGTCCTACGATTTTTTTTAAAATCACCTGGTTTACTCAATTTTTTATTCTCTACAAGATAGGGCAGGCATTATGTTTGCTGAAATTCTTGGTGAGGCTGTTTTCACATAAAAAAATACTTTTTTTAAGATTACGGCTTTATTATGCACTTTAGCGCTAAAATTTATTTATTTCTCACAAAAACGTGAGAAAAATCCATTTTTTTAAGATTTCGGCCTTATTGTCATTAACGACCTTATTTTGTCATTTAACGACAAAAGTGTATATAACTAATTTTATAGGAAATTAAAAGACAACTTTTATTTAAAGCATTTTTCCCTACAGAGCCTAGTTTAGTGCGAAAGAGTAATTTTCCGTATTTTTAAGCCGAACTGATGTTGATTTTCATTTTGCATCTTTCTCTCATCATTAAAATAAGGTTATGTTTTTTGAGGTTAGTTCTTTGTTTATTTCTAATGTTAGGTTATATTGTTAATTATTTGCATTGGCAAGAGAAAGTTGTGTGTGTTTCACACCACATTTTTGGACTTTAATAACTATTATAACCTATGAATATACAATCAGCTGATTATATTATAAAATATTGCATGTTAAAGCGCTCTATAATTGATGAGTTCAGTACGAGATGCAAGACACGAGTGAACTACTACTCTTATACGCATGCAATGTTTGTTACGCTGAAACATTTGTACAATCTGACAACGCTGGCAAACGTTCTGATTGGTCTAAACGCATGGAACAGCAGAGCTCATCAACTGTGAAAAGCATTATAAATATTAAGTTGTGAACATGTCAATTGAGAAGTTTTGTAGAAAATATGTTCCATTGTTTTGATTTCGTTTCACAAGTCAAAATAATTTCCATACCTCTGCATTTTATATTAATACATACAAAATTGATACATAAAAATATAATATCCAGGAATAAATCAGGGATATTTTTATTAAATGCATTGTTGACTACTACATGCACATTTACAAGAACAATATACAGGTATGATATCTTTTTAATTTATCAAACAACCTATGTAGGATTTTAAACAGCCATATTATTTAAAATTGAAATATATATTTCTAACCACCAGAATACGATAACATAAAACACTTACCAATGTTTATAGCGCTTTTGTGTATCTTGAACAAATCTTCAGTAAATTAAATTTTTTTTTTACGGCAAAATTTAAAGCTTTCTACTCCTACCATGGTAAATATACCATGGGAGTAGGAAGTTTTAAATTTTGAAGTAAAAAAAAAATTTAATTTACTGAAGATGTGTACAAGATACACAAAAGCACTATAAACATTGGTAAGTGTTTTATGTTACCATATTCTGGTAATTAGAAAAATATATATTTCAATTTTAAATAATACTGCTGTTTAAAAATCCTACATGGGATGTTTGATAAAATAATCTTTTAAATAATGTAAATGGATATCTTT
This sequence comes from Catonia carolina, assembly GCA_035578175.1. Lineage (NCBI taxonomy): Eukaryota > Metazoa > Arthropoda > Insecta > Hemiptera > Achilidae > Catonia > Catonia carolina. The sequence goes on from JAQMRL010000010.1 coordinate 29,316,096, forward strand.
TTAATCTATTATTTGAAACAATCAGTAAATACTTACAGCATTGTATGGAGAAAATATGAACTGCAATACTACAAGTAAACCAATCAATACTGGTTGTTCATTGTAAAAACCAAATGCTCGATATAGAACTTCGTATTTAAAGAGCAAGCCGAATGCCAAAAACAACATGAATAGATTTACCTGTGAACAAACAGAAAAAAAAATTGTTTTAAAATACACTAAGGTTTGCTGCAATAAAAATTACATTAAAAATTTTATTCGACATCCTCCAACGAAACTTCACCACATCAGAAAACACATTTTTGAAAACCCTAAGCCTCACTTGGAGCTTCGAAGGCATCAAGTTCTACTTACACAATTACACATTGGACACTCTACACTCACACACAAACACTTACTGAAGAAAGATGAACCCCAACATTAGCCGGCCATTTACAAAGATACTTACTGGCGGGTTTGGAATGCCACGTACCAGAACGCGTACAAGAGTGTGTGTTAAGGCGAGTGACTCATCAGATACTTGGATCGAGACACTTCGCGCGCGGGTTTAGCGTGTGACAAGCCCACTAATTTGAGGTCTAGAACGTGCCGTTCTTATTTCATCCAGTTGTGAAATTGCATCCAAACCGTTCGTTAACTTTTGTAACGTTAACTTAGTAACGGAATAATATTCCGCTTAGTAACAGAATAGAACTTGGTGATACCCTGATGAATAGAACTTAGTGGTATCCCGATGAATAGAACTTAGTAACAGAATAATATTCCGCTAAGTAACGGAATAGAACTTGGTGGTACCCCGATGAATAGAACTTAGTAACGGAATAATATTCCGCTAAGTAACGGAATAGAACTTAATGGAACAACGACGTAAAACCTAAAGGCCCAATACATAATATTCTTTTAATTTTTAAAGGTTTTTTAAAATTTAAGTTTTATTTTATGCTTTTTAATCCAATGAAATCAGGAGTTGACTGTAGTCGGTACGGTAGTTACTGTCTTTACCGCGGTATAACTTGCGTATATATAAAGCTATAATGCCTACTATATATATCAAATTACTTGCCTTGAAATGCTCTTTCATTTGATGTATAATACAATGCATTTAGTGTACGTATAACATAACTATGAAAAGAATAAAGTGGCAAACCGCTTTGATGGCTTCACTTATGTTCCAGACAGCATAACTTTTTAAATAGTTTATATTCTGAGTTGGTAAAACTGTAGTACTATTTCTTTCTCTCTTTTCTATGAAATAAAGGAAGGTCATATCTTTAAATTCAATTGTTAGCCGAGCGACCGGTTTGGAGATGGAAGATATTTCTTTCTTCGTCTAGTTTAAATTTGGGCCTTTTAAACATCTACAAACAAATTTTACCACTGTATTTTATGAATGTGTGTGTTTTTTGTATATTTGTGTGCAATGCACATGTATCAATTGCTAGTACTAAGGATAGACAGACATTTTTACGTCGCCCGCATTTGCATTGCATGCTCTTCCAATAACACTGCACAATTTTCAAACTGCTGTAACTTGCCCAATCTTTACCCGATACTGAAATGCTAAACTGAAATTTCTGCCTGTTATCGTAAAAAATATAACGTGAACACATAAAGTTTCCGCATGCCAATATTTTGCTGGCTCAAATGCCAAGCGATTTTTATGTTTTTATATGCAAAAGAAGCGTACGTATTTATATAAAGCACCTGGAATTTTTTACAATTTTACATCAGTAATGAGATTAGATAAAGGAATTTATTTGAGAGCGTGTTATGATATTTGAACTTTAATTTTTGCTTGTAAAACATGCCGATTTAACAAGGTTAAAATTTATATATAACTATTTTTGAGGTTATAGTATTTTTTATAGGCTTATGCTTTTTTTAATCAATCTTAGCAAAGAACAGTCTATCAAGTTGCATTTCAAACAAAAAAAAACTAAATCTGTTCACCCGTTCAGGAGCTATGGTGCTACAGAAAAATGTTTATCGTTAAATTTATAATACCCCTCTTTTTCCATCACAGGTTAAAAAATACACTCGAAACAAAAATTATTTTCTTAATGTGCACTCACTTGCATGATGACAATATTTTTAGTCACGTGATTCAATTTCCAATGGCCCAATTCATGTCCTAGTACGGCCAAAACTTCTTCGTTATCGCAACCTTTCTTTTCTTCCTCGGGTTTCTCCTTCTTATCACTTTGATCATCTTTCTTATCTTTATCTTTTTCTTTATCTTTGTTTTCTTTATTTATCGGCGTGTAATCTTTCAAAAGCGTATCAAATAATACAATCCTCTTATTTTTAAAGAAACCGTAGAAGTAGGCATTGCTATGTACTGATCTCTTAGAACCTGTAATCAAAAAAACGTATTAAATTTTTTTGAAAACATTGTGAATGGTGTTAAAAATTGATTTGTTTTTCTTCGCTCACTTTTTTACTTTTGCTTACCCTATTTGAATAAATAGAGTAGAAAAGTATTGTTTTATATCAATTAACAGAAAATAAAAATGCAATGTTTGTTGAGCACTAATTATTTTTTATTCTATTTACAAAAATTTAGACAGTGAGTAAAACACTGTTTATTCCGTTAGTAGTACAAGCTGTAACTCACGTTCTCCTTGTAACCCACAAGATTTTTATACACAGCCAATAAAAGAACCCTTTGTGACACAAGTTTTCAAAATTTTTGTCAACTCTACCGTGGAAGGTATATATCTCAAAAATAATCTGAAATTCCTAAATTCAAAATTTAGAAGTAAAAGAAAGGAACCAATTCTAAGGGCTGGATTTTTTGTTTAACTACATCATTAAAAAAGAGTAAATACAAATTTTCATGTAAAAGTTCTCTTTATTGTAAAAAATATTAAAGGGTGGCCGATTTAAAAATTTTAAGTGTAAATTACATTTCTTTATTGTTAAATACATATTATGTTAATACTAGCTAAAGTACACGTTCTTCGAACGGTTTCCTTGGTGCCGTGGAAGGTCGGTTAGGGTACCAAGTTCGATCCACTGTCAGGTCTGATATTCTTTAACTATTCATTGTTATCTACCTCCTTTTGTCAATGTCAACATTATTATTTATGAAATAAAAATAGTTAAACTTAAAGTAAAAGCGAGATCTCGGTATCTTAAATTAAGATATGCAGCCCTTTATTATTTTCATAATAAATAAAAGGTAAATCACAATAGGATTACCACGATGGTGACCACTATTAAGACGAGTGATTCATTTTTGACAATGTGACCAAGAAAAGATGTATAGGGTACTGGTGGAATGGGTAGGTAGGTAACTGACTGAATTAATACAGGTTTTACCGGCGCGCAGGCCTATGTTTATTGTTCTGTTCATTTTGCATGTTAATATTCTTTTAAAATATTGGTTTTTTTGAGTTGGTAAAAAATCTCTGTTATTATGCATGAAAATGAAAAACTTTACATAATCAAACTTATTTCTCTTTAAACATTTTGTAATTTCGATTATATAACATTTTTTGTTACATTGACTTTTAACGGAGATATTCGTAATTTTTTGTTTACCCCTCCCTCTGAACTCCCCCATTCCTTTGAGATATTAAAAAATTTTGTAGCCTATTTTCATTTCGATTATGTTCAGAACCTAGATACCGAAATTCATTGAATTTGGTTCAGCATTTCTTGCGTGATGCCGTAACATACAAACAGATAAACAGACAAAAATTCAGCTGAACTTATTTTCGGTGTTTATGTGGAACATCTGGCGTAGAACAAAAATTTGGGGCATTTTCAAAAATTGTACAGACAAAATCACAATTTTATTTATGTTAATATATCTATGATACAGCTGGAAATCTGCTAAATAAACTGGGTTTGCTTTAAGTATGTACGACAAAAAAGAAGTTATTGCATTTAATTCAAATGCTTTTGTTGCCACAGAAAAATGGCAGTGAATTTACAAAAAAAAAGAACAAAAGAGATAATTTTAGTATCTGAACTCTTCTCCTGTTGGGCCAATACCAGTGAAAAATAAAAATGGTGGAGTAACTAATTTATTCTTCTCTGGATCATTTAATAAGGATTGACTAATCGATTAAAATTACATTAATGTAAGACAAAAATACAAACCTTCTACAACGTATAGTTTATACAACGGAAAGTGAATACTAGCAGCCAGTTGTTCGATTCTAGTTTTTAATTCTCCGTCAGGCAACGGAGTATATTTGTCGAATAATGGTGCGATGTAGTCTGGGTATATTGTGAGAAGGAACAATGTGGCAGCGACAGCGAATAACCATAAGTATATGAAGAAATAATCGCCACCTACTTTGACGATATATACAATGGCGCAAATCAATGGTAACATGATCAGGTGTGACACTATGTAACTTTTGATTTTATCCTTTATATAAAACGGTACAGTCTAGAAAACAAAAAAAAAATTGTTAGAACAATATAATAACAGCACTGGTTGTATTCAATTGGCCCATTGGTGTAGTGGTCAGTGTGACTGGCTTTTATGCCACAATCCCAAGGTTCGATTTCCGATCAGGTCTAACATTTTTTTTTAATTGTATACAATTAGCACCTCATAACTTATTATCACTAAAAACAAACTTGTATATTATTAAGTGCCCTTTATAGCCAGATGGAGTGTTAAATTATTTGCACTTGAACTGGTACACATAACAGATGAATTAATGTCCCATAGCCGAGTGAATGAGAGGGATATGTGGCATAACTACGAATGCGCCCAAAGGTCTTTACAGTTATAATCCAAATCTAAAACATACTACAGTCGTTATCTTGTTTGTTAGTTCACTTGGTGCATAAACGCTTGCTCACAACAATCAGTAAAATCTATACAATGATATTGGAATGGCGCGTTTGGGTTGTGTGAGTGAGAGCATTATGCATTCTCTCACTCCCACGGCTAGGGGACTTTAGTTCATCTGAATACTGTAGTTCCAGGACTACAAAAATCTTTCTTATCACATGGTCAGTCAATTAAATGACTGAATCATTTTAGAACAGAAGAGGCAGAGGTGTAAAAGACAGTAGTCAAAATTATCTCCTTAGAGAGAAATGAATTTCATTATACAGCAAGACCTAATGGTGACTGAAGTGAAGGTATCATTTGCAGGGTGGAAAGTATGTGCTTTTTGGAGGGCCTGGCATGCTGATAAGCATACTTTTTCACTCAGTGAGAAAGGCATCGGTAAACCACCTCACTTCTTATTTTACTTAGTAAAGCCTCTACAGGTTCAAACCAGCCTTTCGGTTGATGACCAGGGTACTTTGATGGTTGGGGTTCAATTAACCGTACTTTCTCAGGTAGGATTCAGCCTGAGTGTGTATAAAGCCTAATTTACACCGGTTGAGTAGATTAGTAATTTAGTATTCGACTTGTTTGGACATGTCGTTTTAGTCGAGTAGTTTAGTTATAGTCGAGTGCTCAGTTTAGTAGCTTACCTCCTTTTACCACTACGCACAACGTACTTTACGAGCGAGATTCCGCCTCCGTGGAGCCATAAAACTGCATTAAATTGGCTGTCTATGGTACATTTGCGAACAGTTACTAAATTACTCAACTAAAATACTCGACAAGTGTAAACTAGGCTTAACACTGTATCTCATTTACACGTTGTACACATCCTCATCTCATTGAGACACACAGTTATAGATAGTGAAGTCATAAGATTGCCATTTGCGTATGTATAGGCTGTGAGGAAGAGAACTAAAATATTTGCAGTGTTGCCAACCTCAACAGTGAGACACTACTCGTACATTTCACTACCATGCAGTTTCTACATACATTTTATAAGCTGTAATTTATCCCGAGAAAATGTTTTCTTCATAAACCTTATCTATAAGGAATAAATATAACCTGTAATATTGCCTATAGCTTAATTACATGACTAGAAATGTTTGATTTACTGTAATTACGAATGGATCGTCTTCTTTACTATTGCTGTCACCGACGTTTTCATTATCAGTCTCTCTAGTTTCTAACTACCGGTTTTTTTTTTTACCAGGTGTTTCAAAACTGTTAAAGAATAGCTTCTTCACGTCCTTAATTTCCTTCTTTATTTTTCGAATTGTGGAAAGAGAAACATCACAGTAGTAAGCCGCTTGCTCACGGCTTTTGTTAAAAGGCACGAATAGGCATTTCTGTTTAGCTTCAACTTCACAACATTTTATTACATTGCGGTCAGCAATGTGAATAGTTCAACCACGTTTTCGAGAAACCGACAATTGTGTTTACGGTAACAAACAGTTATATTCGTACAGTTAACCTACAAAAGGTTCCGCGATACACTGTATACACTCTGGGTATAGTATAAGTTGCTATGTTTGTCATACTGAAATTAAAGCAGTTGCGCATGCGCACTGATGCTTTCCCCCTTGTTGCAAACAAGGGCAAACTCGTGACTACAATTATTGTGCTCAAATTGAAAAGGTTGCAGCGTACACAAATTAGGGATTACAATAAAATTAAAGCATATTAAAAAAAAACATTAACTGACCTGTTTGTTGAATCCATGTTTCTCTTCCAATACAAAAGTATCATAAACACTAAATGGAAGCGTTATGATTAAATTGAATGTGTTCATAATGAGCATAAAAGCAGCGCTCTGCAATATTTCACCATTTTCTAGATGTACCAGGGCAATGAGTGATGCACCCAATCTCCAGAAAACAGCCAAACCATCCAATGTTAAAAATAACTGAAACAATACACAACGATTTAAAAGAAAATCAAAAAGTAAACAACTATATTCATATAAAGAACATTTCTTTTGATGAACTAAATCGAAATCAAATTTCACTGAATCATCAATCACCAATTCATACCTCATCAATCGCCTTTCCAGATTAATTCTGGAATTGTAAACCCTGGTCTCGGCCAGAACTCGATCTTAGGATCAGATAATCAACCATGAAAAGTCTTCTAACTAAGGAATCCACCAGCTTGGACACACAACATCAACGATCCAAGAAAAGGCACTACTCGGATACGGTGGGGTGTCACTTAGAAGATTAAGGCAAGTCGGAGCGCCTGGCAGCCCAACGGATAGCACACAACCGGCTGACGAGTAGGAGGGTTAAATTTAGCAAGACAAATGAATTTTCACAATTTGCAACAATAAACATAAACTCATTGATGAAACCTGGCAAACTGAAACACCTAACAGATGTATTGGACCAACACAAGATCAGTATAACAGCTATTCAGGAACTTCGGAACACAGATCAAGACCCATTAGAATCTGGAGGATACCGTCTCTACAAAGGACCCCCAGGAAAAAGGGTAATGAAGAATGTACCACAATTTGGAATGGGATTTCTGGTACATAACAGCATAATAGACTCAATTGAGGATTTTTCATCGAACTCCTCAAGAACTGCAACGCTAACAATTAATGTGGGTAACAAAACCTATACAATGATAAATGTCCATGCCCCAACAAACGACAAAAACTCTAAGGATGTGGAAGGAACCGAAAAGTTTTGGGAAGAACTCGACCAACTAATATCAAACATTCCTGATAACCATGTAAAGATCCTACTTGGGGACTTCAATGCTAAAATAGGACAAGAAAGAAGGTATCGTGCAGTGGTAGGAAAATGGCCAGCCCATATACAAACAAATAAGAATGGTCAGAGATTGATTGAACTGTGTGCAGACCATGGACTCATTTTAAAGACCACTAGGTTTATGAGACAACCACATAAACTAATGACTTGGAAATGCCCGAATGTCAGGTTGGGGGAATTCCAAATTGACCATGTCAATTTATAAAACCACCATAAAGAGATTTATAATGTTAAAGTCCTTCGGGGGGTTGACATAGATTCGGACCACTATATCTCAAAAATAATAATAAAATTAACGCCAAAAAAGAAACGCAAACCAACACAGTCCAACGATAGGAGAAAATATGACCCCAAATACTTAATAGGCAATACAACATACATATTAAATTCAAAAACAGCCCTAAGTGACAAACTGGAAACAATAATTGATAAATTAAAAACTGTAGCCGAAGAAGTTGCTCCTATTAAAAGAAGAAGGAAACATGCCTGGTGGGACAAAAATTGTGACAATGCAATCCAGGAAAGACACAAGGCATGGCTGAGCGATCAACGAGAGAAAACAGAGGAATCCCGGGAAGAATTGACCAGAGCTAGAAGAGAAACAGCCAAGGAAATCAGGAGAATTAAGAGAAACCACCAAAAGGAAGCACTAAATACCATAGAAGAGGCGTATAATCAGCATAAGACGAGATTACTACAGAGCATTCAGACAACATCTTTCAAAGTATATTCCACCAACACTCATGCTGCGAGATAAAAATGGGAAATTGGCACACAGTAATCAAGATAACGCTAAAATTCTAGCTGATTACTTTAAAGGATTACTCAACTGTGAAGAACCCAAAGAATGCCTGACATTTGATCCTAACTCGGAAAATAAAACACCATTGGAAAGAGTCATTCCACCAGATTTCGACGAAGTAGTCAGAGCAATCCGTTCACTCAAAAACTATAAGGCATCAGGAGAAAATCAACTGGTTGCAGAGCTGTGAAAGAACGCTAATGAACAATCACTTCAAAATTTACACAAACACATCATAGATATCTGGAATACGGAGAAAATGCCTGACGAATGGAACACAGCAATAATTCACCCATTGTTCAAGAAGGGGGATAGGTCAGACCCAAACAATTATCGAGGGATCTCACTACTCGATGTTACGTATAAGATTCTGTCTAGGATAATATACACAAGAATTCAACAACAACTTGACCAGCAGCTTGGAGAATATCAGAGGGGGTTTCGGCCAGGAAGAAGCTGTCCGAATCAAATCATTAATATCAAATGGATCATGAAGCACCAAAGAACACGAAACAAAAAGTTGGTCATCACTTTTGTCGACTTTAAAAAAGCGTATGACTGCATCCATAGAGAATCGCTATTAAAGGTACTTAAAGAATTTGGCCTACACCAGAAACTCATTAACCTTGTTGGAATCACCCGTAAAAACACAACATCAAGGGTTAAATTCAGAGGGGAACTATCTGAATCATTTGTAATCAAAACAGGACTTCGACAGGGAGATGGACTCTCACCGTTGCTGTTCAATTGCGCATTAGAGAAGGTCATGCGAGAATGGACTAAAAAATGTCAACCCAATATCAAGATTGGCAGAAAAATAAAACTTAACTGCCTAGCTTTTGCAGACGACCTTGTGCTTCTGGCTAATGACATGGAGGAGGCCAAGCTTCAAATTGAGGAACTCAGGAATATAGCAGAAAAAATCGGACTGCAGATTTCATTCGAAAAAACGGAAATAATGCCATCCTTCCAAACGGAAGCTTCGACCATTAAATTGGATGACAGCAGACAAGTGAAAATTGTAAGTAAGTTCAAGTATCTTGGCGAGATCCTACTTGGAACCTAAGTGAGAAAGCAGCAATAGAAAACAGAACAACTAAGCTGAAACAAGCACAACGGATCACCTGGGCAATCTACAAGAAGAAATCCCTCTCAATAAACACCAAATTCAAACATTATTACACTGTTGTTAAACCAGAAGCAACCTATGCCTCCGAAACACTATTAAAATTAAACATCAAGTCAACAACGGATAAACTACAAAAGGCGGACAGGAGAATCATAAGAACAATTATCAACAAAAAGCACCAAAAGGATGGACAGTGGTGGATTCTACCTAATGAAGTAGTTTATAAAGAGAGCGAATCAATAGTGGATACAATGCGGAAAGGGAGAATAGCCTTCTTCAGCCAAATATCAAGATTACCAGAAACTCGACTCACAAAACAATTATACGACTACTTTTGGAACACAAAGACCAAGAACAACTGGTTCAGGGAGATCCAGGAGGATTTGGGCATAACAATGGAGCAGATTGAGAACAAAGATGAGAAGAGAGTTTTGAGGAATACAGCCACAAGACTTGAATTGAAAACCTTCGTACGAAAACCATACACCTTGGGTGACGAACAAAGGGCGGCCAGAGTGGAGAGAATGAAGAAGTTTTGGGAGCGAAAGAGGATGCTACATACAAAATATAGAGCTCATCCTTTAAAGACTAAAATTAATGCAGGCTGATTAAAGTGCTCCAATGTGGGCGTAAACAAAAAAAAAAGAAAAAAAAGAACATTTCTAGTTGTAAAAATCTGGTGTGAAACACACACGATTTTCTCTTGCCAATGCAAAGAGTGAACATTATAACCTAATATTAGCAATAAAACATTAGAAATACACAAAAAACTAACCTCAAAAAACATAACCTAATTTTAATCATGAGTGAAAGATGCAAAATTAAAATAAATCTGTTTGGCTTAAAAATACAAAAAATAACTCTTTCCGCTAAACTAGGCTCTGTAGAGAAAAATGCTCAAAACATAAGTTGTAGATCTTTTAATTTTTTATAAATTTTATTATATACACTTTTGTCGTAAAATGTATACTAAGGCTGAAATCTTAAAAAAATTGATTTTTCAAACGTTTTCGTGAGGAAAAAACAGAAAATTGCTGATTACCGCTAAACTAAGGGTTATACAAAAAATGTTTGAAATAAAAGTTGTAGGGTTTTAAATTGTCTACAACTTTTATGTATACATTTTTGCGGTAAAATGCACAAAAAAGCTGTAATCTTAAACAAACAATTTTTTTACGCGGAAACAGCCTTTCCAAGAATTTCAGCGAACATGGCGCCTACCCTATCTTGGAGAGCATAAAAAATGTAATAAATGCGGCCATTTTTAAAAATTGTAGAACCCATTTTCGAAGAAAATCACAAAAAAGTGAAAAACTTCACGAATAAACTACTACTTCCGGTTGACCGATTTTGATGAAAATGTTTGTGTCGAGTCCGGTAGTGTTATGTAACTTATGTTTCAAGTTCGTACGATGTTCCGTTCTCGAGACATTTTGTTCACACACACACACCCATTGTTTTTTTTAAGATTGCAGCTTTAATACGCATTTTAGCGCAAAAATGTATGTAATAAAAGTTATAGAGAATGTAAAATCCTGCAACTTTGTATTCAAACATTTGTTTGTATAACGCTTAGTTTAGCGGGTAATTAGTAATTTTCTGTTTTATTCTCACAAAAACTTGTGAAAAATCAATTTTTTTAAGATTTCGGCCTTTGTATGCATTTTATGACAAAAGTGTATATAATTAAATTTATAAGAAATTAAAAGATCTACAACTTTTATTTAAAGCATGTTTCTCTACAGAGCCTAGCATAGCGTGAAAGAGTGATTTTCCGTATTTTTACGCCAAACTGTGGTAAATTTTCATTTTGCATCTTTCACACATGATTAAAATTAGGTTATGTTTTTTTGAGGTTAGTTTTTTGTTTATTTCTAATGTTTTATTACTAATATTAGGTTATATTGTTCATTATTTGCATTGGCAAGATAAAGTCATGTGAGTCTTTCACGCCAATTTTTGTGTGTAGATTACGAAACCGAAAATCATCAGTTGCTATCTCTTATAGTTTCTGACATCTAGGTGTGACAGATGGACGAAAAAGGAAAATGATAGATGACAATTTTAGAAATTGTCACCAACAATACATAATTTATTTACAATCATTACTATAGTCCAGCCTCTCTTAGTTTGCTCCAAATGTAAACAAATAATGACGTCACTGAGCATGCGCATTATATCAAAATGTGTATACGCTAATTAAAAAGTAACAACACAATACTTTCAAAAGTATTTAAATACAAACTACTTATAAAAGTATTTTTCTAAATGAAATTGTTAGGCCTACATCATATCATGACTGATATTTTTAGTACTTTAAGTACTTATAATTTAAAAAAATCTGGTGTGAAACACTCACACAACTTTCTCTTGCCAATGCAAATAATTAATAATAAACCTAACATTATTAATAAAATATTAGAAATAAACAAAAACTAACCTCAAAAACATAACCTTATTTTAATCATGAGTGAATGACGCAAAATGACAATCGAACTCAGTTTGGCTTAAAAATACGGAAAATCACGCTTTCACGCTAAACTAGGCTCTGTAGAGAAAAATGCTCTAAACAAAAGTTGTAGATCTTTTAATTTTCTATAAATTTAATTATATACACTTTTGTCGTAAAATGCATACTAAGACCGAAATGTTAAAAAAATCGATTTTTCTCACGTTTTCGTGAGAAAAAAAACAGAAAATCGCAAATTACCGCTAAACTAATCGTTATACAAAAAATTGTTTGAAATAAAAGTTGTAGAATTTTACATTTTCTACAACTTTTATTATATAACGTTTTGCGCTAAAATGCATATTAAAGCCGCAATCTTAAAAAGAAAATGTTTTTACGTAAAAACAGCTTCAAGCAGAATTTCAGCAAACATGGCGCCTACCCTATATTGTAGAGCGTAAAAAATGTAGTAAACCAGGCGATTTTAAAAAAAATCGTAGGACTAGTTTTTGAGAAAATCGCAAAAAAGTGAAAAATTATACGAATAAACTACTACTTCCGGTTGACCGATTTTGATGAAAATGTTCGTGTCGGGTCCGGTAGTGATATGTAACTTAAGTTTCAGGTTCGTACGATGTTCCGTTCTTGAGATATTCTGTTCACACACACACACACACACACAGACCAATCGCTAAAAACATGTTTTTTGGGTTCAGGGGGTCTGAAAACGTATAGATCCGGTGAAAACTCGATTTCGAAAAATCGACATGAAAACAATACTTTCCTTCCTATATATTCATATAGGCAAGAGAAAGTAAAAATAGTTAACCTAATAGGAATACGACATCTGTAAAGTCGCAGACTCCAGCGTGCACCCTGTAGTAGGTGGCTTTTGTTTGTTGACAGTAGGAGCAAAGTAAGAACGGCTGAACTGTAAATCATTTTCAGATTATAATTTTGAGATTAATAATCACACTTTTTAAGTTACAAGGTATTTTCATTTATAAATTTTGTAAAATCGCGAAACATGACATAAAAGTCAGCATGCGAGAAACTCTTCTGTCTTTAAAGATAACTGTACACTGTAAGCAAATAAATTAAGAGAAAATTTTGAATTAATTTTTAGTGAAAGAATTATTTAAACTGGACGAACCGTATAGGAGTTACAAGTATTTAAGTATAGCATCAATTACAACCACACGCATCCAAAGCTTTTTTATGTCGTGTTTCATGATTTTACAAAATTTATTTATGAAAATACCTTCTAACTTAAAAAGTATTGATTTTCTGTTAAATTTTATTGCATCATCGTTTTTCATAATTATTACAGAACAAACCTGCCAAATTTTACATTGATCCGTGGAATAGTTGTTTGAAAAATGACGATGTATTTGAAAAAATACGGGTTTCTCTTCAAAAACAAAACTTTTTCTAATTATACATTATCTCATTAAGCGTGTGTTTTTCAAAATAATTTTATAGAACAAAAAACATGCGAAAATTTTGTTTTATAAAAATACGTCATTTCCGAAAAAATATGTTTTTTCTAAAAAACATATCTTAAAACATATTTTAGATATGTTTTCTGAAATGGTTTTACAATCCGCATATTGCTCCCCTCTGCGAGGGGCCATCAAGTTACAGACAGACAGTAGTTTATTCATGTAATATTCTCAAAATCGCCTAATTTACTTAAATTTTTTATGGTTTACATGGTAGGGTGAATAAAATGCCTGCTGAAATTTATGGGAGAGCTGTGCTCCCATGGTAAATTTATTTCAAAATATTGCGGCCGTAATATGCATTTACAGGCAAAACGCAAAAGTGCTAGATTAATATCACTGATGAATAAACCAGTACACAATGCTACTAAATTATGTATCAATTTGCTAGCTAGCCAGGAAATAAATAATTAAATTAAACTTATCTACTAGTACTTTTTATTAACCAGGGAAATTCTACTCTTATTTTCATTTTTTTTTAAATCTGATAATAATTAAACAGAACCTGGTTTCAATACAAAATTGGAACAAATAATTAGAAATTGAAAGAAAACAATCAACAGGAAAACTGATAAAATATTTCAGTTATCAAAAAATATGTGGTCATGTTTATGTTAATATTTCCTTAGATACAATAAACCTGTTAAAAATGTTATCGAAACCTGTAAAACAAAACATTAAAAAAAATGTATAATTAAAAACTGTGTAATTAACCAATTATCGACATGACCACAAAACAATTCATTTGTTTGCATTATTTAATAACCTGATGTTTCACCAAAACCTACCCCCATATGTACAGCAATATCATCTGCACAATCCCAAAATTAAAATCTGGTGTGAAAAACTTACACAATTTTCTCTTGCCAATGCAAATAATTAACAATAATCCTAACATTAGTAATAAAACATTAGAAATAAACAAAAAACTAACTTTAATAAACATAACCTAATTTTAATCACGAGTAAAAGACGCAAAATGAAAATCAACCTCAGTTTGGCTTAAAAATACGGAAAATCACTCTTTCACACTAAACTAGGCTCTGTAGAGAAAATGCTCTAAATAAAGTTGTAGATCTTATAATTTCCTATAAATTTGATTACACTTTTGTCGTAAAATGCATACTAAGGCTGAAATCTTAAAAAACTCAATTTTTCACACGTTTTCGTGAGAAAAAAACAGATAATTGCTAATTATCGCTAAGCTAAGCGTAATACAAAAAAATGTTTGAAATAAAAGTTGTAGAATTTTAAATTCTCTACATTTTTTATTATATAAATTTTTGCACTAAAATGCATATTAAAGCCGCAATCTTAAAAAAACAATTTTTTTACGTGAAAACAGCCTCATCAAGAATTTCAGCAAACATAGTGCCTACTTTATCTTGTAGAGCATAAAAACTTTAGTAAACCAAGTGATTTTAAAAAAAATCGTAGCACCAATTTTTGAGAAATTGCAAAAAAGTGAAAAATTACACGAATAAACTACTACTTCCGGTTGACCGATTTTGATGAAAATAATCGTAGCGGTATGCAACTTAAGTTTCAAGTTCGTATGATGTTCCATTCTTGAGATATTCTGTTCACACACACACACACGGACCAATCGCTAAACACATGTTTTTTTGGATTCAGGGGGTCTGAAAACGTGTAGATTCGGTGAAAACTAGATTTTGAAAAATCAACATGAAAACAATACTTTCCTTCCTATACATTCATATCGGCAAGAGAAAATAAAAAATTATAATGTATTATATATATATATATATATATATATATATATATCCCACTGAGTTGATCTAGTGGTAAATTTGTCGCCACAAATCAGCTGATTTTTGGAGACAAAGGTAGAAACCTTTGTCTCCAAAAATCAGCTGATGTTGTGCTGGTTAAGATCTTAGTAAACGGAGTTACTTTCTTAGAGATTTGAAAACTACGCAGTGGTGACCAGTACATGTACAGTTCAGCCGTTCTTAGTTTGCTCCTACTGTCAACAAACAAAAGCCACCTACTACAGGGTGCACGCTAGAGTCTACGACTTTACGGATGTCGTATTTCTATTAAGTTAACTATTTTTTAAATTATAAGTACTTTAAGTACTAAAAACATCAGTCATGATATGATGTAGGCCTAACAATTTCATTTATAAAAATACTTTTAAAAGCATTTTGAACTTAAATACTTTTGAAAGTATTTTGTTGTTACTTTTTAATCAGCGTGTACACATTTTGATATAATGCGCATGCTCAGTGACGTCATTATTTGTTTACATTAGGAGCAAACTAAGAGAGGCTGGACTATATAGTATCAGGATATCAGCTGCTCTTCTGTAAGGGCCACAAGCCAGTAGCCTGCCTTTACAACTTGGTTAATAAACTTGTAAGATTTGTATCATTACTGCTTTGTGAAATAAATTAAAGCAGCAGAACCAAAGATTGCTGTTATAATCACTACCATCCAAGAAAGGCCACAAGACAATTTTTTTTTTTTTTTTTGCACCCTGGAGACTCCAGGAGGAGTATAGGACATGTCGTCAGATATAACACCTGAAATACATATAAGAAACACACTATGTATCACTACTATCAAGAAAGGAATTCTTGTACGCTATAAAAAGTTTCACCGATCGAGTAATTTTTCAAATTTTTTTTAAAGGAATTCAAATCCTCGTAACATTTTAAAAATTGGGGTAATTTATTTATGAATTTTCTCCCTGCATAAGTAGGTTTTTGTTCAAACAATTTTGTGGAGTGATTAGCCACATAATAATCATTCCTGTTTCTCGTGTTATGATTGTGAACATTGAAATTCTGCACAAAATTATTTTGCCTAATATACATAATCACCTCAAAAATGTAGAGAGGGAACTGTAAGCAATTTAAGCTCCTTCAATAGTGGCCTGCATGAGGTTAGCTGGTTAGCTCCCACCATACACCTAATAGCTTTCTTTTGAATTTTAAAAACCCTAATCATATTACCCATGCTAGAATTACCCCATACTAAGATACCATAACGGATATGAAACAGAATGAGGCCATGATAAGCTGCCATTAGTAATTTTTTATCATTTAATCTGGCAATTTGTTTTAGTGCAAATACTCCAGATGATATTTTACTACAAACTTGATTGGTATAGAAGTCCCAAGACAAGATCTATCTAGAGATACTCTCAGGAACTTCACTGTTTCTACATGCTATTATGGGCAATTATGGGTATATGTTGTGTATCTTTTGACTTAGGTAATGAAAAGAATCACGTAATTTTCTTACCGTTGTTGTCACAATAGAATAGAATTCTTTTATAATTGAAAAAGTGTTTCGATCCAGACCGTAAACTCGAGCTTTATCATAAGTTTCCTTTGGAATAATGCCATTTAACTCATCTGGTACTGCAACAGCTTTTCTGTACACTGATTGCTGAAAGAAGAAATATATACTTTAAAATTAAAAAAAAATTATTACACATCCTTATACTAACACACCCGTGATACACAAATACGTCGTAATCTCGTAATGTAGATTATATACTTAGATTTACAAGATAATTCTGATCATTAGGCTCGTACTTTTCTGTAATACAACAAAGATAATTACACGAACGCTTATCAAATGAACATAACTAATAGAATGGCATTTTCACAGATATTTTAAAAAAATAATATCGGTTCGTCATGTTTGTTCTTCTTGAATATTATTTTAACAGGTGATGTATTACGCACGAGTGCTTCCATATATTTGTACGACTTAAAACAATAAAGAGGTACTTTGTCCAAAAAACGGGAATAACTCTACGATAATAAGAGGAAACAAGTAATAAATAGCAGGTTCGTAAGAAAAATAATTGTTATTTTACCTGACGAAGAGATAGGTTAAGTTCCCATAAATATTCAAGCCACATAAACACTAATATACCATAAAATAAGTAATCCTCAAACGTCATTTTTGTAAACTGTACAGTAATACTATAACACTAAAAACAATAACTTTTTGAACCAACACCGGTATACTACGAAAAATCTATAAACAAGATTAATCTAAAAGTATATCAACATGACCACAGTAGAACAAATGGACACGGCGGTTTTGAAGAAAACTAGCTAATGGCGCATCCCAAAGAAGATAAAAGTGTTTTTGGCAAAGTGAGTTTGTGGTAGAACACGTAAGAATGAACATGTCAGTTACTGATACGCATTTGGCAAAGAAAATTAAAGTAAATACTTTAAAAATAAAAATAAAATTATTTAGTAAATTTTATCCATCAGTTTTATGTTATTTTCAGTTATTATATATAAAATGGCCAACGATTATACTGTTACAATATTTGTAATTTAACATAACTTTATAATTTTTATTATATATGTTATTTAATAGTACAATTCATTGTCTACAATTTCTATTCATTATTTTAGAATTTTTAATGTTTCAAATAGATCGTGTACTTGTGTTGTAGCCCTGCTTGTATCAACTTGGATCGTTGGGTTCAGTTTGGTTTGTATTTGTACTTTCTGGGTTTGAGGTTAAACTGTCGTTGGTTTTCGTGATACTAATTACCAAAATTTTCTGAGGTATTTATTTATAAGTTATGTAAAATAACAGAACAATGACAACGTCTACTGTTCCAGGGCCTAATCCAATTGAAATTCAGGTAATTTATTTTTGACAGTATTTTACTAAAGTCGACGTAACTTACTGTGAAATGGATGTTTATAAAAAAATGAAACTGTTTTACCTCTAGGGTTTGAGTTACAGGAATTTTCGTTAAAAGTAGAAATGACATTTTTTTTGAAATAGCTGTAAATAATTCGTTTATTTTTAATTAATTCCTCATTTTTACACGTTGCGGAATTCATTTCAATTTAACGTGTAAGCAATGTATTCTAAATTAGTAAGTGATAAAAGCTGTACCATTTCATATAAGGTCGCATCAACCATAAAGTCATTAGCGGTATTAGTCTTGTATCATTGATAAACTAATTTTGAAAAAAACATGTACAAGATTATTTGAAAACTTCAAGGGTATTAGTTGTACTTGAGATTAGTTGTGTACTTGAGAACACTGTTTATATACGATTTTCGTAATTTGCTTGTTTTCTTTCATTTTAAATGTAGGGCCAACTTGTTTTCCCTGCATTTTCGAAGTGTTTAAATTTTAACTCCAAACTAAAGTTGTTTCTTCAAATTTTTGTTTTTTGTTGTGCTGACTTTGCAAGCTGGAATTTTAGTGAAGATTATTTTTTCTGTTTAAATAAAATTATCTGTTCTTGGAGGTATAATCTCAGAACTTTTCAGCATCTTATTAAAAATATTCACTTTGAAGTCATTTGTGTCTCGTTGTGCCTGATACATTTCTCTTTTCTTATGATGAAGCTTATAATGAATCATCTTTTGCATCTGATTCCTGAGTAATATTTAATTATTAATGTTTTATTAATCTAGCTGATCTACATTTGCCTCCATTTCCACATCATCATCTCTTGTAAAGTCCAGCCTCTCTTAGTTTGCTCCTAATGTAAACAAATAATGACGTCACTGAGCATGCGCATTATATAAAAATGAGTACATGCTGATTAAAAAGTAACAACAAAAGTATTTCAATACAAAATACTTTTAAAAGTATTTTTATAAATGAAATTGTAAGGCCTACATCATATAATGACTAATGTTTTAAGTACTTATAATTTAAAACATAGTTAACTTAATTGGAATACAACATCCATAAAGTCGTGGACCCTAGCGTGCACCCTGTAGTAGCTGGCTTTGTTTTGTGTACTTCAGGAGCAAACTAAGGACGGCTGAACTTCAGTTCCATGTTTCACTTGTAGGTAAATCCAGATGAACGTCTTAACTAACTGTTTCCTAATTTTGATATTTTGTAGCTATTCACTGTCAGTAGTTGTGTCTAATTATTAAATGAGTGTTTCAATAAAGCTGTTCTTTGCTTTATTTCTGCTCCTTTCACCTATAAAGTTTACCTATAAAATTTAATTGCTTGATTTATACTTAGTTTAGGAAGGCTGGAATCTAAAGCTAGGTTGTCATGTATTTTCTATACCTTAATTTTAATAAGACAGTGTAATATTACGAGGGTAGGCTGATAAGTAATGCACACATGCTTGTAGAAGACAACTAAATAAACTTCAGTAGCGCGCCTGGTGGCATGTGGAAGTACTATTTCTCCTCTACAAGTCTGCGCAGTTTGAAGGCGTTGCTTTCATTCAGTTTGTTTTGAGTAGTGGAAGTATGGCGTCGTGTTCTGGTGCTATGTCAACGAGAATTAAACAACGCGAATTGAACAACTTTTGAAGCGCTACCGTGACGAAGGAGACGACTTTCTTTTGAATATTGTGACGGGGGACGAGTCATGGGTTCATCATTACGATCCCGAAGAAAAAAGGCAGAGCGCTGAATATCGTCATCCACATTCTCCTGTTGTGAAAAAGTTCAAAACACAACCGTCCGCAAAAAAAATTCTTTTGACTGTGTTTTGGGATGCTCGCCGAGTTTATGTGACTGATTATCTGGAACGAGGGGCAACGGTAAATTCTGCTCAGTATATACAGACTCTGAAACACCTCCGACGTCGAGTTTGTCGTGTTAGAGGCAACCTGGCGCCAATAATTTTGCAACACGACAATGCTCGTCCACACACTTCGCGTGCAACTGGAGAGGCTCTGAGAAACCTGAAGTTTCAACCAATTTTACACCCTCCGTATTCTCCCGACCTTGCGCCTTGCGATTTTTATTTTTTTCCTCTACTGAAGAGAGACCTTAAGGGTAATCATTACAGCTCGGACAATGAGGTGAAGGCAGCTATTGCGTCCTGGGTTCGAGGAAAGTCGGAAGAATTTTTCAGTGACGGAATGAAAAAACTTGTTAAACGTTGGGAGAAATGTGTAATGCTTAACGGTGACTATATTGAAAAATAAATAGATAATTTGGTAGGTTAAGATTTGTACTTTAATTTGTTATTTACCCCATCTTGCTATTTCTTTTTGTTCGTCTTCTACAAGCATGTGTGCATTACTTATCAGCCTACCCTCGTAGGTAGAAATTTATAACATTCCAGAAGCATTAGGCCTAGTACTTGAGAAAATATTTTTACTGCACTTACACACACACACACACTTCTGAAATCTCGAAACATCAAGTATAAGGTAAAAAAATCTGGTGTGAAACACTCACACAACTTTCTCTTGCCAATGCAAATAATGAACAATATAACCTAATATTAGTAATAAAACATTAGAAATAAACAAAAAACTAACCTCAAAAACATAACCTAATCAAGAATGAAAGATGCAAAATGAAAATTAACCTTCAGTTTAGCTTAAAAATACGGAAAATCACTCTTTCACGCTAAACTAGGCTCTGTAGAGAAAAATTCTCTTAATAAAATAATAAATAAAAGTTGTAGATCTTTTATTTCCTATAAATTTGATTATACAATTTTGTCGTAAAATCCATAATAAGGCTAAAATCTTAAAAAGATCGACTTTTTACATGATTTTGTGAGTAAAAATTGGAAATCGCTAATTACCCATAACCTAAGCGTTACACAAAAACATGTTTCAAATAAAAGTTGTGGAATTATAAATTTTCTAATTTTTTTTTTATATACATTTTTGCGCTAAAGTGCATATTAAAGCCGCAATCTTAAAAAATAATTTTTTTTACGTGAAAACAGCACAAACAATGAAAACTCACAATGAATTTCAGCAAACATGGCGACTACTCTATCCTGTAGAGCATAAAAAAATTTAGTAAACCATGTGATTTTAAAAAAAATTAAAAAAAATTTTGAGAAAATCGCAAAAAAGTGAAAAATTACAGGCATAAACTACTACTTCCGGTTGACCGATTTTGATGAAAATGTTCGTGGTTCGGTAGTGGTATGTAACTTATGTTTCAAGTTTGTACGATGTTCCGTTGTTGAGATATTCTGTTCACAATCACACATACACAGACCAATCGCTAAAAACATGTTTTTTGGGTTCAGGGGGTCTGAAAACGTGTAGATCCGGTGAAAAATCGACATGAAAACAATACTTTCCTTTCTATATATTGATACAGGCAAGAGGAAGTAAAAATATTACTCTAGCTATTCATACTGAATATACATAATTCTGTATAATTGACTTGTTTTTTCTTTTTGTAGGAATTTCAGTTTAAATTGTTCAGTCGCTTACGAATATTTCCAGAAGAATCAGCCCGTTTCACTTTATGTGATTCGTTACATTTAGTTACAACATCTAGTAAATATGGCCTGTTGTTTGTTGCCACCCCAAATGGATTTCAAGGTAAGAATTACAATATTATATGTTTAGTTTTATATTACAGTTTTGTATGTTTTGATTTATAAAGGGTGAGGCAGTGAATCGGGTGATTATGAAAACACCGTAAAGCTTAGTTTAGACGACGCCAGTTGGGAGGCAAGTCAAGTGAGCAAGTTACATTCACCAAGTAGAGACTGGTAAGTACCAAACCAAGTAGTGTTCATACTACGTTGTCGTTTTACTTGCAAGTGAAGCGCCAAGTAGTGTGTGCGATGGGGAAAAAACACGTTGTAAGAAAGTTATAAAACATGTTTCAAGTATGTTATTTATTCATCTTTCGGAGGAAATTGAAGATTATCTAGAAAGAATTACTAAGAAAAAGCCATGGGTACGAAAATGGATAGGTTGAAGAAGTACCCATGGGGGATCGGCCATGCTTTTAAGAGAACTTCGATTGGAAGATCCAGGAGAGTACAAGGCTTTATTGAGAATGCCGCCTGACGTATTTGATGAAAACAACTAAATACAACATTAAAACAACCAAATACAACAGAAACACAGTAAATATCATGAGGAAATACTGACAACACGAGCTACTTGCACTAGATTACGCAATACACTGACCAAGTGGGTGTTTAGACGGAGCACGTACAAAGGCAAGTCACTTGCTTGTTGTGGTGGGGGAAGGCAAGCTGCCCCGAAAATAGAACACTGGCCAATTCACTTGCCTTGGCTGACAAGTTGCATGGCAACTTGACGGGCCAACGAAAATCATACAAGTAAATGTTCGCACTGAGCAAGTAACTTGGAGCAAGTGACTTGCTCACTTGACTTGCCTTCCTACTGGCGTCGTCTAAACTAAGCTTTAGGAAGTTAGAAAATGTAGTTTAATTAGTTTAGAATGTACCAAGTAATACTTACATGTTTACAATTTTGTATAATTTACTTGAAAATCATATCATAAAGATGTCCTCCATTTTGTCGCACACATTCCTGAACTCGTGCACAAAGGTTATTCATCATATTTTGTAATGTGGCTGTAGGAATTCGTGCCACTTTTTCACGTATCCGTTCATTAAGTTCCCCTACATTTCGAGGCGGTGGAGATTGGAAAACACGTGATTTTATGTGTCCCCATAGAAAGTAATCTCATGCAGAGAGATCTGGTGATCTGGCTGGCCATGAAATGTCTCCATTCTTACAAATGACGCGATTGGGAAACAAGCATCGCAAAACATTAATTAAAGCCCTGGATGTGTGGCAGGTAGCACCGTCTTGTTGAAAAAACATTTTTTGGTAAGCCGGATTACGAACTAATTCCAGTTGAAGACAGTTCTCCAACATGTTAACATAGCGCTGTGTATTCACTGTAACTGCACGTTCATTGTCATCCTCAAAAAAATATGGTCCTACGATAGCCTGTGTTGATATTGCACACCAAACTGTCACTTTAATACTGTGAAGCAGCTTTTTGTGTATTTTCGCGTGACCAATATCGGAAATTCTGGTTATTTACGACGCCCGAAAGATGGAAGTGAGCTTCATCACTCATCCAAAGATTGTTGAGAAGATCTGCGTTGTCATTCATCATGTCCAATAATCGATTACAAAAAGCAAGTCGGGATGCATGATCAACATTATTCACAGCGTGCACTAACTGAATTTTAAACGGATGGAACTGTAGATCTTCGTGTAAAATCCTCCTCACACTGCGATTAGAAATGCCGAGTGATATTGCATCCTGTTGAACTGAACGTGTAGGACTTCTTAACACAGCTGCCTGTACCTCGTCAACATTTTCTGGTGTACGGACACTATTTACGCTTCCAGTTCGTGTCTTCAGTGTTGAGCCTGTTTTTTCAAAGTCTTTAACCCATATTTTTATTGCATGGGCTGAAGGTATTAGATCATTACGCGGAATATTGAAATAATTACGAAATACGCGCTGGGTGAACACGTAACTATCATTTTTATAATACGCTTTAACAGTGTATGCTCATTGTGCACCGCTCCACGACTCCATTGGAACTAAATGGTAAAACAGACGCTTCAAGATGGTGGTAGTCTCATTCTCCTAGCCACACTACAGGAGACTGTATGCAGTGTTGCCAAATCGCCCAATTCACTGCTTCACCCGTTATATAAACTAGGCTCTATTACCCTGGACTATTATAGGAAGATTTTGCGTAGTACAACTTAATTACAGTATTTGTAACTCTTACTTTGAATTAATTTTTCAATAGTATTAAGAACAAATTCTGCAAAGAATACAATTTGACAGTTTTGACGAAGAAGACAAAGATAATGGCGTTTAAGGGGAAGAAGCCAGTCAGTAGCAAAATTGTTATAGATAATAATATTTTGGAACAGATGTCCCACTTTCAGTATATAGGTTGCAACATTACATACCAACAGGATAAAGATACTTACAATAAGATGCACTGATTTCAGCAAATATGCGGAACTATCCACTGCACCTTAAAAAATAGCACTAGCAAAAACACGTGGGTGAGATTTTATGAAACAATAGCAGTGCCGACCCTACTTTATGGCAGTAAAACTTGGGTGATATCAAAGCGAGAGGAGAGTAGATTGCAAGCATCTAAAATGAAATTTCTTCGACATACGTATGGGTGTAGTAGAGAAGATTATTACAGGAATACCGAGATAAGGAAAGAACTCAACATCTTCTCTATAAACGACAAGGTATCTCAGAACAGAATACAGTGGTTAGAGCATGTGAACAGAATGAAGGAGGATAGGATACCTAAGCAGACACTGGGCTATAAGCCGTAGGGCAGGAGAGAATGAGAAGACCCGAGAAAGAGATGGGCAGATTTGAGAGGTTCGGAACAGGCAGAGATGCATAATCCTTAAAAGGCAGAAAAAGAAGAATAGTATTGAGTCTAGAAATTAAGTCTATGATTTATTTTTGATAATTGCATCCAAGAGACGTTCAAAGGAAGCGTAGAACATGTCAAGTTAACTTAATACAAGTTACTTTGTATGGGGTACAATTATTGCACAATAATTATAGCGTATACAGGGTGTCCCACAAGGAACCCAACATACTTTACTGGCGTGTTCCTCTTTCAAAGTAATGTAAAAGTTCATATAAACATTGGTCCGGAAATGCTTTGTTAGCGAGTTACAACTGGCAAAAGATTTCCCCTTGGATTCATAGCCTACTTCTAAATAAAGCCATCCTGGAGGTTCAGTGACCCAATTGTATGAATAAATTTGATGGATTTTGACCCGATAAATTGAATAAAATACGTTTTAGAACCGTTTTAAATAGTTTTCATAATTTTCAAATCAAAATTGAAAAATCTGCCATTTGGAAACAGTTTTTAGAGAATTAATTTCTTTACAAGTTTTAATAAAACATTTTACACATTTATTGGTCATTATGACTAAAAAAGTATGCTTATCAGCATGCCAGGCCCACCTAAAAGCATCTACTTTCCATCTTGCATATAAAACCTTCAGTTTATTCACCATATAGTGTTGTTGTTGTTTAGGTCATCAGCCGAAAGGCTGGTTTGACCCAGTAGAGGTTTTACTAATTAAAAACGAGGAGTGGTGGTTTACCATTGCCTTCCTCACTGAGTGGAAAAGTACACGTATCAGCATGCCGGGCCCTTTGAAACGCACTTATATTCCACTCTGCAAATGACACCTTCACTTCATTCACCACAGGGTCTGGCTGTATAATGAAATTCATTACTTTCAGAGGAGATAACTCTGATTAGTGTCTTTTACACCTCTACTTCTTCTGCTCTTAAATAATTTAGTCATTTAATTGGGTGACCATGTAATAAGAAACAGAACTATTTATTTTGGCCCTGCAACGATCAGATTGAGTGTAAATAATTTGACACTCCATTTGTCTGTTATGGGGAGAACCACATAATCTGGGTGTGTAATGAGATTTATTACTCTTGGAGGAGATAACTGTGACTACGGTCTTTTACACCTCTACCTTTCTGTTCTTAAATGATTCAGTCGTAATTGGCTGACCATGTGATAAGAAACATTTTTTAAAAATTTTGAGGTGAAAAACCAGGGCGGTAAAAATTTGTGATAAGAAACAGAACTATTTTTTGTAGCCCTGGAATTATCAGATTGAGTGTAAATAATTTAACACTCCATCTGCGTATTATGGGCTAAAAATGGCATGATGGTCATTGGCCGTGGAGGTACGTGGTCGTTGAAGAGGGTTGAAAATTTGTGGTCTCACGTAAAGTAAAATCTGTTCTTGAAAAAATTGGTTGTAAATAGGGGAGAACCTGAACATTTCCACCAGTTAGTTCTGCTTGAGATATTAATTTGCATTAGTCCATTTAAAACTATTTTTTTTTACGTTTTGCAATTACAGTAATCCCTAGTTATCCGCGAGTGTTACGTTCCGGAGGGTTACCGCGGCGTATAATATCTTTTATGAATGAAAAAATGGGAGTTAGGTTCTAAAGGTAAAGTCCTGTAGTTGTTTTAAGTGTTTAATAGTGTTAGGAACATTTTACCATTATTATAATCTATGAATATTTAATAAATACAGTGATGTACGCATAAAAATTGTAAGTTTCTTTAAAATAGTTAGTTATGGCTCTTTGCTTCTTCTTCTTTTCAAACTCCTTGTGGGTTTCTTCGTATGGTATCATCAGCTCCTGAGTCCTCTTTTGAATTGAACGGCCCTTTCCATGACGGGGTCCGTCTCCAACACGTGGTCAGCCAATGGGATGCCATGCTGAGGATCTCATTGATGGTTTGTGAAAAAATGCTTGGCTTCTTTTCAGGATCATCTAACAAACAAAGAACTGTATGTATGTACGAAGAAGTTAGACTGACACATGGAGCAAAACGTATGGAGAAATTACAGTATGGTGCCTGGGCATATGTATGGCGGTGATGGAGGGTTGTTACTGGTGGGGCCCAGTGCCAGGTGATACGCTCATTACGTACAGTACGCGGAAATCTAACTTGGCTCATGGTGGCCGTCGCCATACTAGTGTGGGACTCAACATGATACGGATGCCAAAACATTTATTCAAACACATGTTTTCAGAATTGTATGACATCCCAACCAAGTACGGTGTACACAAGATGAGAAAACGTGCGTATTTTAAGGTTTTAGGCCCACGGACAAAGACCACGGATAACCGAAACCGGGGATATCAAGGGATTACTGTACTGCTAATGCAGACGATGAAGGATGAAGTGATATTTTGTAACGTATGAAAATATGCCATGCCTGAATGGGATTCGAACCCAAGACCGCATGATGAGAGGCAAGTGCGTTACAAACTACGCCAATACGGCTGTAAAAACTGTATCAACAGGATTTTAGTGTAAATGTATAAATTATTATCATTATTATTTTTGTTCTAGTATTGCAGTCTTCTGAAATTATTAAAATACAAGAAAATGCTGGTAAGTGTCGTAATGAACTATCGGAATATCCACGTAGAGAGGTCCTTCTTGGTTCTCAACCAACGCATTTAAGTGTCAGCAGTGATTCTACGTATTTGGCTGTTATATTTCCTAATAGTGGGTGTCAGATTGTTCGCACTTATTTAGTTTCTTCCTTTTTCAGTCAGGTAATAAATCATTTAAATTTAATTTATATAAATAAGAATTTATTTTTGTATTTTAATGAGAATGTTGAAACTGTTGAAGGTTAAATTTTATTGTGCTGCATTGATTTGTCTTCTTCTTCTTGTCACAATTAAGGATTTTTACTTTCCCTTGCCTATATAAATATATAGGAATGAAAGTATTGTTTTCATGTCGATTTTAAGAAATTGAGTTTTCACCTCATCTACATGTTTTCAGACCCCTGAACCCAAAAACATGTTTTTAGCGATTGGTGTGTGCGTGCGTTCGTGTGCGCGTGTGTGTGTGCGTGCGTGCGTGTGTGTGTGAACAGCGTAAAAATTTGTATAACAAAAAATGTAGAGAATTTAAAATTCTACAACTTTTATATCAAACATTTTTGTGTATAATGCTTAGTTTAGCGGTAATTAGCAATTTTCTATTTTTTTGTCATGAAAAGTGTGAAATGATTCACAGAGCATATGGTTATATAAAAGATAAAAAACTGCTAGAAAATGAATTAAGAACAATAAAATTCATAGCACAAAAGAATGGGTATCATGAAAAAGAAATAAATAAAGTAATAAATAAAATTAAAAACAAACTACAATTTAAAAATAACTTGAGAACCACCCTTATATTAGATAATAAAATAAAACATAAACCATTTATTGCATTAAAATACAATAAAACTATTAACAATAAATTATACAGAACATTAAATAAATTTTATAAAATCGCATACACATGTGATAATAAAAAACTACTGTCCACAAATATAATTAAAAATAATATAAATGAAACACTAAGCAATAAAAAGGGTGTGTATAAAATAGATTGTGGTAATGAGGATTGTAAAAAATTTTACATTGGTATGACTAGTCGTAATTTTCAAGTGAGGTATAATGAACATAAAAAAGCACTGAAATGTGACTACATTATATCTAACTATACCAATCATATAAAAGAAGAAAAACATAAATTTGGTAAAATAGATGAACATTTCAATATAATAGAACAATGTAATATAGAAAATAAAAATAAAATTGAAAAATATGAGATGTTCCACATTTATAAATATTTAAAAGAGCAAAAGCAGGACATTTTGAATGAACAGGTGAAATTTAGGAATGATGAAGTGATATTGACTGCTGCTGCTATCTACAGTAAATATGAGAAGGGATAAATTTAAATAAATTAATTTTAAATCAGTTTTATACAAGTGACTGAAGATGTATCATCTTCTATAGATTTTTAATAAATAGTGTTTTTAGTTTCAATTATATGTTATTTACTCTGATGATGGTGGATCCACCGAAACACGTGTAAGTAAAAATTAAAATAAAGGTGACGCAGTTTAAAAAGAAGGTTAGTGAAATTATTGTATTAATTCATTATATGAAATAGAAAAGTGTGAAAAATCGATTTTTTAAAGATTTCTGCCTTAATATACATTTTACGACAAAAGTGTTTATAATCAATTTTATAGGAAATTAAAAGATCTACGACTTTTATATAAAGCATTTTTCTCTACAGAGCCTAGTATAGCGTGAAAGAGAGATTTTCCGTATTTGTAAGCCAAACTGAGGCCGATTTTCATTTTGTGTCTTTCTCTCATGATTAAAATGAAGTTATGTTTTTTGAGGTTAGTTTTTTGTTTATTTCTAATGTTTTATTACTAATGTTAGGTTATATATTATATATAATATTGGTCATTATTTGCATTGGCAAGCGAAAGTTGTGTGAGTGTTTCACACCAGATTTTTTTGTAAAGTAATCTTGTTTTTTATGTTTGCGAGTGGTTTATTGTGCAACAGGTTTACACAATAACATGTCAATGTGTAAAAATATTCAATTTTTCACTGACCTGTTAGAGCTGCTATCTCACTTGTGTTTTTACATTTAAAGAATATAATCCAACTTTCTACTGATGTGTTTCGGTGGATCCACCATCATCACAGTACACAAAATCGAAACTAAATTTTTTAAATATGTATTAAAATTAACGAAAAGTTTAGTTCAATTTTGTGTACTTTGATAGTGCACTTTGGATCCACTGCAACATGTCCGTCGAAAGTTGTATTGTATAAACAAAGATAAAAATATAACAAGTGATATATCATTTCACAATTTAAAAAAAAAACTTGGAAGATGTGGCTTGCCCCGCTTTTTCTGTTTTGCTTCTCCCACTTGTGTGAATTGATACTATTACCCTACTTTTGATTCAGCTGAATCATTGCTGATGCTGCCCCGACTTTCACAAAGTGACAGCTAGAGGGGGAGCTCTTCCCCAGTCTTCAGTTTGCCCATGTGCATAGGACGATTTTTTCACTATGTTGTTCTTTTATTATTTCACTTTTGACAGGTCCGTGAAAAATTGAATATATTTACAATAGGATTAAAATATAGGCTGCAGGATGCATTATAAAATAAAGATTTATGTAAAAATTTCAATGTGTTGCTCATAATGTCTTATCCTTAGTTAAATTAAAGTGAATTGAGTAAAAAATTTTTTTGATTTACTATTCTGGTCTCGGATTTTTCAGTCGATTCAAGTGACACACGAGGTACGAGCTAGTTCAACAGATGGAGTAACAGTTTCTGGATTGTCATGGAATCCTGGAGTTCCTGATATTCTAGCAGTATGCTTCAGTGATGGTTCTGTCAGTGTATATACATTTAAAGAAGTTAATTTTACAATTAATAGTTTACCGCCGAATGCTCAAGCTACGTAAGTCATAATGATAGTTTTTTTATAAATTTTAAATAATATTTTTTAATTTAATTGATATCTGTTCAGGATTAACTGTAAATTCATTCAGTGAGTTACCAAAAATAGTGTCTGCTCTTTTTTTTTTTTTTTGTAAAGTAATCTTTTTTATGTATGTGAGTGGATTATGTGCTCCAGCATTTCCTGCGTCCTAACTTGCACTTAACAGACTTAACTTAACTTGCCCATAATAGACAGGTGGAGTATCAAATTATTTACACTCAATCTGTTAGTTGCAGGGCTAAAATAAATAGTTCTGTTTCTTACCACATGGTCAGCCAATTAAATGACTGAATCATTTAAGAACAGAAGAGGTAGAGGTGTAAAAGACACTAATCAGAGTTATCTCCTCTGAAAGTAATGAATTTCATTATACAGCCAGACCCTGTGGTGAATGAAGTGATAGTGTCATTTGCAGAGTGGAAAATATATGCTTTTCAGAGGGCCTGGCATGCTGATAAGTGTACTTTTCCACTTAGTGAGGAAGGCAATGGTAAACCATCTCACTCCTTGATTTACTTAGTAAAACCTCTACAGGTTCAAACCAGCCTTTTGGCTGATGACCTAAACAACACACACAACAACTTACACTTAATCCTATCCTGCTAGTCATCCTCCCTCGAGTCTCTGAGCCTTATCGCCCTACTTTCTCTCACCAGGGCTCGCCGAATCATATAAAGTGTTGTCTTTCCGAAATATTTTGTATTTTCCAGTCGATGAGGAGCAGGGTTATCGATTTCAATCCCAGAGTGGAGGGACAGGGACTCTACTGTCAGAGTTACCATAACTCAGCTGAGTTGATCCAGTGTTAAGTCCTCAGATACTACTTGCCCTATTCTTTTTCGTAGCATGCCTATATGCTTCAGATGTTAGTGGTCATCGTGGTTATTGTGACCCTTGTAGATGGTTATCTGGAACAATTCGATAAGGAACTATTACCAAATCGGGCCCTCAAATTGGCAAGCCAGGAAATCCTTCTTCTGCCTGAAGTTCATTTTCCTTCTATATTGTCCTGCGAAATGCATTGTAATATTTCACATCTGTTTTAATTCTTTGTGATGTTCCTTAGATACTGAAACTTATGATATTTGACCTCTTGGCCTTTATTCATTCTTCGTAAGACTTCCATTTCCTGTATCCGTGGTATCCTCAAGATTCTCACCCTTCTCATTGTTGAAAGAATTTGTTGTTGGTAAGACCGGTGACTCGTCAAATAAATCTTTCTCGTCTTTTGTTGTAACCACGTAGTCAACATCAGTGTCACCACCAAGACTACCATCCAGCAATTTTCTTTTACATTACTTCACTGTCAAAAGAAATGCGACTCGTTTGCATGGGTAGTTTACCTTTGCAAGGACATTTACCCTTGCAAGGAGATTTACCAGGATAGCAAATTAATCAATGTACTCAAATCATCAATCATGTTTTTTATTTTGTTATTTTATAAGCTTTACCCTCTATTCTAATATCAATTATTTGTGTTATTCTATTTTCTGTTATTGTGTCTTGTTTACATAACTTACAGTAGAGACTCTTTTATCCGATCTAGGTGGTATAATATTTGCCAATGACGGTGGCGTGTAGGGAGGGTAGCAAGACAAAGAGAGAATGTGTTGCGTCCGCCGTTCCCCTCAACTGATTTCAATCAATGCACGGTGTTCAAGCAGAATTGTGACAACACGCGATCGAGAGGGCACTCTGCTGGCCAGTTTCGTTCACTACACCACTGTAACAAGCTCATTTTTCATCAAAAAATTTTGAAAAAATTACTTTTGCTTCCTATTGAATCTTATTTTAATACGTTATAATTGTTATTATTATGCTTTGATATTTAGATAAGATACGCTCGTACGAAGTTAGACGTTTAAATTGCATCACATTTTTTGGATATCACATAATATAACTTTTTTCTGGGACAACATAATATGCGTTTTATTATTTAGTTATAAAATATAGAATTTTATCTGTAGTTTGATATAAATGTTGAGTCATATGTTGGGCGGAAACAGAAATAGTAAACGATCTTGAAAAAATCACTCTTTGAAGGGAAGTCAAAGATAGATCGTTGTGTCTTGTATCTCCTTCCTTTTAGTATTCCAAGAAGCTGAATCATTGTTTATAGTTGTGAACTTTATACGAAACACGTCAATTTTTAGATATCAACTACACACGCACAATATCAATTGTATGAAATGTTAACAAAAAGAATCGCATAGTAAATATAAGAGTAAGAGGGTATGATGTCCTTCTCTTTCGGGCCTGTCAAAATGTATGGTGCATCATTTATAAAAATCTTATTGCCTATTACCCCAAATTTAATCGCAGACATTTTCCCCCGAATTTTGTGCGCATGCTACTAATCGGCTTTCAACAGCGACACAAATGTCAAAAATGATAACCGCAAGAACAGAACACGAGTCGTGAGTACTACTTTAGAGGCAGCGTGTATCAGGCTACGACGCCGTGGTGGGGGAGCTACTTACTGCGCATGTGCGGCCCGCACGCCACTGTATTTGGTTACCATTATACCAGACACTGTCGGAATCGCCAAAAGTTCAGATTAAATAGAATTTACGCAAAAATGCATGTAGTGCCAGTAAAAGCAGGGTCTCTTTTTAAATTTTCATTGACTTTTATCATAATTGTAATATTAACGCTTATAGCGGAATAATTTCTTTTGTTGTTGACAAAACTAAATGTGTGACATCTCATCAATAGTTTTCAATTTTATTAATGTGTTCTATTGCTTAAATTGTCTTTACTAACCATTTTGGTAGAAAAATTTTCAATTTTTTACTGTTTTTCGTGTCAAAAACCGTTTGTTTTCCCACTTTTAAATCATTTGTGTTTGTCATTAGTGACTCCCCTGCATCTATTCAAAAAAAACTTGGAGTTTTTCCTCAAGTGTCACAATAACT
Organism: Catonia carolina; assembly: GCA_035578175.1. NCBI lineage: Eukaryota > Metazoa > Arthropoda > Insecta > Hemiptera > Achilidae > Catonia > Catonia carolina. The sequence continues at coordinate 29,349,109 of JAQMRL010000010.1, forward strand.
TTCTTCTGTTTTGTTACTATTTCCACACACAATTATTTACATTAATGGTATGTAAAAACAATAAAGCAGCTGTAAGAAACTCATGATTAATAAGGTAGGAGTATCAACTGACACCTGGAGCAAAGGAAATGGAAGAAAATAAAAAGGAGACTTTCTATAAACATTTGGAGGATGTGAGATAGTTCCTGGAAAACAAGATGCACTCGCCAACTTTTTTGTCTGGACTTTCTCGGTACCCAACTGTGAACTTCAAATCTCATAAAATTATTTTCATACTTATTTCTCACTTATTCTTATTTGACTTTGCCTGTCCAGTTATGTTATTCCGGTCCTGATTCGAGGATAACTTTCAATACTTGCCAGTGATAAAGGTTTCCGCAGGCCAACCAAAGGAAACCCAGGCCAAAAGGAAAACTGGTCCAACCATTTACTTTACATGCCAGCCCACAGACTTCCTCCACAAGCACGGAAATATAAACCTAGAGGTAAGCGAGGCTTGGGAAGATCTAAAAAGAGATGATTCTGGAATAGGCCATTGAGTCTAATCCTTGACAAATGATGATGATTTCTCACCAAAATTAGTAATTCCTGTTTTTTTAATCCTGTCTGGATTAGTGGGACTACTGTAAATAATTTTCAGTTTTAAATTAAATGATGTGAAATGTTTTGTTTTCCTTTTAGTTGTTTGTGTTGGAGTCCAAAAGGTAAACAGATAGTTGTTGGTTCATCGGATGGCGCATTGACTCAATATAAACCAGAATTAAAAGCTGTAAAGAAACTTCCACCTCCTAATATGAATCAGCACAATGTATCTGTTGTTAATGTACAATGGTTATCCAATTATCAGTTTGCTGTGATTTATAGAGATATGGATGATTCAAATGAAAGACCAGGTTTGTTTATTTATTTATTTTTTAGTTCTTGTTATTTAAATTTATTTGGAATTCAGCGAGAAAAATCTGATGTGTAACGGTCACATGACCTTATTCTTGCCTATAATTTATAGTAATGAAAAATCTAACCAATCTATGTTTAATCACGAGTAAATAATGTAAAATGGAGGGCGTAACTTAATTTTAATCATGAGTGAATGACGCTGAATGAAAATCAACTTTTGTTCGACTTTAATTTTGATGTAATAGGGTATCAACAAATCATAAAATAAATACAAGTGGAGGGGAATCACAGTGCAAACATAATACGAGTGGAAATGGTTAAAGTAGCGCTGTTTCAAAATTGTTACCAAAATTTTGTTAAGGTTTGAAAGAGATTTATATATGAATATCGCTTTATAAATGTACGCTTTATAGAAAACTGTATCGTGCATTTTGTTTTGGAGTCGGTAATTTTTTATTCACCCTGTACTATTACAGGCTGAACTCTTTGCGCGCCAAGTGAGATGCCCAATATATACAAAGTTTTTTTTCTTGCACAGAACAAGAAATATGGCGTTTTATTTCAATTGAAATTCTGTTGTGAATTACTGGTTTCTATATTAGCCTTGTTGATTTATTTTAATGTTAGTCATTATTTTTTACAGCTCTGATCCTAGTTAATGCTCCGAAAAATGTACCTGTTAGTTATATTAATTACGAAGATATCTGTTATGGCTCAGCAAACATAAGGGCTCCTCAGTTTTACTTAGAACATATTCAACAGTGGTTTGTATTTTTCTTTTTTTCTTAAATGTAATATTATTATTACAGAACGTTACATACCGTTTTGTAGCTTTGAAGAGAGTACTGCCCATAACGAGCAGGTGGAGTGGTAAATTATTTACACTCGATCTGCTTGTTCCAGGGCTACAAAAAATAGCGCTATTTCTGTTGACATGGTCAGCCAATTATATGACTGAAGCATTTAAGGACAAAAGAACTACTATCGGTTTCATAATCATAGACACCCGAGTTTGAACCCTTGCATCTCCAAAACTATGAGTCGGATTTCAACATACTGTGACAATAAGAAGGGCAGGGTTCGCGAAAGTTCTAGCATTTCATTCATAAAAATATAAATAAGATGATGTAGAAAAAAAGTGGATCTTTCGTTTCTTTTATTAAAGGCTCATCCATTTATGGCTTAGAGGTTTGAGCTCTCCAACTAATATTTGAAAGCAGAATAACAACTATGGAAATGAGTTTCTAGAGAAGTTATCAGTTCATCGTGGGCTAAATTTAGTTAGGAATGAAGAAGTTTTAAAGAAAGTGGACACAAAATTTTGTATCAATTGGTAAAATTGAAGAAAGATAACTTATCTGATAACAGTCCTCTGTGAAGAATGAAGGAAAACAGGTTGCCACAGAAGTTTTGGCTATGGGTTTCCCTTAGTCGGAGAAAAAGGGCGAACCAGAAAGGAATGGACAGATGGTTTTATGAGAGCTAAAGAGACGTTTAAGGGATGAAGGTGTTCAGTAGGAATGAGTGTCATTTTTGGTTGCAGTAAATGTCCTTAATGGCACATTTATGGCTATTGCAGGCAGTGAGTGAAAGGTGATAATTGAAAATAAGCTATTAAAAAATGTCAGATTGGGAATTAAACATCCTTGGCATAAAAGTCAGTTGTGCTGACCACTACACCAATGGGTCGACCAAGATTTGATGTGTATTATTTTGAATTCAGAAAGTGTTCTTGAAAAATAAATTTTGGATTTTCAGCTTATTTAAAAAAAGAGATTATATATTTGGGTTAATAATCGTGTATTTGAAGTTTATTGTCTTTATACAGATAATTTCACGAGAATGCCTTTTGCGTATGGTTGGGCTGGGAGGAAGGGAAGAGAAATCGGACGGTGCTGCCAACCTCAACAGTTAGACACTATATTTTACTACCATTTGTTAACCACATGTTGCCTTTCAATTACTATACTTCCTTAAAAATTAATTAACACGTTCAGCACGGCGGCTAGAATCACGGGTGCTTCGCTGCGCCGACCCGCCATTACAGTGAAAATATACCATGCCGCCTTAAGGTGGCATCAGGCCACGGAAAAACTTTTACATATTTGCTCATCTACTCATCGGCTCAATATAGTACGGTATTATACGCGTTTGTTGTTTCTACGAAATTTATGTTTGAAATTAACTTTTTTATTATTAGAACATTTATACTTATAAGTTATTAAATAATTAAAAATTATTTTTATGTGTAAAATAAATAAAAATACAATAATTATGTTTCATAATAAAAAATATATAATTCACAAAATTTAATATGAAAAATTAAAATTTTTAAAATGTAAATATTAAAATTTATGTAAAATTGTTTAAATATCCCAGAATAAAAAGAAATAGGCCTATATTTACATGTTTACAATAAATTAATTAATAATTTTTAGTAGGAACTCTGCCATTGCCGGTCACAAGCCCGGGGCCTCATCTGGCAAGTGATGAGGAAAGAGGAGTGGGAGGAGTAACAACCTCGTTAAAAAACCAGGGTCCATCTGGCTCCGGATGGTAGCACCCTGTAAGGGCCCCTGCCGAGGGTTACTAGGTGAAAACCGGTCAACGGCCTCGAAGGCGGATGAGGAGTAATCCCAACGGCGGAGAGGGCGGATGAGCCTAGGGAGAAAACCCAAATTAAATCCAGGGTAGACTTGACTCGCAGCTGTGGTGGAAGCAACAAGTCTAAGGGAGTAAACCTGATAAAAATCCTGCAAGTTTGGAGGCAGTAAGGTGGCGGCCCCACCATCAAACTTAACTTGCGGAGCGCTCGTACCGCGGCCAATGGATTCTTCAATTACTACTGATAAATTGCAAACAGCCTCGGATAAGACCGGAAACAAAGGAAAAACAAAAAGGAATGCCAACAAAAAACTATTTGGAATAATGGATACAATGATTTTTGCAACTTGGAATGTGAGAGGTATGAAGGGGAAGGAAGAGGAACTGATGCAGGAGCTAAAACAGAATAAGGTAGAACTAGCAGTAATCACAGAGACAAAGAAAAAATTGAAGGGCACCAAGGATTGGGGAGATTATGTGGAATTATGGAGTGGTGTAGAACAGAGCAGAAGAGCATGTGCTGGAGTGATGGTTTTGGTCAATCGGGTATGGAAAAATAAAATAGAAAGCTATACATGGGTTAATGAAAGAATTTTGACAGTTCGGATTAAATTAGATAGAGGTTTTCTGACACTGATAGGTGTATATGCTCCAGAAGAAGGGAGAAAAGAAGAGACTATTAAATTTTACGAGATATTGCAGAAGCAACTGACATCATGTAAGAAATCAGATTATGTCATTGTCTCTGGAGATTTAAATGCACGTGTTGGTAATCAACCGATCCCACAAGTGGTTGGAGCATATGGAGAATGTCACTTGAACGAGAATGGTAGACAGTTACGTGATTTTTGTACATTCAATGATCTGAAAATCACAAATACCTTTTTCAGAAAAAAAGACATCCACAAATACACTTTGGCAGCAAGAGGATACAAGTCATTAATTGACTATGTTATTGTGAATAAGAAAACTGCAAGCCAAGTTCGAGATACCAGAGTATATAGAGGAAGCGATATTTCAAGCGATCACTACCTAGTTGTTTCAAAAATACAGTTATGGACCAAATGGAGAAAAAATAAAAAAGTCACAAGAAATGAAGGAAATGAAGTTTATAAAGTCTACCTCCTGCAGACTGAGAGTGTCTGGACCCTATATCAGACAAGATTAACACAGAAACTTTCTATGAGGCCCACAGCACCGACAGTGGAGGAAGAGTAGATCAACTTAAAAGATACTTTAAGAGAAGTAGCCTATGAAACGCTGGGGACGAAAAAACTTGTAACAAAACATAAAGGTTTGAAAATTTGGAACGAAGAGATTGCTGGAGCTATTAAGGATAAGAAGATTGCCTACAAACAATTATTGAAATCACCTACAGATCAGGCAAAGGAAAATTACAGAAGAAAACGTAATGTAGCTAGAGCCATTGTTAGGAAAGCTCATGAGAATGCATGGGATAGGTTCATTGCAGGAATTGAAGATGATCTACATGGAAGGCAAGAGGTTGCCTATAAGTTGATGAAACACCTCAATAATGATGAGAAGGAGATGGCTAAAATAGACAATATAGAACAACAAGAATGGATTGTGCACTATAAAAGATTGTCGTACAAAAGCGATTTACCATTCATGGAAGAAGCTCATCATCCAGAAGCAAAACATGGTATTGATCAAATAGCTATTGAGGAATTGGAAGAGGCATTAAAACAAAACAAAAAATAGGAAGGCAACAGGATTAGATCATATAAATTCAGAACTATTGAAATATGGTGGTACACTACTCAAATTTTGCCTGCTTCACTTGATGAACATGTGTTGGACTTCGCGATACATTCCTAAAGATTGGAAAAAAGCCATAGTAATCTCGCTGTTTAAGAAGGGTAACAGAAAAGATACAAATAATTACAGAGGAATTAGTTTGTTGAGTAATGTGTATAAATTATACAGTAAAATCCTGAACAATAGACTCAAAAAAATCTCGGATGTGTTATTATTAGAAGAACAAGCCGGCTTTAGAAAGGGCAGGTCTTGCATTGACGATGTTTTTTCTTTAAAGCAGATAATTTCAAAACGAGTTGAATTCAATTTGGAGACACACCTTGCATTTGTAGACTACGAAAAAGCGTTTGATAAAGTTGATAGACGTATCCTGTTTGATGGATTGGTCAAAAGAGGCTTTCCAATACACTTGGTGGAAGTTATAGAGAGTTTGTATCATGGAACAGCTGTCATCTTGAACTGTTCAGGCTCTCTCACAGAGGAGGTTCGTACAAATGTTGGTTTGAGGCAGGGCTGCCCGCTCTCACCAACTTTATTTAACATTTATGCTGATGATCTCTGTAGAAGATGGAAGCAAAAAGTCCACCCAGGCATTTGGATAGCCCCGGAAGTCTCCATCAGCTTGTTGTGGTTTGCTGACGATCAGGTGATATTGCAGGAAACAGAAGATAATCTCCAGAAAGCATTACACCAATTGAATCTTCTCAGTGCTGAATATAACATGAAGATCTCATTCAGTAAAACGAAGGTGATGGCTTTTGTGGGAAAAGATCCAATTCGGTCTAAGATAGTTCTTGATAACAAAGTCCTGGAACAAGTATCACATTTCAAGTATTTGGGGTGTGATATCACATATGAAATGGATCAGGACTTGAGCATGAAAATAAATAGATTCCAAGCTATCTGTGGAACAATCAACAGGACCTTGAGGAACAAAGCCAGAAGGGAAACGAAAATGAAATTCTATAAAGTTATGGCTATCCCCACTCTTTTATATGGTTCTGAAACCTGGGTACATAAAAAGAAGGAATGGAGCAGGTTACAGGCTGCTGAAATGCGATTCCTAAGAGCAGTGAAGGGTTGTACTAGGGAAGACAGAATCCATAATACTGAGATCAGAAAAGAGCTCAACATACCCTCCATATGGCAGAAAATCGAGGAAACCAAACAAAACTGGAAGGATCATGTGGAGCGCATGGAGGATGGAAGAATTCCCAGGGCAGTCATCTCCTATCAGCCAGTAGGAAAGAGAAGTGTGGGCAGGCCTCGTAAGAGATGGAATTGATTAATAAAGGAGTTTGCAGTCGGAACAGGCAATGTGCCTAATCCTTGAAGAAGGACGACGATGACGAATAATTTTTAGTGAGACCATGGCAATATAGAAAATTAGTAATAAAAGTACTTTTATTCGTACAAAATTATTTTATGACCGTAATTATAATAGTACAGTATATTATATAACGTACAGCAGGCCTGCAAAGGAAACACAGTGCATAGAAATCGCGAGTTCAGAAAGTAACAGAAATTTCTTTTGAGTAATAATTAAACTATTTTTACGTAAAAATGTATTATTCTTACTTTTTGTTTGTAAAAAGAAGTCACTGGGAACAAAGAAATTCGTAGAATAATTGATATAATTAAATAAAACAATAAAATTACATGGCACTAGGACGTTCGCATAGACTACAATTTTAAAATTCGTCAAAAATTCCCGGCAGTTGGTAACGAAAGACTAGTTTCACAGTGGCGCTCGTAGAATAGATCTGAACCCCTGAACAACCTTTATTAACACTGCCAGTACACCGGCGATTTAAAAAAAGCTATAGAAGTGTGGTATTGTATATGCCGCCTTAAGGCGGCATCAGTCTCTGGAATGAACCTCGATTTTCCGCCTTAAGGCGGCATCCGTGCTGAACGTATTAAATTAAATTAATCCCATTTCTTTTTAAATTTTTCGTAACTTACAAAGTTTCCAATTTAAATTCAAATTTCAAATTTAGCCTTTCTTTAAAAACCGGTAATAACTTTTCACATGTTGGCATCACTTTCTTATTGACATAATTGTTTCCTTTTGTTAGCTTCTGAGGCAAAGAAAGGTATTTCTGTTATCTTCAACTTCACAACATTTTATTACATTGCATATTAAATTTCATCCAGCAGTGTGAACATTTTGACTGCGTTTCCAAGAAACCAACATTTCTGTTTACGGTAACATTGTTGTGTTGGCGAACTGATACCAAAGCAGTCGCGCATGCGCACTGATGCTTTCCCCTCTTTACCCCTCATTAAAGCCAAAGGCAAACTTGTGACTCATGTACTATAGCAGGGAGATATTGAAAATCTTAAAAATTTTGATGATTTTCCTCTGGTTTTCAGGAATGTACTGGTGGTTGGTTCTGCGAATAGTATGGAAGTTGGTGTTTTGGGTTGTGTCGATGATAAAACGGCAGAAAAGGTGAACTGGCAACAGTGGGTCCAAGAAGATGCATCAAGAGCTGAGTTGCCGTTAACTAAATCACATCAGGAAACGTTTCCAGTCGGTCTTGCTTTTGATACAAGTGTACAGTACAATCTACCTTGGGGTGAAAATCAACAATTACCGCCTATGCCGTTAATGTGTTTGTACTCACACGATGGCGTTCTATGTCTATACTTTACCGTTAATATATTACCGACAACCGAATTGTTATGCTCACCACCACAATTACCAGCGGATCAAAGTGGTTTAAAATTATTCACTAACGTGGTAAGGAATTTATTTAAGTATTAAAACTTTGTTGTGTATGGGAAGTCTTTAGGTCAAAAGTGCAAAAAAATCAATTGTTTGATTTTTATCTCTTTGGAATCTACGCATTTTTACTTTCTCTTGCCTATATGAATATATAGGAAGGAAAGTATTGTTTTCATGTCAATTTTTCGAAATCGAGTTTTCACCGGATCTATACGTTTTCAGACCCCCTGGACCCAAAAAACATGTTTTTAGCTATTGGTCTGTGTGTATGTGTGTGAACAGAATATCTCAAGAACGGAACGTCGTACAAACTTGAAACTTAAGTTACATATCACTACCGGACCCGACACGAACATTTTCATCAAAATCGGTCAACCAGAAGTAGTAGTTTATTCGTGTAATTTTTCACTTTTTTCGATTTTCTCAAAAACTGGTCCTACGATTTTTTTAATTATCGCCTCATTTACTAAATATTTTATGCTCTGCAAGATAGGGTAGGCGCCATGTTCGCTGAAATTCTTGGTCAGGCTGTTTTAACGTAAAAAAATGGTTTTTTTAAGATTGCGGCTTTATTATGCATTTTACTGAAAAATTGTATATAATTAAAGTTGTAGAGAATTTAAAATTCTATAACTTTGGTTTCAAACATTTTTTTGTATAATGCTTAGTTTAGCGGTAATTAGCAATTTTCTGTTATTTTCTTCTTCTGTTAAAGAAAACGTGTGAAAAATCTATTTTTTTAATATTTCAGCCTTAGTTTGCATTTTACGACAAAAGTGTATACAAAAAAATTTATAGGAAATTAAAAGATCTACAACTTTTATTTAAAGCATTTTTTTGTACAGTGCCTAGTTTAGCGTGAAAGAGCGATTTTCTGTATTTTTAAGCCAAACTGAGGTGGATTTTCATTTTGCGTCTTTCATGTATGATTAAAATTAGGTTATGTTTATTGAGGTTAGTTTTTTTGTTAATTTCTAATGTTTTATTATTAATGTTAGGTTTATTGCTAATTATTTGCATTGGCAAGAGAAAGTTGTGTGAGTGTTTCACACCAGATTTTTTAAATTTATAACTTTGTTTTCATATAGTCTAGTTAATTGCAGCGTTCATATCTTACTTGTATGTTTTGTTTTGTATTGTTTCTAGACTTCAGTACTTAAACCTATTGTCACATCAGAACCAGTTGTTAATGTTAGTAACAGTCCCGCAGTGCAACAGCCACCTGTCGCACAAGTGACTCCATTTAAAGCTGTGACAGGCGGTTTAAATACTTCTGGCGGTGGACTCCAGATCACTCCTAACATCGGTGCAGGATTACAAATGACGCCAAATACTACACCATTCTCTTCAACTCCTTCACAGCTCAGCTGGATGACTCCCACTTCCGCATTGCAAACGTTAGTATAAAATACAAGTTTTTTTTTTATTTATGATTCTAAGGTAATTTTTTGCGCTTTTTTCAAAAATCCTATTGCCAAGTCTGTACGAGTTATAGTTTTGAAGATACAATGATGGCAAAAAGCTGTATGTACGTCTATTTTGAGAAATTTTAGAGGCAAAATGGTGTATGTGTTAATAAATTGGTAATTAAAGATTGGCACAAAGTTGTTTGAATTCTTTTCACCATTTTTCCTTTCTGAAAACACTGCAAATCCCATTGTTATAAAATGGGAATATGATGTATGTGCGATTAATACTTTTTACTTTTGTAAACTGTGTTGTTAAAATAGTTTTAGCCAATGGTAAAAGGGGTTAAATGGCTTATGCTTCTTTTTTGTATGTTTTATAATCATTTGCATTTAGAGAAAGGCACACGGCAGAAGGATGTATGCGAAAATAATACCTTTTGCGTATGAAATGCTGAAAATTAACTATCCAAAAGAAAAACATAGAAAAAGGTTTATACCATATTTTACATTTTGTTTACTGCTGCTCGTGAACAGTCATTCCATAAGGTCCATAAGGTCATAAAGTCGCAAAAAGGTGTATGAACTTAATACACCGTTTTGCCGCTTATACACAATGAGATTTTGTTTTGGTGTTGATTTCTGATTATGTACTTAGGCTGTATGTATATACAGCCTAAGGTAATCTATTTATGCTATTCTATTCTTCTATTCATGCTACGGCAAAAGGGGTAAATGGACTTTACAGCTTTTTGCCAATATAGACTGCGTTTGATGCAATTAATGAAATGGCTGTAAACAGTGGGTACACCTTTCTGTCATAGTTTCACTTATTTTTTTTTTATTTTTTCCCATTAAGGCAAAATGGTTTAACTGAGTTTTTAGGGTTTTAACAAGTTTTTTAAAGATTTTTTGACTATGTAGTCATAAACAGAACATTAAAAACTATAACCATACATAAAGTACTCAGTTAGAAAGTCGTTTACAACTAAATGGCCGCAATTTAAACTTTGAATGCAATTTCTGAAAAGTTGTGTTTTTGGGATGCACCTTTTTGCCTTTTTAGGGGAGGGTTGTCCCAAAAGTTCTGGTAACGAATTTTTACAGCTGACCACTTATATTTGTGTGGCACAGCTCCTGGCAGAAAAAGTAGTGGGGGGGTCGTAGATAGAGAATGCCACTGTCTGCAGTCACCGGCATGTAGTGGTTGAGCGAAGATTGTGCTTATTGCAAAATGTGTCACCATACTCTCATTGAGAAAATGATGGTGCAAAATTTGACCAGCGTACGCAATTAAATTTTATTTAGTGTAAAATATGATTTTTTTGGATGGTAAACATAATATTTTAGGTCAAAAGTGTATGAAATTAAAAAAAACCTACAACGTTTATTTAAACCGTTTTTTGTGCAACGCTTAGTTTAGCGTTAATTAGTGATTCTTTGTATTTTTCTTGTCAAATCTGTAAAAAAATGGAATTTTTTAAGATTGCAGCCTTAGTATGCATTTTGTAACAAAATTGTACATAATCAATGTTATAGAATATTGAAAAACATATAACTTTTATTTCAAGCATTTTTGTCTACGCAACATAGTTTAGCGTCAAATTAGTGATTTTACATACTTTTAAGTTGAAATAGGTTGATTGTTGACTAGTTATTCAATATAGGTTATTTTTCATTATTTACATTGTCAAGAAAAAGTTGTATGGGTGCTTCACACCAGATTTTCATTATTCTAAAGCAGCTTTTCCAATTTTTCTGTGATTGAAGTGTTCCTTTTTCTTTTGGATTTGCATATTTGTTTTCCAAATTAAACGTGAATTTTGCAGTCATCCTAGAATTTTTTTCCTTGAAGTTTGTACTAGTGGAAAAAAGCTAGTAATTAAAATAATAGTGTGCCTGCCTCCGTAGCGTAGTGGTAGCGCGCTGGCCTACCTTGTGGAGGTCCCAGGTTCGATCCCCGGCTAGGGTCTGGAAATTATAATAAGTCACAACCCATCGTTCCGTAACCCATTGTAGTCGCTAATGACCAAGCTATTGATGGGACTGTAAATAAATAAACTAAAAAAAAAAGTATATAGTGAAGTGTACATGTTTATTGATTCATGTTCAATGTTTCAGACCTGAAAAACCGAAAGAAAATTCAAGCGGAATTGAAAATATAACACCTCCTAATCAGACAACTTCTGTTCCATCTTCTACAACATTGTTTGGAGGGTCTTCGTTGTTTGGTGGAACTGGTGGCGGTGGTTTACAATTGAAAAATTCTCAACAACAGCTGCAACAACAACAAGAACAACAACACCAGCAACATCTTCAACAACAGCTACAGCAGCAACAACAACAGTTTCAGCACCAGCAGCAGCAGCAACAACAACAACAACAACAGCTGCAGCAGCAACAACATCAGCAGCTCCAGCAGCAACAACATCAACAGTTGCCACAGCAACAACAACAACAACCAATACAGTCTTCATTTAGTTTCAATCCAGTCAATCCGCCAACTAATTTATTTGGTAATAAGAATTACTCTTATTTATTGCTTGCACGTCTTTAAAAAAGTTATTTCTGTAAATTTTCTTTGATTTTTGTTCGTTACTTCCCTGAGATCTGTCCATCAGAGTTACTTCTGTTGCAATATTTTTATGATTCTTGACTAAAAATCAGTGGATTTGTTAAATTGGCCTTTAAGACTTTTGTATGAGTACTTAACCAAAAGAAACTGGAATGGCGTTGCCATGGACGGGACTTGCATAGTACGTGTTTCTCCCGTTAAGTGTGTATAGACTTGTTACCAGTTCAGTGATGCTTGTGTTGTCGACTTGGCATGTTATGTTTGCGTGTAGTGATTTTTTTTCACTGGTGCTGTTATCTTTTTTATTAATTTTTTATAACTTGGAATTGTTTACACTTTTCCTCTAAAATGCATATTAAGGCCACGATCTTGAAAAACTTTCTTTACTATGAGAGCATAGCCCTCACCAACTTCAGCTGACGTGCCGCTTACTTCATCATGTAGAGCACAAAAATGTAATAGTATATGAGGCAATTTTTAAACTAAATCGTAGGAGTCATTTTTGAGAAAATTGAATAAATTAACTAACTTCCAGTCGATTGATTTTTATGAAAATGTTCATGTTGGGTCCCTTCGTAGTATCAAACTTAAGTTTCAAATTTCAAATTTTTACGATTTTTTGTTTTTGTGGTATTAAGTTCTCACACACATTTGCGCACACCGACCAATCTTATCTCTAAAAAAAATATTTTTTGGGTTCAGGGTAGCTGAAAACTTGTATTTTTGATTAGAAATCGACATGGAAACATTACTTTCCTTACCTATATTTCAGTTTGGACAAGAGAAAGTAATAGATAAATGTTGAAGTTTTAAAATCAATATAAGTATTATTAAATGTATTATGTAATGCATAATAATTCATTATTATGTATTAAATTTATTGAAGTATTATTGAAAATAAACGTTTGTTTGTACTTCTGAAAAATTGGAGATGTTACTTCTGGTATTAACATTGTATTCTGAATGTAAGTTTTTCTGAAATCTTAATATTTTTTGTTGTTCATCGAATTACTATTTTTATGTTTTTTTTTTTAGGTAGTAGTACACCAATTACTAAGGCATTTGTACCTCCTACAGCTGTTGTAGCTAATCTGAGTAATAACAGTAATACACCAAATGTCGTTCCTTCTGCGGCAGCTCTTACCGGTGCACCTTTAGTAACTCCTCCTTTACTACCACTTCAGGTAGGTTGTATAATTTGATATCTAAATACAGGGTGATTATAAATGAAATAGACACTTTCGACAGCTTTTTAAACATCAAATGGGTGTATTTGATTATTGTAAATGATATAGGTTTGTGGGAAATTTTTTAAAGTTTATGTTGGTACAACTGTTGCTAGCATTTTGTTGTTGGCTACCGTTACAATGACCAGTCTAGCAAATTGGCCATTACTCAAGTAGAGAAAGCTTATTGTGTTCGTGAATTAGCCAAAACAAACTCTGTTACGGTTGTGAAACATCATTTCAGAACAATATCGGTAAACCACCACCAACAAGGCAATCAATCTATGACTGTTATAAACATTTTGAAAACAGTGGATGTCTGTGTTACAGGAAGAGTACTAGAAGACTTTCTGTTACAGAAGAACAAATTGATAGTGTTCGTGATGTTTATGTACGAAGTCCAGGAAAATCATCTAGATCAGCAAGTTTAGAATTGCAAATTCCTCAACCGACTGTGTAAAAAATTCTGCGGAAACATTTGAAAATGACACCTTGCAGTTAGTACAAAGTTTAAATACCAGTGATAAAGTCGTACCTAAAAATATTTGTCTGGAGATGCAATATTGTGTTGAAAATGACGACGCATTCTGTAATCGCCTAATTTTCAGTGATGAATGTAATTTTTACATTAGTGGAAAAGTTTATAATGTTAAAATATGGGGCACAGAAAACCAAAAAATAACTTTACAGCAGACACGCGATTCGCTTGAAGTAAACGTCTTTTGCGCATTATCTCGTGAAAAGGTTTACAGGCGGGCCGTTCTTCTTTTACGAAGTGTCAGTAACCGGAGTAATTTATCTGGACCTGTTAAACGAATGGTTAATGCCTTAACTCCAAACTCCAGGAAGATAGTGATAACTTCATTTTTGTACAAGATGGAGCTCCGCCTCACTGGCACTTACAGGTCAGAAATTATCTTAATGAACGTCGTCCTAGATGATGGATCGGCCATGCAAGTGAGGAAAACATTGTGTTTATGCTGTGGCAACCTCGTAGTCCAGACTTAACGCCCTGCGACTTTTTCTTATAGGGTTATGTAAAAGACAAAAGTTTTTGTACCACCGCTTTCTGTAGATATCGATGATCTAAAACAACGTATCACAAATGCTCTTGCAATAGTTGACCGTCATATGCTTAAACGTGCATGGGAAGAATTCGACTACCGTGTTGATATCTGTCGAATTACAAATGGTGCACATTGAACATCTGTAAATATTTTCAATAAAAACTTAATGAATTCTTCTATATAACCATGTAAGTAATTACCTTAACTTTTCAAAAATAAATTTTCTATAAGCTATCGAAACTGTCTGTTGTTGTTTAGGTCATCAGCCGAAAAGCTGGTTTGAACCTGTAGAGGTTTTACTAAGTAAAACGAGGAGTGAGGTGGTTTACCATTGCCTTCCTCACTGAGTAGAAAAGTATGTTTATCAGCATGCCGGGCCCTCTGAAAAGCACATATTTTCCACTCTGCAAATGACACCTTCACTTCATTCACCACAGGGTCTGGCTGTATAATGAAATTCATGACTCTTAAAGGAGATAACTCTGATTAGTGTATTTTACACCTCTACCTCTTCTGTTCTTAAATGGTTCAGTCATTTAATTGGCTGACCATGTGATAAGAAACAGAACTATTTATTTTAGCCCTGCAACGAACAGATTGAGTGTAAATAATTTGACACTCCACCTGTCTGTTATGGGCAGATTCTTTGCATATGTGAGTAATATTATGGTTCTTTTTTTAGGTGACTCAACCCCCTGCCAATGTGTCACCATCGCAGGGTTCTCCTAAAGTGCCGATGTATCAGCATCAATCACCACCAGTGTCACCAACAATCAATCAGAGTAAGTCTTTGAATATATTTAAGGGGGGGAGTCTACCCTGTTTTATCACTAAAAATTAAAAAATAATCAAAAAATTTTTTTGTAGATTATAAAACTTAGAAAATTTTCTTAATCCAGCTATATATTTTGTTTTTATGTACGATAACTAAAAATTTGTAAAACATTATTTTACATAATCGGTGTAAGTGTAAGTGTAATTTGTAAGTGAAACTTTACATTCAATTTTCTCGGCATTTAGTATTTCAGGTTTTCTTCATGATAAAATCCTTATAACTTTCTTTATATGATGCTATCTTGATGATTTTTTTTCCACTGTATTCAGAATTTATTGCTCTTTTATTTGTAGGTTGGCTATGTTGAAACTTATTATAGCAGTTTTTAAAAAAATTTAAAAATAATGACCTTGTCTGTATTTTTGGAGGAAAATATTTAAAAAAATAATTTTCTCTCCATTGTATAGTTAAATGTATAAATGGAACCTTCAAAAAAAGAGCATAATTTTCTGATTATTTTGACATAAAAACCAGGTCTGTACCTCTAAAATTATCTAGTTATAAGCAAACAACGAAGATATGATTTTCCCCCTTCCACCCCTTATATTTGGGGTTGTAGAGAACAAAATTAACTTTTTTTTTATGAAAAAATTAAAAATTTAATGTTTATTCACTTGCAAAACAAACAGATTACTTATCTAAAGAGAATAAAAAAACTTTTTTTGCGTAGACTCCTCCCTTAAGAAGACTTTTACTTTCTACTAGAATATACAGGGTGATTTTTAAGTATGGAAAAGCTTTATATTGTGCAACTGAGACGTATTTGGCGAAAGAAGCTTATGCGGATCTGCATATTTTTAAAAATTCAAATTATTTTTGGTTTTGAAATTTTTATCCACCGTATTGGATTCAATTTTATTTTTTTAAATGGGATGTTGGTCGTGTGATATGTCATTTCAATGTGAAATTTTAAGAAAACAACAGTGGTGCAAACCGTTTTTCAATAGATGCCTTCATGTTTTAGTTATAAGCATTAAAAGTTGCAATTTTGGGAAAATTGTGTTAGCAATAAAATTTTTTTTTTTGGTTTAACGTCTGACTGTTAAATAAAAAAGTTAGAATGCACTGCATAAGCCATTTTATTGCATTTTTCAATCATAAAGTATCTAATAACTAAGTTTAAACGGTGGTAAGACGTGATAATAATGAGAAAAAAATAATTATAAATAAATAATACAACGAATAAATGACTATGTTAATGTTTTATTTTATTTATTATCATGTCTTACCACCGTTTGAACTTAGTTATTAGATACTTTATGATTGAAAAATGCAATAAAATGGTTTATGCAGTGCGTTCTACCTTTTTTATTGCTAACACAATTTTCCAAAAATTGCAACTTTGAATGCTTATAACTAAAACATGAAAGCATCTATTGAAAAACAGTTTGCGCCGTTGGTGTTTTTGGTAAAATTTCACATTGAAATGACATATCACACGACCAACATCCCATTAAAAAAAAAGTTGACTCCAAGATGGCGGACAAAAATTTCAAAACCAAAAATAAGTTGGATTTTTAAAAATATGCAGATTCGCATAAGCTTCTTTCGCCAAATACGTCTCAGTTACACAATATAAAGCTGTTTCCATGTTTAAAAATCACCGTATATACGAGGTGGGTGAAAAGTCTGAAATGACGTATTATTTCAAATGGAAGGGAAATTTCAAGATATATTGAAGGAGAACCTCACTCGAATACAAAATACTATTTTATGATGAATCAAGAAAATTATGTTGGTTTTCAAACTTTAAATTTTGCCACCTTTTCTGATTGTTTGTTTATGTAGTTTCATTCAGGAATTGCAGTACAGACTCTTATGTTAATATGTGTATTTATTTTCAAAGCATCTACCTGTAAACTCTTGTCCTTGAAGTATCATTTGCTAACAATAAAGCTCTGCCATCAGATATAACTTCTGGTAACTTAATTATTTATAACATAAACAAAATGTAACCTAACATTGACTCTTGTGAGACACCAGCTTTCTCTTCAAGCTTTCCAAATGTATTATTTTTTGAAACCTTTTGTAATTTTTGTTCTAGAAAATGCCAGTGATATCACTCAAGAATCGTTAATTATGAGAGAAGAAGTCGTAAATGCAGCAATTGTTGATGAAGTGGCTCATTTTGATGCTGAACTTAAAGAGGTTTTCAGTTCTTTTAGAAATATGGACATCACTGTAAGTCTGCTCTGTATATTAATTCACCGGTCTCTATTGAGCCGAGATTTTTATGTCTGTAGGGAGGATGATTAAGTTGTCCATTGCATTGAAATTGAGACCCTTTAGAGGGTCTCAATTTTTGATCTCTGTCAAAAGGTGACGGACCCATCCGGCATATTCTTATGGAACTTTAGGTCATTTGTAATGATGACTCGAAAGCTCCCACAATTTATTTCGACCTGTTATACAATTTCAGATACACTTGCCCACCAATCGTCTTCAAGATGTCTCGGAAGTGCGCACGGATGTTTTCGTCTGTAATGGCTGGTCTGAGGACAGTGATCATGTTCTCGATTTTCCACTCGTTCTCATCCATCATTGAATTTTTTACACCAAGCAAACATATGAGTCCTTGATGATGTTTGGTCCTCAAATTGGGCAATCAATCTCTGAAAATTTCTGTCATATAAACTCCTTCACGAGCAAAAAATTTTGTAATTATTTATTGGGCAATGGAAGGGTGCCCCTGCTGCTCCGACAACTTATGTGCTACTGACCCATTGTTTGGGAGTGTGGAATAGCCGGCTCTCCCAACTCCTAGTGACCTCACCCAAGCAAACTAGAATCGTGGGCCCAGTCCTACCAACTGTAGATGCTCAAGAACAAAAATCCTGTTTATATTTGTAATACAACCTTGGAATCGAGTTTTTTGGTAAAAACACATTTGATAGTTTTTGTTTATCTAAAGGTGTCATTGTTTTTCTTATTGTCAAGTTGTATCACCGGTTCAATCTTGTGAAATTATTTGCTTAAATCTTGATTTGAATCTACTTCATTGAAGCATTTAAGCTAGTGAAATGTATTTCACCCAATAGGGGATTAGCAACTTCACATGAGAAATCATCAATCGGAAACCTAGACACATAATATGGTAGACATGATTGATGGAACAATGAGATTCAGCAGTTGAACCTCTGGCTAGGAAAGAGAGCTAGAGGTTGTCCATAAACATATGGTGGGGAGATGACTCTTATAAGTTGTGGCATGATATGCTCAGAAATGGAGGAAGCAAACATGAGAGGTGTGTACTGCTCGAGTCCCAGCTCCGTGTAGTTGGGAGGAATGCGGTACGTTGTTATAGTAGTGGGAGAATGAATGAGTGAATGAATGAATTAGTAGTGTTTTACAGCTGCTGTATTTGTAGTGGTAGCGTGTAATAACTAGACTAAAAACATATTCTTAGCATCCGGCGCATTAATTTAAGAAGTACCTACCGGGTTGTTAACTTGGTCGGATTCATAATATTTAACTTACCATTTTATATCAAAACATGTAAATAAATAATTGTAATAAATACAAACAAATATGTTAAAAACAGAAAGTTTGAAAACTAATGTTTTGTATCAGAGTAATACAACAATCGTTCTCCCAGCATGCGTCACTTATTCAATATACCTCATCTGTACCCTTCACCCCGCAACAACATGGAGCTGGGACTCTAGCAGTATCTAACACTGGATTATGACAGGTTGATGAAGACAAGTCAACAAAAAAAAGCTTGGAAGTAATTCTGAACAAGAGCTCTAAAATTATCGATATGGTTTATGTATGACACTTGATTTGTCAAAAATTATGAACCGTACTATTAACACTTTGAAGCCTGAGCTATAAGAACAAGATATGTCACGGTATCCTGGGGGTTTTAGAGTAAACTTCAAAAAATTCTAAAAGATTTAATTTCTATCATATCTTAATGATTTTTGCATCAAATTGATTAAAAAGTAGAAAGTTTATTACTATTAATTTACATTGAAATTATTATACTTACTAAATTTATGAGAGTTATCTAATTATACACAAAAAATTGTTACGTGCTACACGCTACTTAGTTTTTGAGTTTTACAACTCTAAACAAAACTAAAAAACAGTTTATATAAATTCTACAGAAAGGCAATGAAATAAACTACACACTAAAAATGTTTGAGTACTAAAATTTAAAATATTTTACACATAATTAGACTTTGCATGAAACTCTCGATAACACACTGGTAAGCGCAATGTAACATTACAGTCAGGGCAGTACCAGGTTGTTTCTTTCCTTCCAGCCTTTCCAGTTGCAGCTTTGCTATTTTCAGAGCAAACTTTACAGCAAAACACAGAAAACATAAAATGAAAAGAAATTATAAATATTACTGTCAAATAACCGCACAAACAGAGTGATTTGGAATACAAAACAGTACGACGTATACAACCGAACTATTTACCGAATGAAAACGATTACCGACAAAATACTAAAGAAAAACAATTATTACAAAGTAGAAATAACTATATTATTTACAAATATCAAATACAGAATAACTACAAACCTCATATAACTACAAAAAAGCACGACAAAGTACACATATACATCAACAAAAACATAACCTCAAACATGGCTCAATGTTTTCTATATAGTCACAAAATATTCGGTAGATTTCACTGCAAACATAGAAAATTATACTAAACAAAATGTAGAATGACTCTGTACAACCGAAGCCCAATATAAACTCGTCTGAATCTTACTACAGAATTTAATGTGGCGGCCCGAGGTATACTCGGGCTTCGGACAACTGCGATTTATGCTCACCCCGAGCTATACTCGAGCTTAGGCTTCAAAGTGTTAAAATATATTTCAAAGTATCATTGTTTTAATTGGTGTAAAATTTTCGTAATGTTTTGCGTTAAGACTTTGATTTTTATTTGTACAGGTTGGGGAAACTGCGGAGAAGGTCGAACTCAATGGAACCCTCGAACAATTGGAAGCGTTTTGGAAAGAAGCTATTGACAATACTAATGCTCAAAAGAGTGAAGTTGATACACTTAAGAACTCAATGTTAGAAACTTTTTGTTGGGTTGAAGATGCTAAAGCTCGTGATTTTCAACGCCGTAATCCTGGGTTAGTCTTTTTTATTTGTTAGTTTAAGAAGAGTGTTTATAGTTTCATTGGCGGCAAAGTTGCGAATCTGCAAAATGGTAATTTTTTCAGTACGGCAAAAAAACACCTTCCTGACTCAACTTTAGCATTTTTACCACTTTCTAAATTCCAATTTTTGAGTTAGATGCAAAAACACGAATTCTTATTGGTTAGTAACGGTAAGAGATGTAGTTTCGCAACTTGTCACAACGTGCATTGATCAGAAGATGAAATTCGCCTAAAATGCAGATTCGCAACTTTGCCACTAACACGACGTTATGAAACTTAAGGTCTTTTGTGATGATGACTTAAAAGCTTCCTTAACTTATTTCGACCTGTTGTGCAATTTCATTTACACTCACCTGCTAATCGCATCAAGAATTGACTCAATTTTTTTTTTTAAATCCTAATATGTGTACGTTGCAATCTGTTCAATTCAGAACAATAAGCAACCCCATGACCCAATGAGATGAGGATGATGTGTATGACGTGGAAATGAGGTCTAGTCTTGTACAGACCCAGGTCGATCATTCCTGAGAGAGTATGGTTAATTGAACCCCAACCATCAAAGTACACCGACAATCACTGTCTAGTATTCAAATCCGTATAAAAGTAACTGCCTTTACTAGGATTTGAACCTGGAACCTTTGTCTCCGAAAATCAGCTGTTAAACAGCTGATTTTCACGACGACTTAACCTCAAAAAATTTATTTAGCATTTTAATTTCCATGAATGGTATTTGTAGTATTTTCTGGTATTGCACTATTTTACTCTATAATTCGGTTGTGTCGTAGTGAGTATGTTCCGTAAACCTATTTCAAATAACAAAACTGCAAAAACCCAATATCAGATGTGTACGTAAAAAGGGAGCTATGCTTAACCCTTTCTGTGACGAAATAATATTTAAAAGTATGATCTAAAGCCATTTAATTTAAATAAGGGTGTACAAAAAGTGCCAGCCCTTATTTTGAAAACTTGCAGGCGTAAGCCTGCCATCACCAACCCAAATTTCAACGTTACAGGAAATGACGAATAAAATTTCCTGTTTAATTTTATTATTTTTCTATTAATTTTTATTATGTTCGTAAAAAATAAAAATCGTTCCAACAATAAAAAATATTCAAAATATTATTTTACTGTGAGTTTTGGTACGTTAACGGTGGTTTTAACGCGTTAAATTTTCCAGACCCTAGCCGGGAATTGAACTAGGGACCTTTCACTTTGTAAGCTAGCTCACTAGTCACTATGCCACGGTGGCGGTTTCAAAATACATTTTTCCATTAATTTTTGTTTAAAAGGTTTTTTGTAAATGTTCGGTTTTCTGGACGTTGGCACTTTATGCATAACTTACGGACGTCTGGTAAACCCGATGTTATCACTATATAAAATATATCGACGTCCTGTTTTCCGGACATTGGTACTGAAAGGGTTGAATAATTTTTAAAATTTTGCATTTGTTACAGGTACAAAAAATTAGTATATTCACAAGAACTTGATCCTGTTAGTAAGCATAGAATGGACAGTATTAAACAGTATGTATTTTATATCAGAAATCAGCTAGATCAGGCTAATAGAGTGCTGGATGACAATTGGCTTCTTCATGAAGATAAGAAAAAGGCATTAAGGTAAGTTTCATTAGTGCATTTGTACTGAAGTTTATATAAGAAAATATGTTATAAATTTTTTTGGAGTAGTAAATTTAAACGTCGTAGATTCATGTGAGTTCAGTTGAGAAATGTAAGCCGATCATTTTTTGTGGTAATAACTGGTATATAAAGTTTTATGGTAACATGATTAAAATGAATGAAGAAAGATTGAGAAATCTCTTTCACGAGATGACGCGTCTCATGGCTGATGGCAATTTTTAAAAAGGCTTACCTTTGATATAAAACAGAAACCATTAGTGATTTCTGTATTTATTCTATAAGAGGAATCGAATTACTCTATTTTTGTTTCAAAATTCCGACTTTGATTTCTTGACATCCGGTTTCGGGCAACTTCCGGTTGAAATGCAGAACTTCGTTCCAAAAACTCCGTATTAACAAATTTTCAACTATCACAATCCCAGAAAACTATAATCATGATTTTCCTGGCAGATAGCATTTTTTTAAATTTTTAGGTTGCGGCTGTGAATCGTCGCTAGGTGACTTGTTTATGAAGGGCTCCAGTACATGATTACCCACTTTTGAGACTGTCTGGCCCATCTTTATAATGGTTATAGCGTTGGAGGCATTGCTTTTCAATATGCCCTCATATAATTGGCTGACCATGCTGTAAGAAACAGAACTATATTTTTTAGCTCTGGAACTAGCAGATTGAGTGCAAATAATTTAATATTTCACCTGTCTGTTATGGGCAAGTTTTTTAATTATATATCAAAATTGATTTTATGAGAATGTACATATTTTGATTCGCTATTTATTTATACATTTCTTTACTATACCTTAGTGTGTAGAGTGGAATACCTCGCTTAAGCAAAGGTCCTTGTATGAATTCATACAGGACCTGGGGGGATGATATGCCTGTAGTGTTTATTTAAGGACATTGGGAGTCCGGATCCCCACTGTTCTTGGTGTGTTCGTGGTTTATTTGAAAAGGTTCTGTCTGCTAGATGATGATTTCTGTGTCTGTGAGGCGGTACAGACACGAGACCATCTGTTGTATGACTGCCCCGCTCTGGGGATCCAGGCCACGACTGACCCTGGAGCTTCAAGACCAAGGGGAAAATTGGCCCCTCACGGTACGTGAGAGCTTGTACTGTGACGAACTTGTACCGGTGTGGGAGTTCCTTGTCGAGGTAGCTTCATTCTACTGTCGTCATGTAGTTTAATAAGTGTATTATCCTAAAATAAGTCTGATTGTCTGGTGCTGTTTACTAAATTTTCCCGGTCGGGAACAAGTAATAATGGTGTCGAGCACTTGCTGGTACAAATATATTATGGCGATAGGTCCTAACTACATTTTAACTTTTAATTGTATTTTTACGTTTGACCCTTTTCTAGACTGTTAGGACTACATTTTATTCTTAATGTTCTTGATGATGGGTGTCTTGTGCATCAAGAGGCTTTCCTGACAAGAGAGCGAGCAACACGCATCCCCCTGGTTGCTGACCAGGCTCATCCTCGCTCTCGATATTTTAGTTTAGTCAGCAAATTAGATATGTGACAGTCGCCAGTCACGGTAAAATAAGGGTTCTACGGAACGGCCTCCGGGTCTATGCTTTCGGGCAACCAATCAGAGGGGAGGTGGCAGGAGAAATCCCATCAAACCAATTTACTGTATCTTCTGTTTGTGTTCTTTTTACAGTAAACAAGGTTTAAATATTGCGCCTAGAGAAGAGCTGTACCAAACGTTAGTTATACAGAATAATGTAATTAACAAGCATAAAGCAGTTATTGAAGATCTGCGACACATTATTCGTCAACGTAGTCAGAGATTGCAAACTCAAAGACCGTTAATTAAAGTTACCGATAAACGGAGTCATGATCGTAAATTAAATAAGGGGTAAGGATTTTTATTTTATTTCATTTAATCCTTTAATTAATCAATTGAATTATTAAATAATAATATGAAAATGTACTCTATACCCCACACCATTTTCGTAATACCTGTGCTGTTGTGTTCACTTGACAAAAAATTAAAAACTATTTGTCTTTTGAGTTTTTTTTATGTAAGATTTCAAATTTAATTGTTTTGTAAATAATAATTCAAGAACATCATCAGCTACTTTTCTGATATTGGTTTGGCGATCATTCACAATAACATTTTTTACTTTTTCCGTGTTTTTCTTATGTGCTGGGGTATACAGGGCGCTGATTATCTGCAGTGTCTTTGCGGCCATTTTGAAAATGCTTATTCATTCAAAAATTCTAGTTTTACTCGTATTTTATTCGTATTCATCAAAAGTATATTTAGCACTTTGAAGACTGACTTTTTTTGTAGTTTTGCCTGTGGACTGCCATTTTTCGGGGATTTTTAAAAAAATTGTAACAAATCAACCATTGGTCAGAAATTCAAAAAGTAAAGATTAAATTAAAGATCATAATAAAATTAGTAGATTACTTTTCATTTAATAAGATTAGGATTACTTGTATTTTAATGATAAAGATGTTTGACTGAAGAGAGGTATGTTTTCTTGAATTTAAAATTTTTTTCACCATATATAATGATAATATATAAGAATAATCTTTTTTTTTTATTCCTAATTTGTGTACGTTGCAATCTGTTCAATTTAGAACAAAAGCAACCCCATGAGCCAATGAGATGAGGAAGATGTGTATGACATGTTTTCAGACCTCCTGAACCCAAAAAACATGTTTTTAGCGATTGGTGTGTGTCTGTGCATGTGTGTATATCTGTGTGAACAGAATATCTCAAGAACGGAACATCATACGAACTTGAAACTTGAAACTTAAGTTAGATACGACTAGAGGATCCGACACGAACATTTTCATTAAAATCCGTCAACCGGAAGTAGTAGACTACTACTTACCATACCATCATTAAATAAAACCATACTATCATTTGTATTATTCGTTCTTGGGTTCAAATTCAGGCACGGCATATTTTCATACGTTACAAAAATCATTTCATCCTTCCTTCACCATCTGCATTAGCAGTAATTTGCAGAACAGTCGGACATTAAACCAAAAAAAAAAGTGCTTTGATGGTTGGGGTTCATTTAACCATACACTCTCAGGAATGGTCGACCTGGGTCTGTAAAAGACTACACCTCATTTACACGTCATCATCCTCATCTCATTGGGTCATGGTTGCTTATTGTTCTCAATAGAACAGATTGTAATGTACACATATTAGGAATTAAAAAAAAAAGTTGTACATATGTTCTGCGGGTTGCATATACAAGTGCAATCTTATACACCAGCATTAATACAGCATGTGCATTGTTCGTAGTTTTGCAACATGTCATTGAATGATGATGAAATTATTATTATTATTATTATTATTATTATTAGCGTATTCTCCCTTAAAGGAAGGCGATAAGCAAACTGAATCATTTTTTTTTCTTGTTGTTCTTTTTGTCCACCCAGTACTCTCGCATCCGTTTTGAGAAAGCCTGTTTCCTTTCTTCTGACCACTTTGGCCTGTGCTGCTTCTGCTTTGGCTGCTCTGGCTCTATCTCCCATCTGTCCACCTTGTTCCTAAATATGTTTCTATCTGCGATGTCTTGTTCTGTTATTTTCGCTTTCCTGAGATCTTTATAGATTTCACTTATCCACGGTGGCATTTTTTTGAGAGACGTTGTATACTCCAATATTTTTCTTGTTAGCCTGTTTTCTGGTAACCGCTTTATGTGTCCAAAGAATTTCATATGTCTCTTTCTATTTGCTTGTGATTGGTGATTGATTATTATTATTATATTAAATTATTGTTATATCAATGATGATGTTATTCAATTATAAATAAGTTTTATATTCATGTATTTTTAATGTAATACAATACAATTACGCCGCCTCCGTAGCGTAGTGGTAGCGCTACGGAGGTCCCGGGTTCGATTCCCAGCTAAAGTCTGGAAATTTCCCAAGGTAAACCCCACCGTTTTCGCTAATAACCAAGCTGTTGATGCGACTTAGAAAAATAAACTAAAAAACACCAATATAGGTCTAATTAAATCAAGTTTTAATATCTCTAATATGGTTCAATTCTTGTTTTTTTTCTCTATAAGTGGTTCTATTTGTTAACATATTTTTAAGCACAAGAATTATTTTGGTAAATAAAAAATAATGCTTTGTAAAGGGAAAGATTAGAGCTTTATTTTTAGGTAAGTAACAATGAAATTGGTTCTAAAATAAAATTAGAATAAAATCTTGAAAACGGTCGTACATGGCCAGCCGTGTACATAAGTATTAAATTTTACTCCCAGCAGAGAAAATGTTAACGTAATCTGTATTTTGTTAGTTTCTGTTTTTTGTTTTCGTAATTAAAAAAGTATAGTTTTCTGGGTCGAGAAATCAATTAAAAATGGTCTGAGGGCGGGGTTTTTTTTTTGCTTTGAGGCCTCCCCTAGGGTTAAAATTTCATGACATAGCCCGTTACATTCAGCTTTATATATAAGATGTATGATAATAATATATGTGTCTCTTGTTTTTCCAGGCATTCTGAGTTGTCGGCCCTGGCGGAAAATTTACTCCAGGTGAAATTAATGGATAGAAATGTGAACGCACGTAACCTGATGAATAAAGAACGGCTAATAAATAAATCGACTCCTAATACTTATAATAGTTATAATGTGACAGAAGAGAAAAAGAATCTGTTAAAGCAAATTCATAGTGATGTCATTACTACGGTACCTAACATAAGAGTCTCTCGTCCGTTCACAATTGTTGCGCCATCTGGTGTTACATCGTTTGCGTCAAGCACGAAAGCAACCGATGAAATGAGTCCTGGCAAACAATTATTCAGTAAATTTTGTAGTTCGCCATCGTTTGCAAAATTCATTTCACCTGATGTTGAAACAGAAACACCGAAAGTTAATACCGAATCGGACACATTAAAACCAGTTGAATTATTTAAAAATGAAAATAATTCTCGCCCCTTCAGTAATGTTAATATTTCCAGTAAACCGTCTGATTCATTCGTTATTGATAATCAACCGAAAGAGAATCAAAAACCAGCTTTCCAAAAAACTAACGATAATTTAGTGAAACCGACGTTTGTACAGTCTCCGTTTGCCTCAGCTGGTTCCAAACCGGAAACAAATAAGAATGTATTAAGTAATAAAGAAAATATTCCAAATAATTCTTTTTCGTCGTTATCCTTAAATAAAACAACAACTGGTTCAGAAATGTTAAAAGAAAATTCCGGTGCTTCAGAAAACATTTTTAAAGTAGCCGATAAACAAATACCAGCTCCAGTTGAACAGTTTCCGATCCACGATCAAAATAAATCACCATTACTGTCGATGACTAATATTGTTGCTGCTGTTGGTAGTGATTCTGGCACGAAAATGATGCCTTTTACACCACAATCGAAACCATCTGCTGGTTTATTTAGTAGTAATCCATTAAACATTAAAGGTTCTAATCAAGAAGATTCAAAACCGGGAACGATCTTCGGGGCGGCATTTAATAAATCACAAGAAGCAGCTAAACAAAATATCGCAACCACCGATAGTTCTAAACCTAAAGCACCTACTACTGCTTTTTCAACCAATCTATTTGGAAATCTAAATCTAGCTTCTAGTACTCCTAACACAAGCTTTCCTGGTTCGGTTTCATTTGAGAAACAAGACCCTTCGGAAAATAAAACCGCAAGTATTCTTGATGGTAAATCTTCTCAGGGTACTGCTCCAGTCGCTTTCGATTTGAAGAAAACTTCAGTATTTGGTACACCAAGTAGTACTCAAGAAGAACAACTAAAAGACACACCTAAAACTGATAGTTCTGATACTGATAAACAAAAATCAGTCGTTGATCAGCAATCTTCACCGAACAAGGTGGGTTCAATTTTCGGTGGCGGTGTTTCAAACCAGACGTCTGCGACCGGTTCTACATTTTCATTTGGTGCCGGTAAATCATTATTCGGCGGTTCTTCAACGACTACTGCACAAACCGGTTTTGTATTCGGCGGTGGAAATAGTTTGTCAAGTTCTACTCCGGTAACTACGAAAGATGAACCGAAATCAGTGGAAAGTACTTTTCACTTCAGTTTACCACCTGCTGCGGTTTCAACAGTTCCATCGACTACTTCTTCTAGCTTAAACACGTTTTTGTTTGCGCCACCAGCTTCAACATCTGCTCAACCTGCGATGTTTTCACTTGCTAGTTCTTGGGGAGCTTCTACTAAGACTTCTACATTAAGTACTGCAAGTAGTAATATTGCAACAACTGCGGCCGTTACCACACCTGTTGTCAGCACAAGTGCTGCTACGCCTCTTGTTGTATCACAGTCAGATAGTAATTCACCTGCAGTATTGGCATCACCTTTAGTAGCAAAACAAGAAGTTTCTGGTATGTCATTTATTACAAAATTTTTAAGTAATGTTAGATCGTTAATTCTTTGAAGCTTAAGGTCTTGTCAAACAGAACGCGGATAGTCCGCTCTTGTCTGAGCGGACCCTGTGTTAGACATTGTTGCATCATCCTAGTCAAATAGACAGCGGCCTATACCGTGTACCAATCTATTCCGCGGCGGACTGTTGGGAGGTTGTATTTTTCTAGAGTCCGCGACGGACACGACGGCCAATGAAGAGGAAAAATTAAATTGATTTTGTTAGGGAGCACCCACATTTTTATATGATGTGCAAGATAATGATTACAAAAACTTGGTTGAGAAAGCACAATCATGGAGAGAAATACCTGAAAAACTTCAACAAACCAGTAGTACTAAACACAAATTTTATTATTTTTTGTTATTACAGTATTTATAACAGAAAATTAGTTTTATGTTTTTATTGTCGACGTGATTGACAGCATAACTGTCCATTGGTGTATCAGTCTATAATTAGTCATTGACTTATTAATTATTAACATTATTTATTGATTTAAATAGTTGAAGTAATTAACAAATTGGTCTCGTACAGGGATGTCTGTTCCTGGTAGTGACTTTGGAGGCAGTATAATTTTGTTATTTACGAACATACGATAGAAGCTCACGATAGAAGCGGAATTTTCTAAGATACTACTAGATCATTATGCCACCCATAACTACCTATATCAACAATAATGAAATTATAGTTGGGATAAACGAAAATACATGAAAAATCGGTCTTCGAAGGAATTCATTTCATTGCAAAGTCGGTGAAATTCGCCTACCTCCTCTCTTTTGCAATTAATTTTGTGCACCCATTTTCATTTCGACCGACTCAAAGCGAACAAAAGAAGTAATTATTCTTCGTCTGAGGAACTGCTAGACAATATAAATTCAAGTTTCAAAGTTGAATAAATAACAAATCATAAATTCGCCACGACTCGTTCACGTTTTCTTTACAACTGTTCTGGTCCGTCCTGATATGTCCGCGTTCAGTTAGGCTCTCTCAGTCCGCAATGGACTGCACGCGGACAGTCCGCATTCTGTTTGGCAAGACCTTTAGTCATTTTTACATGTGCTCAGTTTTAGTTTCTGACAACGTGGAGGCATTTAAAAAAAATTTATTAGAAGATCATTACATTTTATTTAAACAAGTTAAATGTCATTTTAAAGAACAAATCATGCGATTTATTTTACAGTGCATGTGCATTAAGTGTAAAGATTCATCAATAAATAATGTAATATGATGAAAGGGTAGTACAGTAAGAACTCAATTTACGCGAATTCATATTAGCGCGATTTTGTTGAACATAATACATTATGTTGTGTACAATAGGTATTTTTATCATACAGATGTTTATGACCACTGTTTTGCTAATTTCTCTCAAAACCATTATCGTAGTGGCCTACCCACTTTCACACTGGACTTTTATCTTGGTTTCCTTTTGTTCTAAACAATACTACTATTTAGTGCTTTAGTACTATTTAGTACTTACAACGAATTCAAGCATTCCAGTCAAAAACATTACGCCTTATAGCAAATTCACATCTTTACGTTAGCAACAAAACCTTACATACAGATATGAAAACACCACTTGTACAAAATTCCATCGAATACCTATACAAACGCTTTCACGACAAGTCACACGAACACGAGAATGCCCTGCTGCGTTCACTTTCCACCTTCCATTTACCTGATAATCCCCCTAGACCCCTTAAAAGACGCTGGAGTAGAGACCTGCTAATTTGATATACAAATTTCATTTTTGGGGAGGCACCAGTGGGGGCCCTACCCCTCTCATGCCTATCATGTCATTTACATTATTATCATAATCATCACATTTGCTTGTCGTAAAATTTTACAAATTTACATAAATTTTACAGTTGTAAATAATTACATTACTCCTTAATTATTTAGTGTGATGGGTCATGAACTGAATTTTATTACTTAAGTGTTTGTGGTGGTTACATTTTGAGTTACACACTTGATACATGTCGTATGCTTTCGGGTTGGCTGATGTTAGTAGGATAGATAGTATACTGTTCTCCGCATGATAGGCGCAATCGTCAACTTATAGCGCGTTACCAATACAGCCTACGCTACAACACACCAGTTTGAATATGTAGCTGGAATTTACTACAAACTTATCCTAAAAAATAAAAGTTATATTTTATTCCTTTTGTTACTGTCATGTAAATGTATTTCAAACGGTCGTCTTATCATCAAGTAAATTTTTCACATTGTATTAAATTTTTACGTTCATACAGTTAGGCTATTTACCCTCTGAGTGCCACGCCTTGTAATTGACAACTGGTGAAAAATGCCAGGTCAAAAACAGGTTAATGACTATTCCGTTTAAAAATTAATTTCATCTGAACTAATAATGTTATTAGATTAATTATTTTACAAAAATTTCCAGAAAACCTTACTGTATAAATAGCACTGTTTTACAAAATTTATCCAGGGATAATTTATGTTTATTTTTTATTATCTTCATTCCTTTACCGGAATTTGATGTTCATGTAATATTCTTCAGCCGTTGTTTTACACTTTTAAACTCCGCCCATAACAGGTAGGTGGAGTGTTAAATTATTTGCACTCGATCTGCTAGTTCCAGGGCTACAAAAAATAGTTCTGTTCTTGTCACGTGGTCAGCCAATTATATGACTGAACTATTTAAGAACAGAAGAGGTAGAAGTGTAAAAGACATTAATCAGAGTTATCTATTCTAAAAGTAATCCATTTCATTATACAGTCAGACCCTATGATGAATGAAGTGAAAGTTTCATTTGCAGGGTGCAAAGTAGATACTTTTCGGATGGCCTGGCATGCTGATAAGCATAGGCTACTTTATACTCAATGAGGAAGGCAATGGTAAACCACCTCACTCCTTGTTTTACTTAATAAAACCTCTAGAGGTTCAAACCAGCCTTTCGGCTGTTGACCTTAACATATTTTTAAATTAAAAATATTTTTACTATAGCGAGTTATTTCATTTAATTGACAATTTCGTTCTGATTAGATTGATGTATAACCCGACACTATTTAAAATTGTTAATGTAATGAAAAATAACATCACCATTACACCTACATGACTACATGAATTGCCATTTGATGTGTGTGTGTTAATAAAGAATTACACTAACTAAACTCTTTGTAAAATATATATAACTAAATAACGACAAAATCTATTGATATAAATTGAAAATTCATAATTTACACTATTAATAAAGCCAACAAAATTCAATGCATTCTATCAGTGAATAAGGAAGTTGTAGCCATTTACGCAACAGTTTACCGATATCCAATGTGGCACTTTTCAGTAGACTCTCACATCCAACGACATTGAATCCTGACACTCAAAGGGTTAAAGAAAAAGAAACCCATGTCTGCATTTACTGACTGCTATGGTACTTGTTTTTTGTTGTTTTATTAAGTGGCAAAAGAGTCTAATATTTGTTACGTAATGTTTACGTGAACATGGTTTTAGCAGTACAACGTAACGAAAATTTATCACAATACTTTTTCATAATCCACAACGCCATGATGTATAATAAATATGGCTTGAGATTCCGAATCATGTGAGAAGGAAGCCAGTTTCAGTACCAGCTATTTTTATAAGTAAATTACGGCTGATAATGCAGATGGAGCTGGGAAATGAATAGAGGAGAAGCCGCTGTGGTGAGGGCAGCGCCGAACGCATTCTAGTGTGCTAATATTTCTTCCTGGTGAAAGAGGGGTTGAATTATAGTAAAGAATTCAGCAACATAGCTGAAATACATTCTGAGAAAAAGGATCATGAAATTTTCCAATTTTTACATGGTAGAGATTGAACGTACCCTACCCATTAAACCAATTTTGTTTTATTTTTTTTTTTACAGATGCGACACTTTCCACTACCACTGCAGAAACACCTGAAGAGACTGATAATAATAACGAGCCTGCTGTAGATGTTACTCCAGATAGTACACCTGCAGAATCTGCTGCAGTAAGTGAAGCGGTTAGTAGTGTTACTTCTACTACAAGTACCGAGAATGATAAGTCTGAAAAAGATCCAAATTCTAACGTGGATCCGGCATCAGCACTGAGCTCATTTTCGTTTGGTAAATTGGCGGTTTCTTCGACAGCTGGTACTGCTTCGTCTACTACTACAGTTGCTTCTGAATTCAGTTTCGCTCAAGTTTTATCTGTGGCTGTTACAACCGCCGATCCTGGTTCCAAAATGTCCCTCACATTCGGATCATCAACCAGTGGTTTAGGTACATCATTGTTCGGTGGAAGTACTTCCCAACCGACGAGTATTTTCGGACAAACGGCTCAGCCGACTGCGAGTACTACTCCTTCATCTACACCATTCACATTCAGTTTGTCAAACGAACCATCACAGCCTGCGGCAGCATCAACTACCTCATTCTTTGGAGGAAAATCGCTTTTCGGTTCGAGCGCACCAGCTGCTACTACCACTGCTGCAACTACTACAACTGCAACACCTAGTTTTTTTGGCCAACCTGTCAGCACACCTCCATCTACTACCCCTGCAAACATCTTCGGACAAAGTTTAACGCCCAATCAAGCACCGTTTGGGCAAATGGCTTCTCAACAGCCTGCTGGTTTTGGAACCCCTGCTTTTGGCAGTAAACCAACATTCGGACAATCTGGTGGATCTCTTTTCGGACAGTCTCCAAGGTAATTAGACAGTTTTATTCCTCATTTCTCTGAAAGTTTATTCTATAAAAATGGTTAAAATTAATTTTGCATGTTTACTAAGGTATAAAAACTTCTTTTAAGTAATTTATTACAAATAATAGATGATTGCATGCAACCTCAGCTTAAATTTATATGTTAAAAAACAGTTCAGGTCCTTGACAGCTTACTGCTGTTGTTTTTTAATTTCATATTTATCTAAGTTCTAGATCTTTCTGATCATTATTGTAGTAATTTTTAATATGGATATACATGTATAGAACTAGTAATATTACCCTAGTTGTTGCAAGTAACAACAAAAGTGACCAACATTAATTTAGATACTGGGATATGTGAACTTAAGAAACGAAAAAAGTTTTTTGAAAAAATGAAAAAGGTTTGGGAAAGCGAAGAATGGCGATGGAAATTACTAAAATGGAAACATCAGGCAGGAAAAAAATTCTAATGTGGCTGAAATGATAAAAGAAGATATAAAATACAATAAAATTTCTTGGAACATTTTATATATATATTTTTTTTTGGTTTTACGTCAGACTGTTGTGCAATTTTTGCCAATGCAGACAGTGAGAAGAATGACAGATTAAAATGAGTAATGAAAAAATGCCATACCTGACCGGGAATCGAACCACTATGCCAACAGGCCGGCCTTTTATGTCCAATGGGACATTTTTATTATAACTGACCTATTCGTGTATAATAAAAATTTAAAAATTGTAGATCAACTGAAAGGAGCCATAAAGATATCAACCATAGGGTTAGAACAAGTTGTTCAATTTTTGTGTTTAAGGTGTGACACAAAAGAACCAAGACTGTTCCTATTAATCAGTGTACTTACTTAACTAGTTATACGGTAGACAAATCGAACTGGCACAACTGTTGCTCTAAGTGTACACACAGTTCCGCTTAAAGTATATCCATAATCTATTCTTTCAACAAGGTCTACATATTTTGATGTACGCAAATGCCTTTGACCTAATTTTAATGTACAAACATAAAAATAATTATTTAATTTTAAAATATATATTTAATTTGTCCCAGTAAAAATTTAAATTATAAATTACAAGAACTAAACTGCAAAAACTCACTAAACTATACTCTACAGACGCACGCAACTAACTAAACAAATTGGTCTGAATATATAATGAACAGAAGAAAATCATATATGAAAACAAATTAGTTACATCATTATGTCTGACAGATTATTAATAATAACAGTGTAAACAAAGCGTAGTGACCGAGCGTGATTCGCACATTACAGTAGCAATTGTGTACTTTTGTGACTGTACCGTCGTTGCATGGCGAGGGGGAAAGAGTGGAGTAGATAAACATCGAAGCTGCTTGTGCCAATTCGAATTGTCCAAGGTATACCTGCGATAGTTCCACTTTCCATAGTAGTTTCCAGCCAGCCGCATTGGTGTAGTTGGTAACGTGCTCGTCTCTCATCATGCGGTCTTGGGTTTGAATCCCATTCAGGCACGGCATATTTTCATATGTTACAAAAAAATAATTTCATCCTTCGCCATCTGCTTTAGCAGTAATTGCAAAACAGTGGGACGTTAAAAAAAAAAACAAAGTAGTTTCCACCTTTACCAAGTAGTCAAGTAGTCAGTATTAGCATAATTCTGAATTCGATGCAGCAACGTTGCTGGTAACATTTTTGGAACTCAGTTTCTAAAAAGCCTCTCATGAGCATTGTTAACATTTGGATAGTTTCTGTGGCTGATTTTTTTAAGTTTCACAAGAAACTAGATGTTGATTCTTTGTTCAGTTTATTCAAAATATTTCATTTGTTGCAATTCATTATCCTTATTCAACACACTCCATTCCATACAATACACACAAATTTCTTGCAATAAAAAAATCTATTCTTTTAACCATTTTGAGAATATCGCTGTACAATGTTACAATACTATTGTATTAAAACCTCAGTAGTAATTATTTTACATTATTTGCACTCGATCTTCTAGTTCCTGGGCTACAAAAAATAGTTCTGTTTCTTATCACGTGGTCAGCCAAAATTATATAACTGGAACATTTAAGAAAAGTAGAGGTGTAAAAGACATGAGTCAAGAGTTATTTCCTCTGAGAGGGATGAATTTCATTATGCAGCCCGACCCTGTGGTGAATGAAGTGAAGGTGTCATTTGTAAGGTGGAAAGTAGATGGTTTTCAGACGACCTGACATATTGATAAGCATACTTTTTCACTTGTCAGTAAGGCATTGGTAAACCACTCCTTGTTTTACTTAGTAAAGCTTCTACAGGCTCAAACCAGCATTTCGGTTGGTGACCTAAACAACAACAGGCTGTAATATTTTAAATATTACTGTTTGGCCTGTGAATAAATTCACTTAATGAGTCCTAAATGATATCACCTATCATTATCCCAAAAACTGATGTTTCCTTTGATAAACCAAATATGCTTAGTACAAATTGTTTTTGATGTAGTAATGTAGGAAAAATAATTAATTTTCTGACCTGGATTAAAGTATATTAATTGTTTTTGTATTTTTCAGTTTCGGTGCTAGTTCTGGTTCAGTGTTTGGAGGGTCACCTGTCTTTGGAGGATCTCCTGCTTCACCTAACACCCCACAGACAGGAGGATTGTTCCAATCTCCAGGTAATTTATAACTTCAATATTGAATATATAGAAACCGAAAGGAATAAGATTCTGTGAAACTAAACTATTTCTTGTTGAATTTATTTTACAAGGGTCATTCGGAAAGTAAAGAACGTTTTCTTTATTTTGAATTTTTTTTTATTACAGCCGAACAAACATTTTACAACATACCTGATACTTAAACTATACTTCTGCATAATCACCATACAAATTTAAACACTTTTACTGTTTTACCAATTTTGCAGTGCCCTCTGCATACTCAGTTGCCACCAAGTTGTTTAACCACTCTTTTCCGTTGAAATTTGACCGATTCATCTTGTACACACTTTTTTGTAATCCAAATCACCACTATAATAAAATAATAATAATTTCATAAAGAACATTTCATGAAATTTCCGAAAAGAATGAACTTAGTCTATCTATCGTCTGCCCTGTTGAATTTTTATTCCTTGATCCTTGATTTGAGTTCGCCAGTCTCAGCTGAAGGTTGCCCTGAGTGCCTCTTCATTGTGTACATTCATCCGTCCACCATTAAACATAATGCAGCATTTTTAAACTGAAGCTTCGTCATCACGTTACCATAAACCTCTGTTAATTGTCTGTAAATTTTGATAGGTCGCACTCCTTTAGGATTCAAAAAGCGAATTACACTACAAAAGTCACACTTAGTGAGATCGTTAATTTTGCCACACATTTTAAAGATAAATAATCAATACACAACTGTATCACCACGATGACCGCTGGATTGTTGCCTGCCACGACAGACCACTTTCTGTGTGCCCAAACCTTAAGGTGAGACTGTACAATGGTTTTGACTGAATATTTTGATTTTCGAGTTTTTATGTTTTTCAATGCTTCAGACCTAGATCTACCAAAAAGACATTAAAATACGTAAAAAAATTAAGTATTTAGCTGGTTTACCCAGAAAAATTATTGTGTTACCAAGAACGAATACTTTTCGTAATTTTACACTCCTCGCTTTAGTGTAAAGGGAATTTCAGTTTTTTAAAATATCTGCATTAGGCCTACCATTTTTAATATTCTCAAAACTGTTGGTTTAGCTTTCTAACCAACTGTTGATGGGAAATTTACATGTTTGTGTACATTTTGGTTTTAATTTGTGCCTTTTTGTTTTTTCTGTTCTCGGAAATTTGGATTTTTAACATTTAGGTACATTTTTCTAACAAACCATTAAACCTACCATGTAGAAATTTTCACCAGTTATTCTTCTTGTACATGTACATACACTGGCATTTTTTTTTTTTTTTTAATTCATTTAACGTCGCATCAACTACTAAGGTTATTAGCGACGACGTTGGGGTGTAACTATTTACAATGGAGGATGAAATGATTTTTTTGTAACGTATGAAAATATGCCATGCCTAAGTGGGATTCGAACCCAGGACCGCATGATGAGAGGCGAGCACGTTACCAACTGCGCCAATGCGGCCGGCATTTTTATTACTTCCTTAGATGCTCCTAAAATTAGTAATATGCAAAAACACGTAGAAAGAAATTTGTAAAAATTATTTGTTATTCGTTATTTTGTTTTTAATTTTATGGTCCTACAGATTAAATAGAAAAATGCCAGTAGCTAAAGAAATCCAACATCGAAAAGTGTGTAAAGTTTCATTTTCTTATCTTTAACCAATCCTATGAAAAATGAACCTGAAAATGTAAATTTAACATTAGCGGGATACAAAGTACAGTCTCACCTTAAAACTCCCATTTAAAATTAGATTTTCAGTTTTATACAAGTGACTGAAGATGTATCATCTTCTGTAAATTTTAAATAAATGAAAAAAATTTTTAGTTTCAATTTTTCATTTACTCTGATGATGGTGGATCCACCGAAACACGTGTAAGTAGGAATAAAATAAAGGTGACGCAGTTTAAAAAGAAAGTTAGTGAAATTATTATATTAATTCATTATATGAAATAGAAATATTTCAAACTGCAGGATGCATTATAAAGATTTATTTTTGAATGAAAATTAGATTTGTTTGCTCATGAATGGAAAGTCATTGCCGTGAGTCAGCTGTTTAACAACTGATTTTGGAGACGAAGGTTCCTGGTTCAAATCCTAGTAAAGGTAGTTACTTTTATATGAATTTGAATGCTAGACAGTGGTTACCGGTGTACTTTGATGGTTGAGGTTCAATTAACCATACTCACTCAGGAATGGTTGACCTGAGTCTGCACAAGACTACATCTCATTTACACTTCATACACATCATCCTCATCTAATTGGGTCATGGGTCAACTTATTGTTCTAAATTGAACAGATTGCAACATACACACATTAGGGATTACAAAAAAAAGTATTAAAAACATAATTTGTAAATAAATAACATATGATTTTATGTTTACAATAGTTGTTTATTGTTATCTAATACTTAATTTGCACATATGTCAATAAAATAAAATGAAAATATTGACAGGACTGCTCCTTTTAAAAATAAAAATCGTTTTATATCTTTATGTGTTTACGAGTTAAAGTGTCTGCTCTTTCTGTTTACAAGAGTATTTTATTTTGTTATTTTAAGAAACGTAATATAGTAGTATTTTTAAAAATTTTGTTTTTTAGTGTTTTTCTATTTATTGTTTGTGTGGTTTTCTGTATTTTTAATTTGTGCTTTACCTTAAGTTGTATAATGAACCAAAGACCTATTCTTCGACCCGCAAGTTTTCATTTTGATTTACGTTATCAATTTAAAGGTTTGGCGACTTCTTGGTTGTTTTTAGAAATATTAATAATATTTTAAATTAACGTTTTGTAAAGTGCTTTACTAGGACATGTCATATACTCCTCCTGGAGTCTCCTGGACACAAAAAAAAAATTAAAATTAATTCTTAAACTTCTTATTCCAAAATGTTAACCTGGATACTCTCCATCCCAAACCTTGAGCATATTTTCTATCATTGTATTCTAGTCTCTTTTAATCACTTCACGTTGTTTTTTTGTGGTCTTGTTGTCATTTTCCTGAAACACCCAATCTGAATTCATTTTTGTTTTGTATTGAATTTTGTGGAGTGCCTTTTGTTTTGATGTCTTTTTCAGTTTCTGAAAACCATTTTATTTGTTAGTTAGTACGACTTTCTTTAGTCAAATAGTTGGGTAATTATGTATTTATGCAACTCCTCGATTTTTTAATTTTTGTTTTAATTGATACATTTAGGTGTGCTTTATTCGAATCTGAATTTGTGTTGCATGCAAATTACTTGAAAATTACTGGTAATGCAATATAAGTTGATGATCGTCAGCGAGAGTAAGACTGGACTATGCAAGGGGGTGGAAGTGCTTTACTAAATACATTGTATTATTTAC
Source organism: Catonia carolina (assembly GCA_035578175.1). Taxonomy (NCBI): domain Eukaryota; kingdom Metazoa; phylum Arthropoda; class Insecta; order Hemiptera; family Achilidae; genus Catonia; species Catonia carolina. Next base: position 29,387,985 of record JAQMRL010000010.1, read on the forward strand.
TGATTCTTAATAATTATCCTAAATAATAAATATTCATTCTAACAAGCCATTATACTAGGTTTAAGCTATATTTAGTATCCTTTTTGGTCATCAGCAGTAAACTGAATTACTGCACTCCGACATTTGTAGTAATGGACTATTTAGTCCATGAGTTCCGTCGATGCGAGCTTATTATTGTGAGTAATACTAGTTTTACGGTAATTTCAAAATGTTATTGTATTTTTAGGGTTTTCACATTTCATTATTTTAAGTAAAGTTATGTTAAATTGAAATTGAATTTTGAACAATTCACTTTCTTTAAATAATTACATTACTCCTTACTTATGTAGTTTGACGGGTCATGAACTGAATTTCATTACTTAAGTGTTTATGGTAGTTACATTTTGAGTTACACGCTTGATACATGTCTTATGCTTTTGGATTGGCCGATGTAAGTAGGATAAATAGTGTACTGTCCTCCGCATGATAGGCGCAATCGTCAACATATAGCGTGTTATCAGTATTTATAATACGTTTTTACCATTAATTAATATAACCTCACTTTCCCACAGTTATTTGAATTACGATAAATTGACAAATGTAACGTATTTTTCAACAAATAATGTAATATCTGCCGTGATGTCATTACTCGCTGCTTCAAAAATTCTGAATCATTTATAACTGCCCATTTTAACTGATAACTTGTTTACCATATACTAACTAATAATGATGGTAGATTAACAAATTCAGTGTATTTTTGAAAAATCAGTATAATAATTTACGATTTATAACTGCACTTAAAAATCGGGGAACATGTTATATCTGTTGCAAAAATGATTTTAAATGTTGGAAAACGAGTTTTGCAGAGTTAATATAATAATTTTACGGTTTGTAACTGTATGTATTAACCAATAACGTGTTCACCGACACTGTATTAGCTAATATCTGCTGCGCGTGCTGCAGATTTTTTTTATGTTATTGTTGTATGTAAAATTAGAATGGATTCGCATGTTTACTATTTATTAATGTGACTTTGAAAGTCTTAATGTGTATATTGAAAGTCTTTTACATGTTTTATAGGAGAAGAAATAATTTGAAGGTTTGGAAATATTATACAAAAACTTATAAAAAGCAAATTAATTTATTCTAACCTTTTCATTGCGTAAATAATTATACATTACAAAAGAGCTATGTTTTGTAGGAATTTCTTTAAGAGACAATATGAAGTTATCAGGGACAAAACTGAGGTAACTTTTGTCATGGAATAATGTATCTTCGTGAGTCTCACATGGAGATGGAACATGTGGCAAGGCAGAGCAGTTAAATATGGGTTCAAAGTAATCCCGAGGCATAACTAACAGGTGACCATGAAAAACATTTAGATTTTAGAAATAACAAAACAATATTAATTTTTCAAGATAATATTTATTCAGCTTACGTTACCTAGTTGTGGGTGTACGCCATTAACTTTATATAGAAAAAATTATGTCAGGAAGGTGACGTCCTTCTTCCCTGAAGTAATTTTCTATTTTGTCCAGGAAGCTCCTCCATACTCGTTCCAGTGTCCTCTTTGTGATCAACACCACCTCTCTACGTATCGCCGCTTTCAAGTCATCTAAAGTACGGGGTTTATGTCGATAAACTTGCTCTTTCAAATGTCCCCACTAATAAAAATCACACATGTTAAGGTCAGGAGATCGAGGAGGCCAGTGCACATTCCCAAATCTTGAAATCAGGCGACCTGGAAACACATTATGCAGCAGGTTCATTGAAATTCTGGCAGTGTGAGCAGTAGCTCCATCTTGCTGAAACCATACGTCATCTTGCAAGTTTAGCCTGTGTAGTTGTGGGAGAAAAAATATGTTGATCATATTCCCGTACGTGTTTGAGGCCTACCATTACTCCATCCTATTCAAAAAAGAAGGGACCAATAACATGCATTCTTGATATCGCACACCATATGGTTACACGGGGTGAATGTAGCGGTGTCTCATGGAGCTCTCTCGGATTTTTTATTGCCCAGTACCTGCAGTTTTGTTGATTCACAGTCCCGTTAGGTAAACATGGGCTTCATCGCTCATGAAAAAGAGAGCATGTGGTTCATCGAAAATAAGAACTTGCATTTTTGCAGCAAAATCATACCGTTGGGGGTAGTCAGTTTCTTTCAATTCCTGCACACACACACACAACCTTGTACGGATGAAACTTCAGATCCATTTTCAAAATTTTTCTAACAGTCTCAAGTCCCACACCTAATGAAACTGCCTGTCGTCGAGCGGAACGTCCTGGACTGGTAACAACAGCTGTTTTCACTCTCTCAATGTTCTCGGGTGTCCGTACCACTCGTGGAAGACCTGGTGATTTTTGTTTCATTATTCTGCCCGTAGTTCGAAAATGTTTAACCAATTCATAATGGTAGGTCGGCTAGGGACTGCTCCATGCCGGCTGATGTTGAAATGAACGCGAAATGCTCGTTGAGCTGCTACCACTGAGTCACCGTTTCTAACATACATATCGTATGATATGTATGTACACGTGTTGCTCTACCGACCACTGCTCGATTGTGACTGAACTGAAGGAAATGGCCGTCCTTTGGAATGCAAATGAACGCCCCCTTCACCACGCAGTGACTCACCATTTCTAAGTACCGTCCCATCCAAAATGTAAATGTTTCTCGTGGTCACCTGTTATAACGAAAGGAATTGTGTTCCAAAAGATAATGATTTTGGTATTTTACCCTTAGAATTTTAGGAATCCATGGGTCTAACTAAACAGTATTTCTTAACTAAGGTAAACACTATTAGTTTTTATCAACCTGTATTTGGTTTAGTGATCAGTGCAAGTGGTTTTGGGTTCGATTCCTGGTCAAGTGTGTTATCTTTTCCTCTGTCACACTTCTCTGTCTGTATTAGACTAAATGTGCATAACAGCTGGACATAAACTGGAAGAACCAAATCACTTTCATGTTTTGTGTTTGATTAGGGTCGGGTGGTATATTTGGAGCGAGAGCAAACACACCCTCAAGTCCTGGCGGTTCCTTTAGTACCGGAGGGCAAACTATTAGTCAGACTGGTTTCGGACCACCAGCAGGATTTCAGCAACAAAATAAACCAGGTTGGTAACATTATACTTTAGATAAAAGTAAAATGAAATACATTTTTAATAGTGTTTGTATTTTTCTGATAAAATGAATTGTCTTAAGTGTTCATTGACTAAAAAGTATGTACTATCAAGGGTTGATAGAGATTTTTAATAAAAATTGTACTTTAAAATTTTTTAACAGTTCTACAACTTTCTGGGAACTTTAATGTATGTATTTATTGGGACACCCGGAATAATATTCCGGGCGACCCATGGAATTTGAACCATAGGGAAATAGCATTTATTTTTATTAGTTTGTTAATATTTTCTTTTCACGAATAAATGAAGACTTTTTATAATCAGGAATCATTAGAAAACATTTAGACCTTTAAAACAATATCAATTTTGATACATTTTAAGCTGTATTTTAGCTAAAAATATTTAAATTTGTAACCATTTTCTATTTAAGTATTATAAATTTTATGATTATGCTACATTGTGTGTTTGGAGTAATAGTAACATTGTTGTGTGGAGATTTAGAGATAGTGGGTTAAATCCGTCTACGGAAAATGTTTTTGTTATTAAAAAACATATTGGAAGTATTAAAAAAATTATTTATTTATTTTTTAATTTTGACAATTTGTTTTATCATCTAAAATAATTGCTACAGTCAGCTGTCTCTGAAAATTAAATGTTACTGAAGAAAATATATTAGGTATTTAAAATAATACTGAATTTGTTTACAAAAAAAACAAATTTTCAAGTAAATAATTTTTTTTAATATTTCCAATATTTTTTTTAATGATAAAAAAAATTTCTGCGGTGGATTCGACCCACCTATTTGTACATCTCCACACAACAACGTTCCTTTACTCCAAACATACAATGTGATTTAGTCTTAAAATTTACAATACTTAAATAGAAAATAGTTATAAATTTATGTATTTTAAGCTAAAATACAACTTAAAATGTATCAAAAGTGATATTTTTTAAAACGCCGAAATATTTTCTAATGATTTCTGATTATAGCAAGTCTTAATTTATTCGTGGGAAGAAAATATTAACAATCTAATGAAAATCAATGCTATTTCCCTATGGATCAATTTCCATGGGACACCCGGTATATGTACATTAAAGATCTTGCTAATGTAAAACCTTTTACTGTTGATAGTCATAACTTTTTAATTATGAGCTATGACATATTAATTATAATTTTTGTTTTTTTTGTATCAGGTGGTTTTGGAGCTTCACCGACATTTGGTGCACCTCCTTCATTTGGTGGTGCGTCGACATTGTCATTCGGCAGTCCTAATAAAGTATTTGGAACCACAGCACCAAGTAATATAACTATCATTTTCTTTTTAATGTAAAACATTTTTGAACCCTGTGCCCGTGTATTACATGAGTTTGGTATTTTGTTGGAAATACGAAGCCCGTGCATAACACAAGCTGTTGTATTTAACTCCATTGTACGGTCTTGGGTTCGAATCCCATTCAGGCACAACATATTTTCATACGAGGGTCGTTTGAAAAATTCGTGCCAAGTCAGATATATGGCACTACTGGTGCATATCGAGCATATGTTTAGTTAGTAGCATCTGTTGGAAAAACACATGTATAGTTTCAGCCAGATCGGTCTATTTCTTTGTGTTTGACATTCGTTTTAATCGAGGAAGTCGAGTGATTTTCAAAAAATGGATGAAAAAGAATTTCGTGTGAAGTGTTGCAAGGACGGTTTGCAGCTGTTCCAGAACAATTCGTTATGAAGGGGGAATCTGCGCCAAAAAAGGCGACGACAGTTCCTTCGGCCGGAAAGATTATGGCGACTGTCTTTTGGGATTCACAAGGAATAATCTTCATCGATTATCTGGAAAAGGGTAAAACTATTACAGGTGCATATTATTCATCGTTATTGAACCGTTTGAAAACCGAGCTGCAGAAAAAACGCCCACGATTGCCCCACAAAAAAGTCCTTTTCCATCACGACAACGCACCAGCTCACGCCTCAGCAGTTGTGGTCGCAAAAATAATGGAAATAGGGTTCCAACTCGTTTCACATCCCCCCTTTTCTCCAGACTTGGCTCCCTCGGACTACTATTTGTTTCCCAATTTGAAGAAATGGCTAGCGGGAAAAAGATTTTATTCAAACGTGGAGGTGATTGCAGGAACGAATGGCTATTTTTCAGACTTGGACAAATCCTATTATTTGGAAGGGATCAACAAACTAGAGCAGTGTTGGACGAAGTGTATAAGTCTAAAAGGAGACTATGTCGAAAAATAAAAAAGGTTTACCCCAAACAATTAAGTAGTTTTTATTTTTGCACGGACTTTTCAAACGACCCTCGTACGTTACAAAAAAATCATTTTGTCCTTCACCGTCTGCATTAGCAGTTATTGCAGAACAGTTGGACGTTAAACAAAAAAAAAAAAACTCCATTGTGCATTTCAGATTGCGTGTGTTTAATTTTGTTTATTAAGTCATGCATAGTTTCGATCATTCCTTAGGTCATTTTGAATGCATGACTCAATTTTAAGTATTATCTATCTAATATTTTTTTAAATATTAAATAAAATCTTATGGCATGACGGAATTGTTAGAAGCATGTTGTAATGCGCATTATGCCGGTGTTTACGTTGTACATGCATCTTATTTTAACATTTTTCGTACATACAATAAATATAACATGTATAATATTAAAATAAAAAGCATTTAGTTTTTTTTTAGCTTTAGATTTCATAAAATTATGTACTTCATTGTTTTATGATATGAAAGCCAGTTATGTAAACAATGTCGTTATATGAAACAATTTTTTTTCTTGTAAATTTTGTTCATTTTCAAGGCGTTTTAAATGTCATGGGTGTAGTAAAATAAACAATTTTATTATTTTTTAACGGTTTTTTTGTGTCATCAGTCTCAATCTTTATTTCAAACATTTTTTTGTATAATGCTTAGTTTAGCGGTAATTAACGATTTTCTGTTTTTTTCTCACGAAATTGTGTAAAAAATCGATTTTTTAAGATTTCAGCCTTAGTATGCATTTTACGACAAAAATGTTTATCGTAAAATTATAGGAATTAAAAGATCTACAACTTTTCTTTAAAGCATTTTTCTCTACAGAGCCTAGTTTAGCGTGAAAGAGTGATTTTCCGTATTTTTAAGCCAAACAAAAGTTAATTTTCATTTTGCGTCTTTAACTCATGATTAAAATTAGGTTATGTATATTGGGGTTAGTTTTTTGTTAATTTCTAATGTTTTATTACTAATGTTGGGTTATATTGTTAATTATGCAGGCCTTCGGGCCAGCCCAGTCAGTCAGCTGGTAGTAAGTCGCTATTATTTGTTAAGTAACACCGGTTGGGCAAGCGACTTTGTATGATGACCAGTTAACAGCCATCCGTGAATAAACTCTACTGGGGGTCCCTGTTTAAACTCATGCCTAATTCATGGCAAAAAATACAGCAAAAGCAGCGATCAAATTGGGTAGTTGTCAATAATGTACAGTTCCCAATAACAAATAAAAGCTTAAAAAAAAAAGGCATTGACAAGAGAAAGTTGTGTGAGTGTTTCACACCAGATTTTTTGGCCTTTCTATTTCAATAATAACTTATGAACATACAACCAGCTGGTTAAATTGTAAAGTATTGCATGTTAACTCGCTCTATATTTAAAACGTTCACTACAAGATGTAAGACACGAGTGAACTACTGTGGCTCTTAAACGCACGCGCGTGTAATGTTTGTCAGGCTGATACATTCGTACAATCTGACAACGCTGGCAAACGTTCCGATTGGTGAAAAGCATGGAACAGCACAGCTCATCAACGGTAAAAAGTGTTATAGTGTCAGCATTCGAAGTTAGGGAAGATGAAGTTTGTAGATCAAGATCGTTTTACTTAATAATTTTATGTAAAACTACAAAACAATGTAATACTTCTTTGTGTTCTAGCATTTGCTACCGGTACACAACAATCAACAACATTTGAAAATCTTGCCAATCAGAATACAATGTCATTTGGAAATTTGGCTCAGAATCAAGCACCTGGTTTTGGTGATGGAAATACAGGCGGCTCATTGTTTGGTGCGCCTCAAACTACACAGAGTTCTCCATTTCCTCCTTCTCCTTCATTTGGGTTAGTATATTTTATCAGTTACCTTGAAATTGACACAATGGTTTATTTGTTATGAGTTACCACCTGCTGTTAATAGCTTCATTAACTTAGTAGTTTTTTTTTATTACTTAAAGGAACTTTTCTCTGAGAAACTCTGTACAATGAATCACTTTATGTTGCTTCTAATTTTTACTTTCTCTTGCCTGTATGACTATATAGAAAGAAAAGTATTGTTTTCATGTCGATTTTTCGAAATTGAGTTTTCACCAGATCTACACGTTTTCAGACCCCCTGAACCCAAAAAACATGTTTTTGGCGATTGGTCGGTGTGCGTGAACAGTAGAATATCTCAAGAATGGAACATCGTTCGAACTGGAAACTTAAGTTACATACCTCTACTGGATCCAACACAAACATTTTCATCAAAATCAGTCAACTGGAAGAAGTAGTTTATTCGTGTAATTTTTCACTTTTATGCGATTTTCTAAAAACGGGTCCTATGATTTTTTTAAAAATTGCTTGGTTTACTAAATTTTTTATGCTCTACAAGACAGGATAGGCACCATGTCTGCTGAAATTCTTGGAGAGGCTGTTTTTACGTAAAAAAAAATTATTTTTTTTTAGATTCCGCTTTAATATGTATTTTAGCGCAACAGTTTATATAATAAAAGTTGTAGACAATTTAAAATCCTACAACTTTTATTGCTAACATTTTTTTGTATTACTTAGTTTAGTGGTAAGTAGAATTTTTTTTTCTTACGAAAACGTGTAAAAAAATCCAAAGATTTCAGCCTTAGTGTGCATTGTACGGCAAAAGTGTATGTATTTAAATTTATAGGAAATTAATATATTTGCAACTTTTATTTAGAGCATTTTTCTCTACAAAGCCTAGTTTAGCGTGTAAGAGTGATTTTCCGTAATTTTTAAGCCAAACTGAGGTTGATTTTCATTTTGCGTCTCACTCTTGATTAAAATTAGGTTGTTTATTGTGGTTAGTTTTTCTTTATTTATAATGTTTTATTACTAATGTTAGGTTATATTTTTAATTATTTTTGCATGGGCAAGAGAAAGTTGTGTGTGTTTCACACCAGATTTTTTTAAATTTATTTATTTAAAGTCACATCAACTGCTTGGTCATTAGCGACTATGTTGGATTATATGACTGTAATTGGGTTTAGACTTGTGAAAATTTCCAGACCCTGGCGGGGAATCGAAACCGGGACCTCTGCGTGGGAGGCTAAAGCGCTAACCACTACGCATCAGAGGCGGCCAAAGTGTCACTTGCAGGGTGGAAAGTAGGTGCTTTTCAAAGTGCCTGCCATGCAGATAGGCATTTGTGTTTGGAAGAACCTTGAAAGGGGTGGGCGAGTAGGTAGAGTAGGGATAGTTTAAACGGGGCAAGTGTTGTCTCCTTCTCACTTAATGATCATGCCCTCTCTTTCTAACTGTATACTATTCTGTTACAACTACTACGCTAGACTAAAAACTAGTTAAAAACTTAATATTTTCTGTTGTCTTTTGCCTTTCTCCATCTGAATCCCATATCTTTAATAATTTTCCACAGCGACCATTTACTTCCTTTGGAATTAATTTTCTACCGCAAAACGGGGAGTAACAAATTTAAAGTTGGCCATTCAGGGTTTGTTTTATGAAAATCATAATATATTGTTCTTCTTACAACACACTTCACAAAATCGTCCACTTCACTCTTCACTTTCCTTCTCATTCTTTTCTTATTTGGTATTCTTATTAGCACATCAGGGTTTTTTCTTTTTTCTTTCAAAATTCTTTGAAATGTACTACGCGAAATTCCCATAGCTCTGGCTACACAATTTTGCACATCGTTCAGTAAAATTGGTCCGTTTTGTTCAGCTTCTTTTTTCATAAAATTGTATACACTGACTATATACTCCTTAGCGTGACCGCGTATTACCTGCCTTTTCCGTATTAACTAAATATAACTAAATAAATAAAAAATAGAAACTAAACAAAGAATACATACAAAAAATTAATATAAACAAAACCAAACAGCAAAAGCGTAAAAACAATAGGTACATAAAATAGTAGGCCTACTGCTGGCCGCATTGGCGCAGTTGGTAACGTGCTCGCCTCTCATCATGCGGTCCTGGGTTCGAATCCCACTCAGGCACGGCATATTTTCATACGCTACAAAAAATCATTTCATCCTTCACCGTCTGCATTAGCAGTAATTGCAGAACAGTCGAACGTTAAACAAAAAAAAAAAAAATACTACCAAATGCACGAGTTGAAGACTTGTGAAGGGAATAGAACAACAAAAATATAAAATTACAACATACAGTCGATGTTTTTAGGATTTATAGTACACTTAGGCTCTTAACGCTGCTAGCACTATGGAGAGACTGATCATTTCCCTTCGAGGTGATCACTTCCCCACCACTAAACAGAACAGCTCAGTGGCACAGAGCGTTGGTGGGAGAGCTTCTAGCTAGAACAAATGACCTGTACTTTTCTACTTACTGTGGAAGGCAGTGGTAAACCATCTCACTCCTCGTTTTACTTAGTAAAACCTCTAGAGGTTCTAACCAGCCTTTCGACTGATGACCTAAACAAGAACAACAACAGATAAATTCAAACTTACTCAAAATTCCAATTGAAAATTTTGCTACAATAACTTGCCCAGAAGGTCTTAAGACTTCACTTGAAATCTCAACTCATTTTGAAATCAAATCAAGACAAAAACACAAAGATACTTGTTCCATGGGTTAATGAAAATACAGTAATCATGTAAAAAAATGTTTCTGGCTTGGTGGAACATCTTACCTCAGTTCTAGCTGGCTAGAACAGGCCAAAAAATTGTAGGGGGGTACAAAGTACAGTCTCCTCTTAAGTGTATTGAACGGTATACACCTTTAACAAATATAATGCAAGACATTATTAATTTTGTAAAATTAATACAGTGTCTCATAAACTGGAATTAAGATTTTCAATTCTTTGCTCTAAACAATTAAGTTTTGTTTCAGTGGGAATTCATTTAGTAATTGGCGATGAAAATAAGAAAGAGAAAGAGCAAGATTCGAAGATGATTAACAGCAGTTGTATTCTTTGTCTACTGAATAAGTTGTCCATTAATACAATTTTCTATTTTAAGATATCTTTTTATTGTATTTAATTTTAAGAAAATATTTTTATAGTCAATTTTATTTTGTTTTTATGTTTAAGTAATAAAAATATGAATTAAAATAATTTATATATTGTTGTATTGATTTATAAACTAACGTTATAAATTAATTTTTAATGGTTCTTTGTTTTACTGATAAAATGTTTATAGTATTGATTCAAAGTATGTGGCAACTTATATGCAAATTGAAGGATCAAAGTTATCAGCTGAAGGGGTGAAACCTCACTGCTACTTCAGCTTACTTATCCAAATAATGGAGTATTTAAGAGTTACTGACTTTGGTAGGAATTTTTTAAATTCTCATCTATTATACGTAGTGTTTTGCATGTCCCGTCGCACCCTAATGTCAAAAACTACAAGATATAGCAACAAATGCTTTTCGGATTCGTGATCTAAACAAAAAGCTAGTGGGCCTGGTTTGGTTTTTAGTTTTGGTTTTGACCGAAAGTCAAGATATCAAAGTTGGAAAAAAAATAGAGTCAATTTGATCCCTTTTAAAGAGCAGATATTAAAAATCATTGGGTTTTAAGTTTCGGTTTTGACCGGAAGTGGCCCAAATCGAAGGTCAAGAAATCTAAATCTGAATTTGGAAACAGATAATATCATTTGATTTCTCATAAAGAGTAGCTATAGAAATCATTGGGTTTAACGTTCCGGTTTCAATTGGAAGTCGTCCAAAACCGGAAGTACTGAAATCAAAATCTGAATTTGGAAACAGAAATAATGTCATTCGATTCCTTTAAAAGAGTAGATACAGAAATCATTGGGTTTTAACAGGTTGACTCCCAAAGCAATTTTTGTAGTTTTGCTTAAAAAACCCATACCTATTTTATGGTCCTTGTTTTTTTTAATTAATGTTCTTTCAAATCTTGAGTATTGTAAGGTTTAAATTTTTTGGTGCTGTTTTTTTGTGAGAGACTGATCATGTATTCAAAAGTAAAAAAATCAAATTTAGTGTGAAAGACTGGTTGTGTATCTCACTGAAATTTTACTTGTATTTCTATAAAATATTATAAATATTTTATAAGTAAAGTACTTCGGGCTATTTTTCAATAAAACTACATAAATATCGATGATGCGTCTCTCTATGAAGCAGTTGTACGGCGATTGGTAAACTTGAGTATCAGTTGTCTACGTAGAGGCCACGGCCCTGCATAGAGGCACCGATCAGAGTCAACTTTTACAATACAAAAATATATTGTAATATGAAAACCATAAAAATTAAAAGATGAAATGATGTCTCATGGGAGTCAACCTGTTAAGTTATGGTTTCGACCAGAATTGGCCCAAATTGGAGGTCAAAAAATCAAAATCTGAATTTGGAAACAAAAGTAGTGTCATTCTCTATTCCTCTTAAAGAGTAGATAGGTACAGAAACCATTAATGGTTTTTACCATAAGCCTTTTTAAAAATTGCCACCAGCCATGTCTCATGAAAGGGATGTTTCTGTCATGGTTACCAACATGACAGCATGGTGAATAGAGATACCGCTAGGATAGGTCATTACTGAACATAGGTAAACTCTTTAATCCGTTTATTTTGAAGGTCTTTGCCTAAAATAGGTATATGGAGTGTTAATTTAATTACATTTCTTCTGCTAGTACCAGGGCTACAAAAAAATAATAGTTTTGTTACTTATCACATGGTCAGCCAATAAAACAACCTTGGGGTAAGCGCACAATGAATGCTGGTCGCTGGTACTGATTCACGGTGGTGAACGTGCATAGTGGGAGCATGTAACTACGCACTTAACCTTCATTCAGTTGTCGGTATTCACATGATTTCCAGTAGCAGCAGTGGTGAATTATTTCTAATGGAAAACGTTTCCACAAAATTATTATCATTTAAAGATGATACCGTTAGTGACATTAATAAGAACAGAAAATTGTTCATCGTAATCATCGTTTTCCGCAATTAAAAAAAAAGGGACAAGTTTTTCTAGCGTGAGAATGACTCTGGAATTGTTTAATTCTATATTGTCTAAAGTAGAACTAGTTTTCAAAAACAATGGTGCAACTTTCTCAAGCAACCAATATTACGGGAAGAAAGATTTGTGATTAATTTGAACATTTTATACGTATTTTGAACTTTTTGACTACTGATATTCAATATTATAAAGCATTGTTTGGAATAATCTTTTAAAGTTAGTTTTATTAACCAATGTTAAAAATTAATTAACAAGTTGTTATTATTTAAAGAATATGCATCATACGACGCCAAGTACATTTAGCAACCTGCCAGCAAGCAGCAGGCAGGTTTATTCAAAACCAACCAGTGAGCTGTTACGCGCAGTTTTTTCCACCAGCGTTTACTGTGAGACGTCCGATTAAAATATAATGGCCTATTCGTACAAGCAGGCTCCCGCTTGTAAGCGACCAGTAGTAACCTGCAACCAGCATTCATTGTCCGCTTACCATTGTCCTGTGAGTGCACAAGTGCAGAAATAACTTTTGGAAGAAGTGTCTTTCTTAATCCGCCTGGGCCGTCCAAGAAAACAACTCTCTCATAGCATTCAACATGTATCAGGGATTTTACGTGGGGGATTTTCTATGACTAAAGCATTAAAGAACAAAAAAGTTACACGTGTAAGAGATACTAGTCAGAGTTATCTCCTCTGAGAGAAACGAATTTCATTATACAGCCAGACCGTGTGGTGAATGAAGTGAATGTATCATTTGTAGGATGGAAAGTAGATGCTTTTTAGGGAGCCTGGCATGCTGATAAGCATACTTTTCCATTCAGTGAGGAAGGCAAGGTAAACCACCTCACTCCTTCTTTTATTTAGTAAAGCCTCTAGAGGTTCAAACCAGCCGTTTGGCTGATGTCTATTATAGCGGTGCCTATTGTACTAATAATCAGGAAGAAAGAGAAGAAGCTACTGTAAGTGAAAAGAATCGCTTTGTTTAGGATTTTTTTTAAAATTTACGTCAGACTGTTTTGCAATTTCTGCTAATGCAGACGGTGAGTAGAATGCTAGATGAAGATAAGTGATGAAAAAATGCCAGACCTGATCAGGAATCGAACCCAGGACCCTGGCGTTTGGATAGGAGGGAGTTTGGTGTTTGGCTGGATAGTCTGAAGAATATCCAGCCAAAAAAAGTCTTGGTTAGTGAAGAAGTTTTCATTTCAAACTGAATTAGGAGAAAATTCAAAAAGAAAAATTTTATGAATACAAAAAGTGTATTTTTTATTAATCAAATTATCTTTTTGATGTAACTACATCTTTAAAATACTGTTTATCTAAGGTATTACATATTTTTATTAAAGATTCTTTAGTAACTCGTTTTGTAGAACCTTTATCATGATTATTTGCAATCTTCATCTCGTTAATAATTTTGACAAAAGGCCCATGATGTTCAGCACTTAAAAGATCAGCACGTTGAAGAATATTTTGCAGTAATACTTTTCGTTCTAATTCGATTAAACTAGAGCGCTGGGCTAGCATATCTTGTGGTTTTGCAGATGTTTTTTTCATGTTTGTATAGGTGTTCAAAGTATTATTATCGTAAGTACAACCTTTTCTCCCAGAAATAGATTTACAAATTTTTGTGTTTAAAACATCGTTGTATGTTTCAAATAATTCTTGAACAGCTATAGTTTTAACATCATCTTTGCTATTACAAGCATTACTATCACTTTTTTTGACACATGAAATCAAAGATTTTTTTTCAATTTTATCTAACACATCAGTTACTTCTTTAATTTCCTCGTTCGTATAACAAGATATATCAAATAAAATATTATTACTTTCGTTTGTGTTTTCAAATACCATTTTACGACTTTCACCATATGTCCGGTTTATTTCATCGTTAACTTCAATGAAATTACTCCAGAGTTTGTCGATTTGTTCGCGCCAACGTTTATTCATTATTCTACCCACTTTATTGACGAAATTCCATTTAATTACTGGAAAATACTGCAAAAGTTCCACTGTAAATAAAACAAAAAGATTATTAACAGAGGGGAAAAAACAAAAACTTACAACAGCCTATTGAAATACCGGTCTTTCAAAGCAATGGAGATCAAAGTGACATTAGTTCTGCTTAAATTTTATTGATTCACGCACTTACACACATTACAGCTGTCTATACATTTATGAGGGAGAATCAAATATAAACCAGATTTTTTTCATACCGACAATGAGGGAGCAAAGACGGGCTTGGCTTCTGATATGTATGGGTAGGGATACTTAGACGACATTCAACTGCTAAAGAATTTGACATTACCACCTCTTTAGTAACTATGCAGGTAGAAAATACATCAATAAATTGCCACAAGGTTTAAAAAGTTGTGACAATTTGTCATAAAAAAAAGCTAAAGCAATATTTGATTGATGAAACATTTTACAGTGTGCACGAATGCCTTTCTAAAATAGTTTTGATTGAAAAATATTAAACTTCTAATTAAATAAATATTGTGTACTATTTGATACAAAGGGGTTCATGACAAGCCTACTGAGTTAAGCAGTAGCAGGAAAAAATTATTGGTAAGCGATGAATTTACCATTGTGTTTGATTTTTTTATTTTTGTGTGATATTTGATTCAATGGGGTTCATGACAAGCCTACTGAAGTAAGCAGTAGCAAAAACAATTTTCTGGTGGTAAGTTATGAATTTATCAGTTTTATCTTGACATGTCCTATACTCCCTTTGGAGTCTCTTGGATGCAGGGGAAAAAACTATCGCGACGCCTGAACAAGAAGTACCATTTTCCATTGCACAAAGAATTATAATTATATTTCTTACAAAAGAGGGTGTAAAACCATCAGAATTTTGAGGAGGCTTTTTTTTCTGTTTAAAGTCCGACTGTTGTGCAATTACTGCTAATGCAGATGGTGAGGGATGAAATGATTCTTTGTAATGTATGAAAATAGGTGGTGCCTGAATGGGATTCAAACCCAAGATCGCATGATGAGAGGCGAGCATGTTACCAACTACGCCAATGCAGCAGGAAAGAAAGTAGAGAAGTGGATGTATTTATTCATAATAATAGTTTAAAACATGTAGAAACAGTGAAGTTCCTGGGAATATCATTACATAGATATTTGTCTTGGGATTTCTATGGCAATCAAATTTGTAGTAAAATATCATCTAGGGTATTTGCATTAAAACAAATCGCCAGGTCAATGTAATGTTAAAGAAAGTAGATTTTCTTTTTTTCGTTTAACGTCCGACTGTTCTGCAATTACTGCTAATGCAGACGGTGAAGGATGAAATGATTTTTTTTGTAACGTATGAAAATATGCTGTGTCTGAATGGGATTCGAACCCAAGACCGCATTATGAGAGGCGAGCACATTACCAACAACGCCAATGCAGCCGGCTTAAGGAGGCTTGAGGCACAGTTCGGGATAACACCCTTACAAAGACACAGTTATATTCATGGCACAAACTATTTTTAGAAGGGAGAGAAGTCAGAAATTTAAAGTCACCAGCATCAAGCCAAAACTCTTGGTCGGGAAGGTTTTGGTGACTGAATTGTTTTACTTTAAAGGAGTCTAACATATTCATTTTCTCTACGAACGTCGAACTATAAATTCCAGGTATAGTTACTTTAGTCACGAGTTGGCCCTTGTTTGCAACGAGGGGTAAAGGGGGAAAGCATCAGTGTGCATGCCCGACTGCTTTAATTTCTCAGTACAACATAACAACTTATACTATATACCCAGAGCATATACAGTATATCGCGGAACCTTTTGTAGGTTAACTCTACGAATATAACTGTTTGTTACTGTAAACAGAGATGTTAGTTTCTGGTAAACAAAGGCAGACTATTCACAGTGCTGAACAAAATTTAATATGCAGTGTAATAAAATGCTGTGAAGTTAAAGCTAAACAAAAATACCTTTCCCCAGCCTCTTAACAAAAGCCATGAGCGAGACGGGAAGAAGCTATTCTTCAACAGTTTTGTTGACAGCTGGTAAAAAAAGAAAGCAGTTAGGTAGACTAGTGAGGCTGATAGTGAAGATGCCGGTGACAGCGATAGTAAAGAAGGCGATTCATTCGTAGAAAATTTGTTCCAATGGAATCAGGTAGCTGGTAATTACAGTAAATCAAACATTTCCAGTCGTGTAATTAAGCTATAGGGAGTATTACAGGACAGATTTATTTCTTATAAGGTTTATGAAGAAAATTTTCTTGGATTAAACCACAGCTTACAAAATGTATATAGAAACTGCACGGTAGTGAAAAGTACTATAAAAAAAATTTTACTGTATAAATTACTTATTATTTTTTACTGTATAAAACTGTTAACTAACCTTTTTTTTAGCAGCCTTTATTAACAAAGGTAGCTTAAAAAAAAATTAGTAAAATTTATTATTAAACAAAATACTAAATAATTAACATAAAATAATAAACAATAAACAACCTGGAAGTCCAATTTGTTTGAGATCAGATGCTAGCAGAGGTTGATCATAGACATCTTTTACAATGGGCATTCCATCCTTAGGATACATCTCGTCACACTTAAACATAAAACACAAAAAAAACAATCAAAATTTTAAAGATATCCTGCATGGGAAAATTTTTAATATAAAATATTATAGCAGCTGTTCTACAGTACTTTACCTATAACAGGAAGATGGAGTGTGCCCACTCGATCTGCTAGAAAGAAAATATTTCTGTTTCTTATCATATGGTCAGCCAATTATATGACTGGAGCATTTAAGAACAGTTGAACAGGAAATACATGTGAGTTTATCTTTAATTCCACCATGAATTGAACTTTTATTGTCACTTGATCACGAGTTTGCCCTTGTTCGCAACGAGGGGTAAAGGGGGAAAAGCATCAGTGCGCATGCTTTGGCAATGCAACCACTACACAAGAAACGGAATCGATTATTATGTTGTAAATCACAACACTAAATTGCCACCTGGTTTAAAAAAATGTGACAATTTAAGTCATTTTAAAAAAAGCTAAAACAATATTTGATTGATGAAACATTTTACAGCGTGCACGAATTCCTTTCTAAATAGTTTTGGTTGAAAAGTATTTAACTTCTAATTAAACAAATATTGTATACTATTTGATACAAAGGGGTTCATGACAAGCCCACAGAGTTAAGCAGTAGTGGGAAAATATTATTGGTAAGTGATGAATTTATCATTGTGTTTGACTTTCTTATTTTTAATTTTGTGTGATATTTGATTCAATGGGGTTCATGACAAGCCTACTGAAGTAAGCAAGAGCAGAAACAATTTTTTGGTGGTAAGTGATGAATTTATCATAGGTGATAAACTTTCAGTTTATCAGTTTTATCTTGACATGGCCTACACTACCTTTGGAGTCTCCTGGATGCAAAAAAAAAAAAAAATGCGCGACTCCTTTAATTTCAGTACGACAAACATAACAAATTATACTATACCAAGAGCATGTTGTACAGTACCTATATCGCGTAACCTTTTGTAGATTAACTGTACAAATATAACTGTTTGTTAACATAAGCAGAAATGTCAGTTTCTCAAAAACGTGGACGAACTATTCACAGTACTGAACGAAATATAATATGCAATGAAATAACATGTTGTGAAGTTGAAGCTAAACAAAAATGCCTATCTGTGCCTCTTAACAAAAGCCGTGAGCGAGTAGCTAACTACTGTGATGCTTCTCTTTCCACAATTCGAAATATAAAGAAGGAAGTTAAAGACAGTGAAGAAGCTAATTTTTTATCAAAAGTTTTGTTTGACACCTGGTAAAAAAAAGGAAACGGTTAGGCAGATTGGGGTAACTAGTGAGACGGATAGTGAAGACGTCGGTGACAGCGATAGTAAAGAAGACGATTCATTCTTAGAAAATTTTGTTCCAAAGGAATACAGTAGCTGGTAATTACAGTAAATTAAACATTTCTAGTCATATAATTAAGCTATAGGCAATATTACAGGTCACATTTATTTCTTATAAGGTTTGTGAAAAAAATATTTTCTCAGAATAAATCTCAGTTTACAAAATGTACGTAAAAACTGCACAGTAGGGAAATGAACAAATAGTGTCTCACTGTTGAGGTTGGCAGCACTTCAAATTTTCACTTCCCTTCCTCACAGCCTGTCCATACGCAAAAGGCAATCTCGTGACTTCAGTATCTATATGTAAGAAGCGACCAGCTCAAGTTTCTCGTAAATAACTCTTAACTAATCTTTTGCTGTAAAGGCGTAAGCCAATAAATCCCACATAAAATAAGTTTTAGTACTTAAATATCATTCTTTTCTTGTTTTCTTTTTCTTCTTCTTCTGTCTTTAAAGGATTAGGCATCTCTGCCTGTTCCGAACCTTTCAAATCTGTCCATCTCTTTCTCGGGCGTCCTCGTTCTCTCCCGCCCTCCAGCTTATAGCCCAGTGTCTGCTTAGGTATCCTATCCTCCCGCATTCTGTTTACAGTGTTTCTAACCACTGCATTCTGTTCTGAGCTACCTTGTCGTTTATAGGGAAGATGATGAGTTCTTTCCTTATCTCGGTATTCTTGTAATGTTCTTCTCTACCACACCCATACGTATGTTGAAGAAATTTCATTTCAGACGCTTATAATCTAATCTCCTCTCGCTTTGATAGCACCCAAGTTTCACTGCCATAGAGTAGGGTCGGCACTGCTAATGTTTTAGAAAACATTGGCAGTTTTCTTTTTTTAAAATAAATATTTTATGTATAATTTTTTTTATTCCTATGTGTGTACGTTGCAACCTGTTCAATTTAGAACAATAAGCAACCCCATCACCCAATGAGATGAGTATGATGTGTAAATAAGGTGTAGTCTCGTATAGACCCAGGCCGACCATTCCTGAGAAGGTTTGATTAATTAAACCCTAACCATCAAAGTACACCGGTAACGACTGTCTAGTATTCATATCTGCATAAAAGTAACAACCTTTACTAGGATTTAAATCAGAAACCTTCGTCTCCAAAAATCAGCAGTAAACAGCTGACTAGCGCTGATGACTTTACCCCTAGACCAACCCGGTGGGTCAAAAATAAATATTAAGTGAAATTATTTTAATATTTTTAACCCCTTAACAGAGAAATGTCAATATCGTTTATGTTTAACTCTTTTATTTACCCTAAAGGGAATATTTCCTCAAAATTTCAGCTTTCTAGCTATATAAGAATAAAGACATCGGAAAATCAGTTTGTGCACGTAAGAGAATTAATGATGACAGAGTCAGTCAGTCAGTAAAGGTTTTCCCAATTACGTACCTATAACCTAATACAGATTACACATAAGCTAACTCACCTGGTCACAAATATAAACTGCTTCATTAAAATTAATGAAACATAATTTCATGGGTGAATCAATTTTTTCATTAGTAAGACAATAGTCACAAGGAATAGTTTCCGGCAAATCCATCTGTAACACACAGAAATTTAGAACTTACTGTGTACATTAATTTCAAACAAGTTAATTACAATAACTGAACTTTTATAAAAAAATCTGGTGTGAAACACTCACACAACTTTCTCTTGCCGATGCAAATAATGAACAATATGATCTGTTAGTAATAAAACATTAAAAATAAATAAAAAACTAACCTCAAAAAACATAACCTTATTTTAATCATGAGTGAAAGATGCAAAATGAAAATTGATCTGTTTGGCTTAAATATACAGAAAATCACTCTTTCACGCTAAAGTAGGCTCCGTAGAGAAAAATGCTTTAAATAAAAGTTGTAGATCTTTTAATTTTCTATAAATTTGATCATATACACTTTTGTCATAAAATGCATACTAAGGCTGAAATCTTTAAAAAATCGTTAATTACTGCTAAACTAAGCGTTAACAAAAAATGTTTGAAATAAAAGTTGTAGAATTTTAAATCTTTATAACTTTTACTATACACATTTTTACGCTAAAATGCATATTACCGCCGCAATCTTAAAAAAACAATTTTTTATGAGAAAACAGTCTCCCAAAGAATTTCAGGAGTCATGGCGCCTACCCTATCTTGTAGAGAATAAAAAATTTAGTAAATTAGGCGATTTTTTAAAATAATCGTAGGAGCCATTTTTGAGAAAATCGGAAAAAAGGGAAAAATTACACAAATAAACTACTACTTCCGGTAGGCCGATTTTGATGAAAATGTTTGTGTTGGGTTCTCTAGTGGTATCTAAGTTTCAAGTTTGTATGATGTTCCGTTCTTGAGATATTCTGTTCACACACACAGACCAATCGCTAAAAACATGTTTTTTTGGGCTCAGGGGGTCTGAAAACGTGTAGATCCGGTGAAAACTCGACATGAAAACGATACTCTCTTTCCTATACATTTATATAGTCAAGAGAAAAATACGTATTGGTGGTGGGATGTAATAAATTGAGATTCCCAGTGTAAATTATAATACAGAATTAAGTGATTCAGTTTACGTATACGAATAAAGGCATCAGACAAGCATGTCCTGTAACACCAACAGTCTTTTTTATAATATAGACGAAGCTTTCTGTTTATGGAAAATTTATGTAGATTTAGGAATCCAACGTTCTGTGTGATATTCTGTGAACAGAATATCTATCTCAATAACGGAACATCATACGAAGTTGAAACTTGAAAATTAAGTTAGGTACTAATAGAGGTTTGGAACCTGACACAAACATTTTCATCAAAATTCTATTTTATATAATGAATTTATATAATAAATTTCACTAACCTTTCTTTTTAACTGTGTCAACTTTTATTTTCATTTACACGTGTTTCTGTGGATCCACCATCATCAGAGTACATAACATAATTTTGAAACCAAAAACTTTATTTATTAAAAATCTACAGAATATGATAAATCTTCAGCCATTTGTGTAAATTAATTTTAAGTCAGTTTCTGTAGATTTTTAATAAATAAAGTTTTCAGTTTCAATTATATGTTATTTACTCTGATGATGGTGGATCCACCGAAACATGTGTAAGTGAAAATGAAAGTAAATGCAGTTAAAATGAAAGGTTAGTGAAATTCATTATATAAAATAGGACTAATTTCAAACTGCAGTTTGCATTATAAAGATTTATTTTTCATCAAAATTGGTCAATCGGAGTAGTTTATTCATGTAATTTTTAACTTTTTTGCGATTTTCTCTAAAACAGCTCACACAATTATTTTTAAAATCCCCTCATTTACTACATTTTGTATGCTCTACATGATATGGTAGGTGCCATGCCTGCTGAAATTCTTAGGGGGAGCCTGTACTCTTGTAAAAAAAAATGTTTTTTTTTAAATTGCAGCCTTAATAGCCTACATGCATTTTACGGGATAAATGTAACTAATCAAAGTTGTAACAAATTTAAAAACCTACAACTAAGGTTGGTTGTCATTTTGCATCATTCACTCATGATTAATATTAGGTTATATTTTTTGAGGTTAGTTTTTTTGTTTATTACTAATGTTTGGTAATATCGTTCATAATTTGCGTTGGTAAGAGAAAGTCGTGTAAGTGTTTCACACCAGACCCCAGATTTTTCTGAATATGATGGAATTAATTTTATTATTAGAGAATTCCATTTAAAAAAATACCAAAAATACTCCAATGATTGCAACCAAACATTGAAGGTTAATTAAATCCGCGATTTTTCTATAACAACTAATAAACGAAGTGAACTGTACTTTACCAAAACTAAAAAAAGTACTTAAACGATCTACACAAATTCAATAATAAACAATATTAAGCAGATACCTCATAAAGTAATAGGTGATAGGTTATGTTACGGACTTGTTTTTTGTTTTCCAAACTACAAATTTGATGACATCGTAATACAAAAGTGCTACACAAAATAACAATCAGCAGTCATTTTCTGATAATACTACTACACGCAAAACGTTTTTTGTAATAATAACGTGCGTTTTTTAAAAACGAACCAGCTTCACGTTTTAAAATGCACCTCTATGATAAAGAAAACAAATAACCCTATCGATCATTGATCATTATCAGATGTATTTTAGTTATACCATGTCGATCTGTTGCCATCATGAAGCGATATAGCGGCAGCAACAGTCGATCAGTTTTGATATCGATATTTTACTCGACTGATTGATGTAAATGCTATATTTCGCTACACATCTATTTCGTTCAGAACTGCCCCAAAATTATTTTATTGTACAAGAACTAGATTAAATGTTCAACAGCTGTATTATATTGATAATTGAAATTTATATGAAGGGTCCAGGAGAAAAACAGTCATAGTCATAAAAAGTAACTTTTGAAAAAATCTGAATTTAAAGTTTAAGTAATTGTGTATTCAACAATTTTTTTAATATTTCTTCTCATAAAAATTTAAAAAAATAACTGAATAAATGTTTTAAACAAGATGTATATCTTCAAAACTATAATATATGTTTTTCTAGTTTTTTAAATTATAAAATCTGATAACAACTACCATCGTCCTTTGGGAATAACGATCATAATTCAATGTAAGGTCCAAAACAGACAACGAATAAACGCTCACAAATTATTCTTTTAAATTCAATTTTTATTAATTTTAAATCAGTTAATGACAACAAAAATAATAAATTATTAATATACAACATAACATAGATAAAAAATGAAGCTGCTGAAAAAAATAAGTTCGTACTAAAAAAAAAATATTAAATTATTCTTAGTCGCAAACGGTTATTTAAGATAATTATTTTAAACAACAGTACAATAATGACATTTTCACTAAACAGATGTTTTTGATAACAATATTTTTAAAAAAACTGATACTATTCATCATGCAATGATGGCAGTGGCGGGGATTGAAATGGGACTCTGATCATTCTTACCCTTTGCCATATATTTTAAAACTGCAATAAAAAGGAAACTGATCGTTTTTACCCTGTATTGGACCTGCTATGTCAAAGACAACAACTTTAAGTACATGATGTCGTAAAAACCCAATTTTTTAATTTTTGGAATTTGATCGTTTTTCCCCTGGGCTCTTCATATATTCTTTAAACAACTAGTAACATGACAAACAGTAAATACTGTACTTACCAATTATATTGCTTCTGTGCATAGAATGCACATCTTCAGTAATTTTCTTTAATTTATAATTTAAAATTTAAAATCTAAAACATCCTACTTCCACCATGGGACGAAGTAAGATGTTTGAGATTTTAAATATTAAATTAAAGAAAATTACTGAAGATGTGGATTTTATACATGAAACCTCTATAATTGGTAAGTGTTTACTCTATTTCTGGCGGTTTAAAGAATGTATATTTCAATATATATTTAGCCAAAAAACAAAATTTACCAACAAATTTTTTGAAGCTAGATTTCCCCCCACCCTTTAATGGAGTGAAAATAAAATTACACTCAGGGTGTATAATACATGATATGATTAAATTTTCAATGGTTTTTTTCACCAAAAAAGTATAATCTATACTAATATAATAAAGAAGAAACGTCTGTTTGTTTGTTTGTATGAGGTAATCTCCGAAACTACTGAACCGATTTTAAAAAATCTTTCATTTTTGCGTAGCTTAGAGCTTCCTGATCAATATAGGCTATTTCGCAACTTTAAGTAATTTTAATTGAGTTAAGCAACTTAAACTGTGACGATGTCACATATTTTGTCCATTGGGTGCATAAACATTTATTTTTTCTAAGTCCTCTGGGTAGTGTATTTTTTGGGTTAGAAACATGATTCAACTTTTATATTTCATAGAAAAACGTGAAGAATAACATTCGATTCCAAAAAACATAAAAAATTCGGAATTATTCAAAATTTCTATTTTTGTACTGTATTTCATATATTTGTTTTCATTCGACAGGTAGTGAATGAGTTATATATTTCCAGTTACTCTGCGTACTGCACCCACGTATTACTGTCTCTTATCTCAGCCATAAAAATCAACTGTCTCTTTCTTTTCCGTCGGTATTTTTCTATGCATTCTATTGAATTCTGTTAAATCGCAGGGACAAACATTTAAAACGGTGGGCATCGATTTAAGACAAGAATGCTTCCTTCACTCATGGACAACTTTATGTCAG
Organism: Catonia carolina; assembly: GCA_035578175.1. NCBI lineage: Eukaryota > Metazoa > Arthropoda > Insecta > Hemiptera > Achilidae > Catonia > Catonia carolina. The sequence continues at coordinate 29,412,253 of JAQMRL010000010.1, forward strand.
ACTTTCTAGAGCTGGAAGTGCAGAAAAACAAATTATTTTGCTGCCACAGGGCAACAAAACCACAAATATTTTATATAGAGAAGATTTAAAATAATTTAATGAGGCCTACATTAGCGGCTGTGAAGCGAAGCGAGCGGGGGTTGCTAGTTTATTTATAAAAAAAAAGATTAACTAAATGAACTCTTTATGTACCTAGGTTAATTTATATATTATATTGTACATAGATCTATAAAAAGTATATATTATTGATATCTTATCTATATATAAAGTTTGAGTACTTTTAAATAACAAGAGCTATTAAAGTGACTCATTAATTAATAGGTTATATCAGTATGCGTTAAACAATCAATGAGTTAAGATAGCACCTTACTAGTTAAACGTTATAGAATACAAGTAAACAAAAAACCATACTGTGAAAACTACAATTTTAATGTTGTGCTACACTTAAATTTTATATAAAAAAGTAAATTTAATTTTTAAAATGATGAGATTTTGTGCGAAACATGTACATATGTTACCAGTTGTTGTCTGTATATTATTTCCTGTCACATTTTTGATAACGTATGTAATTTTAATACTTATTTTTTATTATATAACCTAAAATTTCATTTATATTTCATCTTATTTTACTTTCATACTTTTTAATGTTAAATCGTTAAAAAGTATTCAGGTATTATAGTTATATTTTGATTTTTAATTAATTTAAACATAAATAGATTATTTAATTACAAAGAAGCTTTAATTTTAATAATTTTATTTTGGTGTTATAATTTTTTTCTCTTTCTCTGGTTAACATAAATCAAAATTATATTTATATGGGATATTATTATAATATTTTTTTATTCGATATGTTTTTGCACTAATTTAAAAGCATATTGTAACACCTAAGTGTATGTTCATTGGGGATCTGGGTATAATAAATAACAAACAAACTTCCTTAAATTTATAACAATTATTTATTGACACAATTAATAAATAATTAAAATCAATTAAACTTAGATTACTAACAAATTACAATTGAGTTACTTAATTTAAATTAATTACTAAAACATAAAGCTTAAACTTATTTTTTTTCTCATATTGGTCAATTTTAGACCATGTGAGGTGACTTCAAAAATGTTTCTGGAAGCTCTTTTTGCAACCCACATCCTCAGTATTTGCTCACTGTAGGCTTTTATCCTTCCTTCTGACCTCATGGTGATCTGATTTTACTTATCACGTAAGTTCTTAAAGTCTGTAATTAGTTGTCTGAATTTGGTTTGGTTCATTAAGTTTACTCGATTTATTCCAGTTCTCTCAATATTCTTTTACACGAATAAACTACTACTTCTGGTTGATCGATTTTGATGGAAATGTTCGTGTCGGGTTCGGTAGTGGTATGTAACTTATGTTTCAAGTTTCAAGTTCGTACGATGTTACGTTCTTGAGATACTTTGTTCACACACTCACACACACACACACACACAGACCAATCGCTAAAAACATGTTTTTTGGATTCAGGGGGTCTGAAAACGTGTAGATCTGGTGAAAACTCGATTTTGAAAAATTGATATGAAAACAATACTTTCCTTCCTATATAATCATATAGGCAAGAGAAAGTAAAAATGAAATAAGCTACAGGCATACCATAAGGAAACTGCAGTGTGAGCATTCTAAGAATCAACCTTTGGGGGGGGGAGCATTAACCCCACCATTGTAGTATTTCGCAAACTTCTACTCCTACCCTGAGGGTAGGAGTAGGAAGTTTTAAATTTTGACGTAAACAAATTTTTAAATTACTGAGGATTTGTACAAGATACATGAAAGCGCTATAAACATTGGTAAGTGTTTTCTGTTACCGTATTCTGGTGGTTAAAAATATATATTTCAATCTTAGTTTATAGTATACAATTTTTTTTGGCTTGCACCAGAACAGCATCTCACTACTAATTTTTCCAGGTATACTATTTTAAAGCTTTACACCGACTATAAAAATAACATAAATTTGCAATTTTATCAATGGTTTTACACAAATTTTAGAAAAAATTAATCTTCTTCTTCTTCTTCTTCTGACATCCACGGCATAGGCATGTCTGCCTGTTCCGGTCTATAAGATTGCCTCCTTCTGTTAATTTTTAATTTTGTCGATTTCTTTTTAATTTTTTTAATTTCTAGTTTTGTTCCCATCTTTTCCTAGGCCTTCCAATATCTCTTCTTCCTGTTGGTTTATATTTCAGAGCCTGAAAGGGGATTCTATCAGATGGCATTCTTTCCAGATGTTCTCTCCATTTGATTCGATACTTCTCCATCATCCCGTTCAATGACTCCACCTTTAGTTCATTTCGAATATCTTCATTTCGCAAGAGATCCAATCTTGTACATCCTTTAACACTCCTTAGAAAGCGCATCTCTGCCGCCTGAATTCTGCTTGCTTCCTTTTTACCGAGAACCCATGCTTCACTTCCATACAACAATATTGGGATGGCCATGGTCTGGTAGAATTTCAGTTTCATTTCTCTCCTTGCTTTGTTCTTCAAGCTCCTATGGATTGTTCCGCAAAGATATTGGAATTTATTTATTTTATTCGAAACATATGTCTTTCTCATAGGTGAGTGTACAGCCCAAGTATGTAAAAGCAGAAACTTGCTCCAAAACTGAATCTCTAACCACTATCTTCGTTCGAACCGGCCATTTCCCTTTGAAAGCCATCACTTTAGTTTTTGCAGCTGAGATACGAAGGTCATTCTCTTCACATACTTTAGTCAGTTGGTATATGGAGTATTGCAGGTCGTCTTCTGTTTCCTGGATCAGGATTTGGTCATCTGCAAATAGAAGTGTATTTATAAAACACTCACGTCCAATCATTATTCCTGCATTTACCTTCTCCTTCCATTTTCCTACAACTTCATCTACATATAAATTATATAGTGTTGGAGAGAGGCTACATCCTTGTCTTAATCCTTTGTTTATCAATATTTCATCTGAGAGTGTTCTTGATGTTTTAATAGCTATTGATGATGATAAATATAAGCTCTTGATAACTTCAATCAATTGTCTTGGTATGCCATAATTTCTTAGAACCTGCCACATTTTCTTTCTACAGATAGAGTCAAATGCTTTCTCGATGTCTACAAAGGCGAGGTGGGTTTCCAAATTAAATTCACGCCTTTTTTCTATCATTTGTTGAACTGTAAATACATTATCCATGCAGGACCTTCCAATCCGAAAACCACATTGCACATACGAGATCAAGTTTTCTACTATAATTCGTAATCTGCGGTTTATTATTCTACTGTAGAGTCTGTATCCAGTATTCAAAATGCTTATTCCCCTATAATTATTGCACTTTGTTTTGTCACCTTTTTTGAAAATAGAGATTACAACTGCAACATTCCAACTCTTGGGAATCACTCGCCTCGTCCAACACATATTGAAAAAGTGTATTAATCTGAGGTTTAAAAATATTCCTCCACACTTAAATAATTCAGCATTGATACCCTCAAGTCCCGTTGCCTTTCTATTTTTTTAATTCTTTCAACGCCATCTTCAATTCATCCAGTGTCAACAAATCTATCCCATCTATCTCATCCTGTTGCAATTCTTCGACAAAAGTGTCTTGTTCTTGTTGCGGGTCCCACCATAACTTTCTATAATGATCCACCCAATCTTTCTCTTCAATAGGATTTATTTGCAGAGTATCCTTGTTTTCTGAATTTAGGTGTCTCATGATTTTGTAAGCCATGGTCTGTCGTCCATGAATGTCATCTTCAATTCGACTAACAAATGTCTCCCAGGAATCTCTACAAGCTCTACGCACCACTGCCTTTGCGAAATTTCTCTTTTGTTTATAATCTCTTTCATTTTCATCTGACGGATTCTGTAAGTATTTCAAGTATGATTCATGTTTTGTGGCTACAACCTCTTCAATTTCTTGGTTCCATATTTTCATCCCTTTCTGTTTCCTGAATTTGTTACGAGTGCCTAGAGCTTCATTTGCTGCTGAAAGCATTGCATCTTTTATATTATTCCATTCTTCATCGACATTTTCACTGGTGGGTGAATTTCCAAGATACTGATTCAGTCTATTCTGGTATAAAATCTTGGAGTAAATGTATTTTAAAAACTCGATCTTGCTTAGCCTTTTGAGTACATTTCATCCTCCTCCAAGGAGCAATTATCTGTATCTTTGATATCAACAAAAAGTGATCAGATCCTACATCACTGCCTCTGAACACTGTAGTATCCCTTACCAATGGACCAAGTCGATTATTCACCAAAACCAAATCAATGATAGAACGGCTTCCTCTGGCACTCCAGGTGTATTTATGGATGTCTCTTTTCTTGAAAAATGAGTTAGTTATCTTGAAACCATTATAAGTGGCAAAATCAAGCAATTCTCTACCATTGTTATTCAAGATGTTTTCCCCATGTATTCCCAAGACTTGAGGTATTGGATGATTTCCAGTGCGTGCGTTGAAATCCCCAGCAACAATCAAATGGTCTTTTTTATAATCATTGACGGTTTTCTGTAAAATTTCATAAAATTTTTCAGTTTCTTCTTTTTTACCTTCCTCTGGTGCATACACGCCAACAACTGTCAAATTCCCTCGATGTATTTTGAACTGTGCTACTATTATTCTCTCATTTATCATTTTATAGTTTTTCAATTTATTCATCCATTTCTCATCCTCCATCAGAGCTATTCCTTTACTTGCCCTCTCATTCCTTTTAACCCCACTGTATATGAATGAATATTTCTCCAACCCCATCGTTCCTTGAAGTTTCTTTTTTGTTTCCGAAATTACAGCTACATTTACTTTCTTTTTTTCCAATTCCGTACCTAATAAAGCTTCTTTTCCATGAAGTCCTCTAACATTCCACACTGCTAAATTCAAATTATCAATTATTCCAAATCGTTTTTCTTTTAAGCATTTCCTTTTTAAATTTCCTGAGTTTCCTGTCCGATTTCCGAGGCTATCTGTAAGACTGTGAGTTTGCTGATTTTTATGCAAGTAGGATACCACCCTACTGTGCACCCCCAACCTGGAGGGCCAGGGAATTTGTGTAAAGTTTACCATCTCCTAGACAAATTGCCTTCTCCATGACTTAAAGAGCTTTGTCTACTCTTGATTTCTATTCGGGGTTTTCTCCCCTATGCTCTTCCGCTCTCTCTATCGTTGGGAAAAAATTAATAAAGGTTGAATTTGAGGTATTTAGGTTGATAATAACTTCATTTGAAAACCCCTTTGATAAAGGTTAAAAATAGAAAATTGTTATTTACATTTTTTTTTGAGTTTATTTAAAGTTGTCTCAACTGTGCTTGGTAATTAAGTGTCTTTAGTAATATTTTAAATGCTCCATTTCTGTAAAATAGTTAATATTCTTTCTAGATTTTTAGTAGCAGTTGCACTAAATGATGTGTTTCCTGGATTTCCATATATAAGTGACACTGGAACACTTCCTCCTGAAAGTTGCATATTTTCATTGCTGCTGAATATGTGCTCAATATTATGTAAGTAGACAATTTATTTATTCAATAAATTTATTAAATTGACCCATTGGGTTGGTCTAGAGGTAAAGTTGTCGTCGTGTGTCAGCTGTTTAACAGCTGATTGTCAGAGACCAAGGTTCCTGGTTCAAATCTTAGTAAATGTAGTTACTTTTATACAGTTGTGCATACTAGACAGTGGTTACCGGTGTACTTTGATGGTTGGGGTTCAATTAACGATACTCTCTCAGGAATGGTCGGCCTGAGTCTGTACAAAACTACACCTCATTTACACGTCATACACATCATCCTCATCTCATTGAGTCATGGGGTTGCTTATTGTTCTGAATTGAACAGATTGCAATGTGCACACATTAGGGATTAAAAAGAAGAAAAAAAAATTAAATAGACAATATTTGTTCAATAAATTTATTAAATTGTCCCACCGGGTTGGTCTAGAGGTAAAGTCGTCACCGTGAGTCAGCTGATTTTCGGAGATGAAGGTTCCTGGTTCAAATCCTAATAAAAGTAGTTACTTTATACGGTTGTGCATACTAGACAGTGGTTACTGGTGTACTTTGATGGTTGGGGTTCAATTAACCATACTCTCTCAGGAATAGTCGGCCTGAGTCTGTACAATACTACACCTCATTTACACGTTATACACATCATCCTCATCTCATTGAGTTATGGGGTTGCTTATTGTTCTAAATTGAACAGATTGCAATGTACACACATTAGGGATTAAAAAGAAGAAAAAAAATTAAATAGACAATATTTAATATTTAATATAACAATATTTAATGAGTCTGTACAAGACTACACCTCATTTACACATCATACACATCATCCTCATCTCATTGAGTCATGGGGTTGCTTATTGTTCTAAATTGAACAGATTGCAATGTACACACATTAGGGATTAAAAAAAAAAAATTAAATAAACCAAAGTATAGTATGTCCAAACTGAATTGGCACATCAACTTGAATAGCTGTACAAGTACACGGGTAATTCCAAAGATCACAGATGGTTTAAAAATTTTATCCTTCTTATCGAGAAAAATAAATAAACAATTCACTCATTAGTTTCTGTCTCGTTTGTGAGTTATCTTGTACAAGTAGGCGAGGGATGAAAAGAGGTATGATCACAACTCTACAGCTACATACGTCAATTCAGATTAGACAAACTATAGATTATTGTAATTTACAGTGGAAGAAGGTAGATCATATAATTCTAGTAAAATTACAAAAAGTACTCCTTTGAGAAAAATATCTTAGAAAAAACCTACAATTTAATCTAGTTTTAGTAGCCTTGAATGAAACACTATGTTTCATCCTTTGCAAGATAATGAATTAAAAAAAAAATATAGGTAGGTTACGAGGATGAGAAGAATCGAATGAAAAAACTAAACAAAATAGAAAAAAATACTAAAATTTTATGGACACCTGTATGAAATGGATGACAAAACAAATTTTTGAGACACTAAAAAATAGACCTAAGGTGTCGTATAAATGGTTGAAAGAAGTCGGAAAGATATTGAGAAAACTGGAATAAACCGAGAAAACAATGAACCAAAAAAATTTGAGAGAACTAATTATGGATTTAAGGGTTCCATGAAGAACAAAAGTGGAACACCAAATGGACACAAGAAAGGAGGAAAGCATACAGTGAATGAATGCTGAGAATTTTGGTTTCAAAAAGAGCTTCTAGAAATGTTTAGTCACCTCAACTGAATGATAAAGCACTTATTTAAGTAAGTAAACATGTAAGTTAGAAAATATGTAAAAGAATTGTGACAAATAAGTGATGTGTAGGTAATTAAGATACTATGTAAAAAATTGGTAAGTGATAAAATAAGGTTAAAATTGTGTTAATAATTAGGCGTATAAGTTCTTGACATGTCCTATGATTCTTTTGGAAGTCTCCTGGATTTAATTTGAATTATAATACACTGATTCTGGAGAAATAACAATTTTATGTGCTCAATTTTATGTCTTGTCTTGTAATTACATTGTTATTTAAGTTAACAATCTTATTTTCTTTTGTTTTAGTAGGTGGATGTATATACGTTAGACATTTGCAAATAATGGAATTCTCAAGAAAAATTCCACAGTCTGGATTGATATACAGAGACATTATAACAGCTTCAATATTTGGAGGATTCTCATGTATGGGATTAAATATTGTTGCAAATTTTCAAGTATCTAATGTTCAAAAAGTACATTATTTTGGTGCTGTCTCATGTTTGTGGGGTGGGACGATATATTTCATATACCAGGTACACCAGATGGTTTCTAGAATTCCTATAGTTACTTATAGTCACTAGAATTAATTTTAATGAGGGGTAAAGAAAAAAAGTATTATTGTGCATGCACGACTGCTTTGATATTAGTTCAGCTTACATGATAACGTACACTATACCCAGAGCACATACAGTATATCGTGGAACCTTTTGTAGGTTAACTTTACGAACGTAACTGTTACCATAAAATGAAATGTCGGTTTCTCAAAAACATGGTCGGACTATTCACAGTGCTGAATGAAATCTAATGTGCAGTGTAATAAAATGTTGTGACGTTGAAGCTAAACAAAAATACCTTTTCATGCCTCATAACAAAGTTAGCCATGAGCGCGTGGCTAACTACTGTGATGTGTTTCTTTCAACAATTCAATAAATAAAGAAGGAAGTTAAAGACAGTGAAGAAGCTAATTCATCTTCATCAACAGTTTTTTGACACCTGGTAAAAATAGGAAATGGCCAGATTATAGGAATGCATCATTGCACAGTAATCATTGCATCATTGCCTTTAACAGTAATATGTGATTGTCAGAATTTTGGAGGATTTTGATATCAGTAAGAAAGTGGTGCCGACAAGTGAGAAGTTATAACTGGTTTTCAAAAAAAGCCTAAATTTTAGTTAGAAACTTTGTTAGAATTTTAGTTAGAAAAATTGTAAATGAAATGGGATTTTAGTGGAAAAGTGTCAGTCATGACGAAGTATATTAATTGAAAAGCATGTGGTTAACAAACAGGGCAATTGCGTGGTAGTGAAATGTAGTGTCTCACTGTTGAGGTTGGCAGCACTGTCAGATTTCTCTTCCCTTCCTCACAGCCCATCTATACCGTCTGCATTAGCAGTAATTGCAAAACAGTCGAACGTTAAACAAAAAAAAAAAAAAATCTTTGCCAATGATTGTACCAGATGAATTGTCTTTCTTCAATTTTGTCAGTCAGTAGAATCGCCTTGTCAATTTTCTTTAAAATCTCTTAGTTTGTCTTGACAACTGACAAAAGCGTGCATGCACTAATATTTTTAACATTGAAACTGAAAATGGATACATGTCGTCTGAATGGATCTTGAAAGGACTATTGACTTTTCAATCAGGCGAGAGTCATCTATTAAGTGTTTAGTAGTGTTTTTATATTATACTAGAAGTTAGTGTGCGCTTCACTCCAAGTGCAGAAATAAAATAAACCAAAAAGGAAACGCTGGGAATAATAGACTTAAAATTAAAAATAATTTATTGGGAATGATTAAAAAAAGAAACTTAAAGATTAAAGATGTTTAAAGTAACTATTTTTTAATACAGTACAAAAACGAATGAGATAATAAAACGAAGAATAACTTTGATTATTATTTTGTATGTATTCTTATCTTTTCGTAATATGAAGTTCTTAAAAGAACTGATTTTTATTTTAAATAGTATGCTGTTGGTAACATGCTTGCCTCTCATCATGTGGTCCTGGGTTCAAATCCCACTCAGGCACGGCATATTTTCATACGTTACAAAAAAAATCATTTCATCCTCCATTGTACAACAGTTACACCCCAACGTCATCGCTAATGACGGTTGCAGTTGGTTCGACGTTAAATAAATAAATAAACAAAAAAAAAATTGTATGCTAATGTAAAGATTTAAAATCACAACAATGAATAACGCTCATGCACCATTCAGTCATCCTGTTACCATTAAGTCACTTGGCCAGCAGGCTATGTGAGAGTGGGAGAAATTGGCTACCAAATTATAAAAATGTGTTAGTAAGTAGGATTCCGCCCTTGTTCAAAATTTTTCTGTTAAGAAAAGTCTGCGACAAAGTTAATGTAATTACCATTATGTTAGTAAACATCATTTCTGGGTCGAGAAATTAATTAAAAAAGGTCCGAGCTCAATATCGTCAGCTGTTGAGGAGTTACAACATATTTTCAGATTTTTGAGCCTGAGGGGGTACCTCGGATTAGGGATATTCCTTGGGGGTTTCAGAGGATGAGAAATAAAAAAGGTCTCATGTATTCTTTCGCTCCGAGCCTTCTTATCGGTTAAAATTTCTCGGTTAGACCTACATTACATAAGATACTAATTCTTAACAATACACAGGAGAATATTAACAAAATTGTACATGTATAGTAATTATTTTGGCATCTTTTTACAGACAATATTTTCATTCAAAATGGGTCAAGGCATAAGCATGATTTGGTTGTTTTACACAAGGTACATGCTCTGTGTTTTATCAGTTATATTCAACATATCTTTCATAGTATCTGGAATGGTAGCACATAATTACTATACAGGTAAAGTATTACACAAGTAATTCAATTCAATTTGTCATTAACACATGTGTAACAAATTTGTGTTCTGTCAGCTAGACACAACAATACAATTATTATAACATTAACAATAAAGACAGTAGAAATAATAACAAAAATCAAGTGTGAAACACTCACACTACTTTCTCTTGCAACAGAAAACTCTTGCAATGTAAATTATGAAAAATATAACCTATGTTTAATCATTAATAAACAATGTAAAATGAAATGAGAATTATAACCTAATTTTAATCATGAGTAAATGATGGAAAATGAAAAAGAACTTCTGTAGAACTGAAAAAAATGTATGGAAAATCACTAATTGTACTTGGCTCAGTAGAAAATAATGGTTGGAATAAAAGTACTAGATTTTTTAAATTTTCTATAACTTTTATTATAACATTTTTGTTGTAAAATGCATACTAAGGCCGCAATCCTATAAAGTTCCATTGTTTTTTATTGATTTTGATGAGGAAAATATAGAAAAATCACTAATTGACAATAAACTAGGCTCTGTAGAAATAATACTTGAAATAAAAGTTGTAGGTTTCTTAATTTTTTACAACTTGATACTATACAATTAAATTATTGTCGAAAGGAAATTATTATTGAGATAGAAATTATTGTCATTAATGTGTCAAGACATATTACTTACTATCTATTGTTAAAATTAATATTGTTTGTAATTTTTAAGGAAGTAATCCAAGAAAATGGAAGCCAACTGAAGCAGGCTGGTTTTATCATGTAATTAGCACAGGTTCTGAATGGATGTTAGCATTAACACATAGTGTGTTAGTCTGCACATTTCTACCAGAATTCAAGAAGGTCCATGTTGAACTTCCAGTATTATGTGTAAGTTTGTACATATTATATAAATGGCATACCTAATTGTAATAAGCTGTGGCGATTTGGTCATCTCAGTAGGATGGAGTAGGGTAGATTGCCTAAAGAATGATGCGCATGGAGATGGATGGAAATATACCGAGAGTGAACAAAGAAAAACTGAACAAAAATATCTTTAACCAAATAGACAACATCAATGTACAGTAGAAATCCTTAAAACAGAGAAGGAGAAGAAAAAGAAATTGGGAATCGAAAAAGAGATTGCTTAGACAGAAGTGAATTAAAAAATTGATTTTCAACCTAAAAATCTGGTGTGAACACTCACACAACTTTCTCTTGCCAATGCAATTCATTAACAATAAACAAAACATTAAAAAATTAACAGAAAACTAACCTCAATAAACATAACCAATTTTAATCATGAGTGAAAGACGCAAAATGAAAATTGACCTCAGTTTGCTTAAAAATAGTCTAAAAGTAGGCTTAAAAATAAGGTTTAAATATAGTATAGTATAGTCTAGGTTTAATATAGGCTTCAAAATAATCTATAATTAAATATCTCCTTGTGTAATGGAACTCTGAAATTTAATTTCTAGTGGAATGAAAATTTTTTGTCAAGACATCATCAGAATGGTAATTCATGGAAGAAACATGATTCAAACTCAAATGGTGAATTATTCTGTATGGATGCAAGATTTTAACAGAAAATATATTAAGAATTTTAAAGATATATGTAATTTAAAAAAAATGTATTCATCGTTGGTAAGTTGTTATTGATTGTCATACAAAAATACGAGGAGGCACCCAAAAACACCGGGCTGAGAGTGTGCTGCTATTCGTTGATGTAGTAGAGTTCTTCCGCTGTAAGGAGCTAGTACAGACTTTTAATAAACAACTGCCCAGATGGTGTCAGTTTGTAGGTGAACGTTGGATCATAGTGTTGGGTTTCTCTTACTGTTGTCATGTTCCATCTGTGACGTCATCTTTAACGCAGATTTAAAAGAACAAAGTGTGTTCGAAAATTTGTTTCCTGCTTGAAAAATCAACAACATAAATGCTTCAACAGACTTTCAAGGAGTATGGCTGTGAACTGCCCACAAGTTTTCGAGTGGTTTGGGCACTTTAACCCTTTCAGTGCCAACGTCCGGAAAAAAGGACGTCAATGTATTTTTCATAGTGACATCTGGTTTACCGGACGGCCGTAAGTTATGTATAAAGTGCCAACGTCCAGATAACCGAACATTTACAAAAAAAATTTTTAAACAAAAATTAATGGAATAATGTATTATTTTGAAACTGCCTTTGTGGCGTAGTGACTAGCGCGCTAACCTGCAAAGCGGAAGGTCCCAGATTCGATTCCCGGCTAGGTTCAGGAAATTTTAACACATTAAAACAACCGTTAAGGTACCAAAACCCACAGTAGTTGCTAATGACCAAGCTGTTGATGCGACTTTAAAAATTAAACTAAAAAAACTATTTTGAATAATTTTAGTGTTAAAACTATTTTTTTTTTATGAACATAATACAAAAAAATTAATTTTTACAGGACATTTTATTTTTCTGTAATGTTGAAATTTTGGTTAGCAATGGCAGGCTTACGCCTGCAAGTTTTCGAATAAAGGCTGGCACTTTTTGTTCTCTTATTCAAATTAAATGGCTTTAGATCAAACTTTTAAATATTGTTTCGGCACTGAAAGGGTTAAAGTGCCCAAACCACTCAAAAACCGAAAACAACCGTTGAAGGCGTATTCGTTCTGGGTGCCCTTCAAAATTTTGAAACGATGAAAACTTGAAAAAATTCGCCAAAAATTTAACGATGATCATCGTTTCAGGATCGATGAAATTTCAGAAGAGGCAGGCGTGAGCTGAAACTCGTGCCAGCAGATTTTGACTGAGGATTTGCAAATGAGATGTGTTGCCACTAAATTTGTTCCTCGCCTTCTCAAATAGGATCAACAAAACATTCGATTGAATTTCTGTCAGGACTTGAAAAACGAGATTGAAAATGATCCAAACTTTTTGACCAGTCATTACAGGAGATAAGAGTTGGTGTTGCAGGTATGATTCAGGAACCAAGCAAGTGCCAAGCCAGTGGAAGATTGGCTTGATGCTTAATGACGCCACAGGCAGAACATGACAACAGTAAGAGAAACATAACACTATGATCAAACATTAACGTACAAACTTACGCCGTCTTGGCAGTTGGTTGTTGAAGGTCTCTAATAAACCCCATGTAGTGGGAGAACTCTATACTATATCTACAAATGGCAGCTCGCAGTCGGGTTGCTTTTGGGTCCCTAAAAGTAATACAAAAAGAGTTTTTGTGATATAACTAAACAATAATAAGGTGAGACTGTATGATGGTTTACACTGAAAATTTCAATTATTGGTTTTTTATGTTTTTCAATAGTTCAAACTTATATCTACAAGAAAAACATTAAATTACATCAAAAAAATTAAGTTTTTAGCAGACATGTCCAGAAAAATGATCATTTCACCGAGAACCAATTTTTTTTGTAATTTTAAACCAATAGTTTTAGAGCAAAGGGAATTTTAGTTTTTTTAAATATCTGTGTTACTGTTTCTGATATTCTCAGTTGTTGTTACACTTTCTAACCAAATGTTGATGGGAAATTTACTTGTTTGTGTACATTTTCTTTTTGATTTGTTCCTTTTTGTTTTTTGGCTGTTCCCATAAATTTAGATTTTAAAATTTAGGTACATTTTTCTCGGAACCCATTAAACGTAGCTGTCTGAATTTTTTACCAGTTATTCATCTTGTACATGCACAAATACCGACATTTTAATGACTTCCTCAGACACTCCAACAATTACTGATATGCAAAAAGAACTACTATTACTGATATGCAAATACTGCTGATATGCAAATATAAAGAAATTTGTAAATATTTTATGTTATTTGTTAATTTGTTTTTAAGTTTATGGGCTCACCGATTAAATTGAAAAACTGTGAGTAGGTAGAGAAACCCGACAACTAAAAGTATGCAAAGTTTCATTTATCTATCTTTTATAGGTATCAGACAAACTAATGTCCCATAGCCGAGCGAGTGAGAGGGAGATATGTGGCATAACTACGCATGCGCTCAAAGGTCTTTACCGTTATAATCCAAATCTAAAAACATACTACAGTTGTTATCTTGCTTGTTAGTTTACTGCATGCATAAACGCTTGCTCACAACAATGAGAAAAATGAAAGACAATGTTATTGGAACGGCGCGTATGGCTTGTGCGAGTGAGAGCGTTATGCATTCTCTCACTCCCACGGCTAGGGGACATTAGTTCATCTGAATACTATACCAATCCTATGAAAAATGTACCTAAAAATAAAAAATTTAACATTGGCATGATACAAAGTACAGTCTCTCCTTAAGTGTTAACAAGACTAATGTTTTAATAAGTTACATGAAAAAATCTAAAGTAACACATATTATGATAAATTTGTAGAATTTGTATTTAAATTATAATTAATTGTAAATATTTATGTTTTATCTTCATGTCATTTTTTAATATTACTATAAAGGAAAGTAACCAAAACCCAGGCCCAGTTTTTTTAATGTGAGTCCCTTGGCTTACAGCTCTGTACGATACTGCTACAAATCATAAATTTACTTTTTTTTTTAATTTGACTAGCCAATTGAAGAGCACACTAATTACGTAGTCAATTTCTTCGCTTTTTGGTTGGATTCCTAAACTACTTTCTTTTGGAATGAAATTCCTTCATTTTAACACACTAAAAGCCTGTTTTCATTCCTCAGTCCAGGCCTGCCCAACTCTCTGCACCTTCGTAACCAGAAAGTTTACAAAAGGTTTTAATTTGTTTCTATAAAAGTTTTTATACTTAATGCTTTCTCTTGAAATGTTCATAATTTCTAGATCTACTTTGATCCATTTATCTCTTGTTTTTAGTTCTTCTTGGTATTTAACCCTTTATAGGGCAGTACTATAGGGGAAAATATGTTGTAAAATTTTAAATTTTGCTTAGGCCTACAGGGACTTGAATAATGTATTTCTAGTGCCAGAAGAGTAAGATATTTTATTTTTTTGATGTTAAGTCCTGATAATTATACTTATCAAGTAATGTATATTGAATTGGGAATCACATAATGTTTAGTGGTAAGAATGCTTAGTAAAATAACTTGTAGTGCTATATAACAAAAAATATTTTTTAATTCCTAATTTGTGTACGTTGCAATCTGTTCAATTTAGAACAATAAGCAACCCCATGACCCAATGAGATGAGGATAATGTGTATGACGTGTAAATGAGGTGTAGTCTTGTACAGACCCAGGCCGACCATTCCTGAGAGGGTATGGTTAATTAAAACCCAACTGCGCATTGGCGCAGTTGGTAACGTGCTCGCTTCTCATCATGCGGTCCTGGGTTCGAATCCCACTCAGGCACGGCATATTTTCATACGTTACAATCATTTCATCCTTCACCGTCTGCTTTAGCAGTAATTGCAGAACAGTCAGACGTTAAACCCAAAAAAAAAAAAAAAAAAAATTAAACCCCAACTATCAAAGTACACCGGTAACCACTGTCTAGTATTCAAATCCGTATAAAAGTAACTACCTTTACCAGGATTTGAACCCGGAACCTTCGTCTCCGAAAATCAGCTGTTAAACAGCTGATTTTGGCGACGACTTTACCTCTAGACCAACCCGGTGGGTTTAAGGATTGAAAAAAATGTGTGGAATAACTTAACTTTATATTAGCATGAATGCTTTCTTCCCCATAAAAAACTAGAATTTTCTAAGTACTATTCAAAAGTAACAACAAAACAAAACGGTAGCATACGCTGGTATTAATCCTTACCACATTCGTGCAACTCATGAAGAAAATGGTCGTTGCACACTAATTTCAATATACGGATAGCCTACTTACCAGAGAACATCTATAACACCATAAAATGCCAATAAGCTTCAACTTCATAGCTTATTCTTAAATAAACTTGACTTGAATATACATTTTATGCTTCGTGTTACTTTATTTCAGATTAATATAATATCCCAATGGTATTGTACATGGGCCTGATCAATGTAATACATGTTGTTGTTGTTTAGGTCATCAGCCAAAAGGCTGGTTTGAACCTCTAGAGGTTTTACTAAGTAAAACAAGGGTGAGGTGGTTTACCATTGCCTTCCTCACTGAGTGGAAAAGTACACTATCAGCATGCCGGGCCCTCTGAAAAGCACATATTTTCCACTCTGCAAATGACACCTTCACTTCATTCACCACAGGGTCTGGCTGTATAATGAAATTCATTACTTTCAGATAAGATAACTCTGATTAATATCTTTTGCACCAATGTAATATATAAAGTATGTAATGTAATATTTAAATATAGAACAATGCTTGACAGAGTTTTAAATATTTAAATAAATTCAAATCAAAGTATTTATAACATATTTCAGTTTCTATAAACCTATTGTTTCATTCTTACAATACAATAACAATGAAGGTACCCAATCAGAGCAAAATTCCACTAAAAATTATTAATTCACAAATATAATTATAATTTTGTATCTAAAATTACTAGATGAGTTGTTGTTTAGGTCATCAGCTGAAAGGCTGGTTTGACCCTCTACTAGAGGTTTTACTAAGTATAACGAGGAGTTTGGAGGTTAACAATTGCCTTCCTCACTGAGTGGAAAATTGTGCTTATCAGCATGCCGGGCCCTCTGAAAAGCACATATTTTCCACTCTGCAAATGACACCTTCACTTTTTTCACCACAGGGTCTGGCTGTATAATGAAATTCATTACTTTCAAAGGATATAACTCTGATTAATGTCTTTTACACCTCTACCTCTTCTGTTCTTAAGTTATTCAGTCATTTAATTGGGTGACCATGTAATAAGAAACAGAACTATTTATTTTAACCTCGCAACGAACAGATTGAGTGTAAATAATTTGACATCCACCTGTCTGTTATGGGCAGACTTGATGAGTATAGAAATAAAAATAAATAATTTTATTTCATATAAGTTTTCACTTCTATCATGTGGTCATAAGCATAAACACAATGTTTTTTTTTTGTTTTAGTAGTTGTACCATTTTCATTTCGACCCAATATTTTGAAATTCATGTAGATTATCTTCTTCTTTCTTTCTCACAATCAAGGTTTAGGCTTCCACTGTTCCGATTTAAGGCAGTGACAAACTACTGAATTATTGCCATCTTTTGCGTGGCCTCCCAACATCTCTCCTCCCCACCAATCTCTGTGATATGAGGTTGAGGTGATAAACAGATGAAAAATGCCAGACCTGACTGAAGATTGAACCCAAGATACTGACATAGAAGCCAATTGCGCTTACCATAACACCAACAGGTTGGCCAAGAAAAAATAAAATGATAAAAAAAAAATTCATTAGCCATTATGTTTTATTATATTTTATTTTTTTATTATAATTATTTTTTAATCCCTAAAGCAATATTTGTACGTTGCAATCTGTTCAGTTCGGAAAAATAAACAACCCCATGACCCAAAGCGTTGAGGATGGTATGAGGTATGGCTATTAAATAACGAGACTGACATTGTAAAGAATTTAATTTTAATTTTATGCATAATCACTCATTGTCAACTTCAATATATACTCCTTCTCTATCCATACAACGCTCCACGTGAATTTTCCATTGTTGGAAACAGTGCTGGTAGTCATCTTCTGTCAGCTCCTTCAGGACACGTGCAGCTTTCTCTTTTACAGCTTTCACACACTCAAATCTTGTCCCTTTTAATGCAGATTTCACCTTAGGGAACAGGTAGGAGTCACATGGTGCAAGATCTGGTGAATAAGGTGGATGTTCTTTCCACCTATGATTCAATTTCTATGATTCAATTAAAAATCCCAGAGGATTGGCGAATTGCCACTGTCAAATCTCTGTTTAAAAAAGGAGATAGACGCTCTCGTGATAACTACAGAGGAATCAGTTTGCTTAACTCTTTATAGGTCTGTGGTAAGTATACTTATCACTGGAAATAAGGTCGATTTTTTGAAAAAAAAATCTGGTGTGAAACACTCACACAACTTTCTCTTGCCAATGCAAGTAATTAATAATAAACCTAACATTATTAATAAAATATTAGAAATAAACAAAAACTAACCTCAAAAACATAACCTTATTTTAATCATGAGTGAATGACGCAAAATGACAATCGAACTCAGTTTGGCTTAAAAATACGGAAAATCACGCTTTCACGCTAAACTAGGCTCTGTAGAGAAAAATGCTCTAAACAAAAGTTGTTTCTCACGTTTTCGTGAGAAAAAAAACAGAAAATCGCAAATTACCGCTAAACTAAGCGTTATACAAAAAAATGTTTGAAATAAAAGTTGTAGAATTTTACATTCTCTACAACTTTTATTATATAACGTTTTGCGCTAAAATGCATATTAAAGCCGCAATCTTAAAAAGAAAATGTTTTTACGTAAAAACAGCCTCAAGCAGAATTTCAGCAAACATGGCGCCTACCCTATATTGTAGAGCATAAAAAATGTAGTAAACCAGTTGATTTTAAAAAAAATCGTAGGACTAGTTTTTGAGAAAATCGCAAAAAAGTGAAAAATTATACGAATAAACTACTACTTTTGGTTGACCGATTTTGATGAAAATGTTCGTGTCGGGTCCGGTAGTGATATGTAACTTAAGTTTCAAGTTTCAAGTTCGTACGATGTTCCGTTCTTGAGATATTCTGTTCACACACACACACACACGCACACACACACACAGACACAGACCAATCGCTAAAAACGTGTTTTTTGGGTTCAGGGGGTTTGAAAACGTATAGATCCGGTGAAAACTCGATTTCGAAAAATCGACATGAAAACAATACTTTCCTTCCTATATATTCATATAGGCAAGAGAAAGTAATAAGCCATGCAGTTGAACCCTATTGGCATTTTATGGTTTTATAGATGTTCTCTGGTAAGTAGGCTATCCAGATATTGAAATTAGTGCGCAAAGACCATTTGCTTCATGAGTTACATGAATGTGGTAAGGATTCATACCAGCGTATGCTACCATGTTTTTTTGTTGTTACTTTTGTACAGTGCTTAGAAAATTCTAGTTTTTTACAGGAAATCAAGCATTCATGCTAATACAAAGTTAAGAGAAGTTAACTTTCAATTTTTCCGTTATATAAGGCTACAAGTTGTTTTAATAAGTATTCTTACCACTAAATATTATGTGATTCCCATTTCAATAAACATTCCTTGGTAAGTATACTTACCAGGGCTAAAGAAATATCTTACTGTTCTGGCACTAGAAATACATTATTTAAGTTCCTTTTTTTTGTCATCAGTCTCTCGACTGGTTTGATGCAGTTCTCCAACCTGTTCTATCTTGCGCAAGTCGTTTCATATCTACATACCTGTAACACCCTACATCTTTTGTAATTTACTTTATATATTCTAATCTTTGCCTCCCTCTGCAATTTACTCCCTCAATATTACCCTCCATTATTAATAGCCCAATACCTGGATGTCTTAGGATATGCCCCACTAGCCTATCCCTTCTGTTGGTAAGATGCTTCCATATACTTCTTTTTTCATCCACTCGCCTAAGAACCTCTAAATTACTTATTTTGTCCACCCACCTAATCTTTAACATTTTCTTATAACACCACATTTCAAAAGCTTCTATCCTCTTCTTTTCTACAGCCTCTATCACCCACATTTCACTTCCGTATAATGCTACACTCCAAACATAATGTTTTAAGAAATTTTTCCTAATCTGTAAATCAATGTTTGTAGTCAGTAAGCTGTTTTTAATTTCAAAGGCTTTTCTGGCTTGAGCAATTCTACTCTTGATATCACTTGTGCTTCTACCATCCTTTGTTATTTTACTCCCTAGATAGCAGAATTCCCCAACTTCCCGTATGTTTTCGTTGCCGACTTTTAAATTTCCCATCTCTTCTAAACCACTCTTGCTGCTGCACAACACTTTCGTTTTGTTCTTATTAATTTTTATGAAGTAATCCTTTCTCAAGATCTCATCCATTCCATTAAAGGGATCCCCTAGTTCTTTCTTTGTCTCGGCTAATACTATATCATCTAGCTAGTACTATATCATCGGCGAATATATAAGGTATACAGCATGATAATGATTTATTTTTGAATTGATGCATGTGATGATTAGAAAAATCATCACATTTTTATGAATTATAAAATTTTAATGCAATTCCCACCAACTTTTCGTCTTCCCCAACTCAAAACTAGTTAATTAACTCGATTTTAACAATTTTATATGGCTCAGTATGGCCATTTTATATGGATCATTTCATATTAAGCTATCACATTGTTGGTATAATATTTTTGTTGCACAATAAATACGTATAACCTTGATGTTATTTATGAGCTTAAATATTATTTATAACATTTTCTATGAAAATTTAATTGTTTGTATGTATTTAATGGTTAAAAAATTGTGTTAATTTGTATTAATTTATTTCAATGGTTTATAATTATATTTGTAATTATGGATTTTAAATATCATTAAATAAAAAAATAAAAAAATAGTCAAATGTTTTTATTTACTGAACTGATAATTCTTTACCTTTTATACACTGTAAATGCAAACAAATGTTATTTTTTATGTAAACTCGTCTAAGTGCTGGATTAAATAAAAAATCCCAGAGGACTGGTGAATTGCCCCCGTCAAATCTCTGTTTAAAAAAAATCTGGTGTGAAACACTCACACGACTTTCTCTTGCCAATGCAAATAATGACCAATATAACCTAACATTAGTAATAAACAAAAACCAACCTCTGAAAACATAACCTTATTTTAATCATGAGTGAAAGACGCAAAATGAAAATCGATCTCAGTTTGGCTTAAAAATACGGAAAATCACTCTTTCATGCTAAACTAGGGTCTGTAGAGAAAAATGCTATAAATAAGAGTTATAGATCTTTTAATTTCCTATAAATTTGATTTATACACTTTTGTCGTTAAATGCATACTAAGGCTGAAATCTTAAAAAATCGATTTTTCACACGTTTTTGTGAGAAAAACAGAAAATCGCTAAATACCGCTAAACTAAGCGTTATTCACAAAAATGTTTGGAATAAAAGTTGTAGGATTTTAAATTCTCTAATTTTGTATTATAAATTATATAAATTTTTGCGCTAAAATGCATATTAAAGCCGAAATCTTAAAAAAACAATTTTTTTTACGTGAAAACAGCCTCACCAAGAATTTCAGCAAACATGGCGCCTATCCTATCTTGTAGAGCATAACAAATTTAGTTAACCAGGCGATTTAAAAAAAAAAATCGTAGGACCAGTTTTTGAGAAAATCGCAAAAAAGTGAAAAATGACACGAATAAGCAACTACTTCTGGATGACCAATTTTGATGAAAATGTTTGTGTCGGGTCCTCTAGTGGTATGTAACTTAAGTTTCAAGTTTGTACAATGTTTCGTTGTTGAGATATTCTGTTCACACACATACACACAGACACATCACTAAAAGCATGTTTTTTGGATTGAGGGGTCTGAAAACGTGTAGATCCGGTGAAAACTCGATTTCGAAAAATAGAAATGAAAACAATAACTTACTTTTCTTCTTATACGTATATTCATATTTCTTCCTCGTATATTCATATAGGCAAGAGTAAGTAAATAGTAATACTATCAAGCTTTTTATGGACTGTACTAAGTAAGTATGGACTGTACTTATAATAATAGTTCTGGTGAAACAAACTTTTTTCATTTCGAGGGACGAAAATTGAAGCCTGGTTCTTGCCCAACATTATTTCCAAATCTCTCCCATTACTTGAGTAAGCTGAAATCAGTAAAAAGGAAATCACTTGAACAGGGAAATTTTGATATGATGGAAGTGAAAACAACGTAAAGAAGCCGAAGAAAATGCCATAAAACCGCGCAAGATAGTACCGTATTAATGATCACGTTAATTTTTTATTTCGAAAATTTCAAACGAAATCAAAAATTTTAAACCTAACACGACTATTTTGATAGAATTCAAGTTAAGGCATAATAGTGTTGCGATGTATTTATCGTTCAAATTATGATATGACGTTAAGATACTACGTTGAAAAAAAAACAAAGATTTAAGTTTTAACGCTCGTTATTACAATAAAATAACATCACGCAATAAAATCTAATTAATAATAGGTCCCGCTGTTAAGCTAATAAAATTTTGGTCACATTTATTATAATTGTAAAGCATATTTCAGAAAAATTCTTTACTTCAAAAAAAAGTTTAGAGAAATTCAAAAAAGATTGAACGAATCAGATGAAACAACAAAAGGAAGTCAAGTCTTTTTTAACAGAAGAACTTTTTTTAATTTTTACTTTCTCTTGCCTTTGTGTATAAATAGGAAGGAAAGTATTATTTTCATGTCGATTTTTCGGAATGGAGTTTTCACCTGATATTCGAGGTGTGGCTATTAAATAACGAGACTTACGTAAAAAGTTTAATTTTAATTTTATACATAATCACTTATTGTCACCTTCAATATACACTCCTTCTCTATCCCTGCAACGCTCCAAGCGACTTTTCCGTTGTTGGAAACGGTGCTGGAAGTCATCTTCTGCCAGCTCCTTCAGGACACGTGCCGCTTTCACTTTTACAGCTTCCACAGACTCAAATCTTGTCCCTTTCAATGGAGATTTCACCTTAGGGAACAGGTAGAAGTCACATGGTGCAAGATCTGGTGAATAAGGTGGATGTTCTAACACTGAGATGCTGTACTTGGCTAGGAACCACTTGACAGAATGACAGAATGACGGAATGAGCTGGCGCATTGACTTGGTGGAAAACCCATGATTTGTCCTTCCACATTTCGGGGCGTTTTCTCCTTACTCTTTAGAAACTAGTTTAGAAAGTACCTCAAGGTAGTAATATTGATTAATTGTTTGACCTTCAGGAACCCAGTGAAGGTACACAATCCCATGGATGTCAAAAAAAATAATCATCATTGCTTTAAATTTTGACTTGCTCATTCGAGCTTTTTTGGCTCTCGGTGAAGTTCGGCTCTTCCAGTGCATGGATTGGCGGTTCGTTTCCGGATCATAAGTAAAAAACCATGTTTCCTCACATGTTATTATCTTCTACCTGTTTCCTAAGGTGAAATCTGCATTAAAAGGGACAAGATTTGAGTCTGTAAAAGTTGTAAAAGAGAAAGCTGCACGTGTCCTGAAGAAGCTGACAGAATATGACTTCCAGCACTGTTTCCAACAATGGAAAATTCGCATGAAGCATTGTAGGGATAGAGAAGGAGTGTATATTGAAGGTGACAATAAGTGATTATGTATAAAATAAAAATAAAATTTTTTACAACGTCCGTCTCGTTATTTAATAGCCACAGCTTGTACACATATTCAGATCTCCTGAACCCAAAAACTTGTTTTTAGCGATTGGTCTGTGTGTGCGTGCGCTCGCTCGCACATTTTTCGACAGTAAATTTTGAAGCAAATCATTTTTATTAATGTAGTCTATGAATAGTAAACTAAAGAAAAAATCATCTCAAGTGTACCTTACATTAGTGAGTAGAGGTCTACACGTAATTAGTCATGTAGGCTATTATTGTACGTCTGTTTTTAGTAAGAAGTACACAGAGGATGCATTAAAGACTGAGAAAAATATTAGACAAAGGATAGTCTGACGGACGACTTATTTAAAAGGTGACCCAGTTGTTATAAATTTTCGGAGTTCTGATTGATCATCTGGAAATGTTACAGAAGTAACAATTAACGAAGAGTCATCAGATTTCGACGATTAATATTTAAACAGGTAACATGTAATTACTGTACCGTATATGTAAATTTGACAAAGGCTTCACGGCGGATTTTTGTAAATTTGTGTTGTACCCATTTAATGTGCAAATAATTGGATTGTTCCATATTTTGTTTAAGCAGCTGTTTTAAACAAACGCCAACACTGGCTTCACTGTAATACACGAATACGTTTATACTCACTGTTGTAAGGTACTATATATACTGAAGTCACGAGATTGCCTTTTGTGTATGGGTGGGCTGTGAGGAAGGGAAGTCAAATATTTGCAGTGCTGCCAACCTCAACAGTGAGACACTACTCGTACATTTCACTACCGTGCAGTTTCTAGATACATTTTGTAAGCTGTGGTTTATTCCGAGAAAATGTTTTCTTCATAAACCTTATATGAAAAAAATATGACCTGTAATATTGCCTATAGCTTAATTACCTGACTAGAAATGTTTAATTTACGGTAATTACCAATGCCTTTTTAAGCCAAATTTACTTTTTACTATTTTATTTTACTATCACTGTCTTTTTTTACCATTGCCTTTTTTACTATTGCTGTCATCGGCGTTTTAATTGTCAGTCTCTTTAGTACCTACCTAACCGATTTCTTTTTTTATCAGGTGTCAACAAAACTGTTAAAGAATAGCTTCTTCACGTCCTTAATTTCCTTCTTTATTTTTCGAATAGTGGAAAGAGAAACATCACAGTAGTTAGCCACTCGCTCACGGCTTTTGTTAAGAGGCACCGAAAGGCATTTTTGTTTAGCTTTAACTTCACAACATTTTATTACATTACGTTCAGCCCTGTGAATAGTTCGACCACGTTTCGAGAAACCGAGATTTTGAGTTTACGGTAACAAACAGTTATATTCGTACAGTTAACCTACAAAAGGTTCCGCGATATACTGTATATGCTCTGGGTGTAGTATAAGTTATTATGTTTGTTGTACTGAAATTAAAGCAGTAGCGCATGCGCACTGATGCTTTCCCCCTTTACCTCTCGTTGCAAACAAGGGCAAACTCGTGACTCAAGTGACTTTTTTTAAGAGCATGAGATTATTTTTTCTCCAATTAACTATTCATAGACTATATTAATAAAAATTGTCTTGCTACAAAATTTATTAGCGATAGGAATATAACTTTTATAAGATTATGGAAAATATAAATCATCGTATGAAATGCAGTACATCACAATTCTGTATTATTTCAGTAAGCTATTAGAAATAAATAAGTAATTATTTCCTTTTAATAAACTGTTATGTAGAAGTCATTAGGACTTAAATAAATAAATAAAAAAAAATCTGGTGTGAAACACTCACACTACTTTCTCTTGCCAATGCAAATAATTAACAATAAACATTAGTAATAAAACATTAGAAATAAACAAAAAACTAACCTCAATAAACATAACCTAATTTTAATCATGAAAGACGCAAAATGAAAATCAACTTCAGTTTGGCTTAAAAATACGAAAAATCACTCTTTCACGGTAAACTAGGCTCTGTAGAGAAAAATGCTTTTAATAAAAGTTGTAGATCTTTTAATTTCCTATAAATTCAATTATACACGTTTGTCGTAAAATGCATACTAAGGCTGAAATCTTAAAAAAATCGATTTTTCACACGTTTTCGTGAGAAAAAACAGAAAATCGCTAATTACCGCTAAACTAAGCATTATACAAAAAGATGTTTATACAAAAAAAGTTGTAGGAATTTAAATTCTCTACAACTTTTATTATATAAATGTTTGGGCTAAAATGCATATTTAAGTCGCAATCTTAAGAAAACAATTTTTTTACGACAAAAGCCTCACCAAGAATTTCAGCAAACATGGCGCCTACAAGATAGGTCTTGTAGAGCATAACAAATTTAGTAAAGGTGGTGATTTTAAAAAAAAATCATAGGACCAGTTTTTGAGAAAATCTCAAGAAAGTGAAAAATTACACGAATAAACTACTACTTCCGGTTGACCGATTTTGATGAAAATGTTCCTGTCGGATCCGGTAGTGGTATGCAACTTAAGTTCCAAGTTTCAAGTTCGTACGATGTTCCGTTCTTGAGATATTCTGTTCGCGCACGCACGCACACACACACACACACGCGCGCGCGCACACACGCGCGCGCACACACACACACACACACGCACGCACACACACAACTACAGACCAATCGCTAAAAACATGTTTTTTGGGTTCAGGGTGATTGAAAAGGTGTAGATCCGGTGAAAACTCGATTTCGAAAAATCGACATGAAAACAATACTTTCCTTCCTATATTATATTCATATAGGGAAGAAACTGCCCATAACAGACAGGTGGAGTGTCAAATTTTGTACTCAATCTGTGCGTTGCAGGGCTAAAATAAATAGTTCTGTTTCTTGTCACATGGTCAGCCAATTAAATGACTGAATCATTTAAGAACAGAAGAGGTAGAGGTGTAAAAGACACTAATCAGAGTTATCTCCTCTGAAAGTAATGAATTTCATTATACAGCCAGACCCTGTGGTGAATGAAGTGAAGGTGTCATTTGCAGAGTGGTGGAAAATATGTGCTTTTCAGAGGGCCCGGCATGCTGATAAGCATACTTTTCCATTCAGTGAGGAAGGCAATGGTAAACCACCTCACTCCTCGTTTTACTTAGTAAAACCTCTTAAGGTTCAAACCAGCCTTTCGGCTGATGACCTAAACAACACAACAACATAGGGAAGAAAAAGTAATAAGTATAATTCTGTCAATCGGAAACAGGTTTGTGAAAAAGTAAGAGAAGGCCCTGCTAGGTACTATGCAAGGCGCCCGTCAAAATCCGGCAACGTAGAAGCGAGATTTCCCACCCCCGCATGTTCAACACTTTACAAAATTAATTCTAAAAGACTCAGTTGTCGCCGAATTAAATAAATAATTAATTTATGCTATTAAATCAACTACAAATTCAACGATCCCGGTCCCAAATTCAGAAAGTAACCGGTTGGCGAGATATCAAGGGGTCGCAAAAAGCGTAAAAAATAAAAAAGCAAAAACGTTGTCGTCCTGGGATTCGGTGTACACAATAAAAACAATCTTACCTATTAATACTGCGACGAAATTTCACTAAAATCGGATGAGTAGGCATATTTACCCAGTTATAGACCAATAAGTTTGCATAATCCGTAAAATGTCTTCAAAAACAGACACTTTTTTACTTTCTCTTGCCTATATGAATATGCAGGAAGGAAAGTATTGCTTTCATGTCGATTTTTCGAAATCGAGTTTTCACCGGATCTACACGTTTTCAGACCCCCTGAACCCAAAAAACATGTTTTTAGCGATTGGTCTGTGTGTCTGAGTGTCCGTGTGTGTGCAAACAGAATATCTCAAGAACGGAACATCGTTCGATCTTGAAACTTGGAACTTAAGTTGCATACCACTACCGGACCCGGCACAAACATTTTCATTAAAATCGGTCAACATGAAATAGTAGTTTATTAGTGTAATTTTTCACTTTTCTGCCATTTTCTCAAAAACGGCTCTTAAGATTTTTTTTAAATCGCCTCATTTACTACATTTTTCATGCTCTACAAGACAGGGTAGGTGCCATGTCTGCTGAAATTCTTGAAGAGTCTATTTCCCGTAAAATATTGTTTTTTTAAGATTGCGACTTTAATACGCATTTTAGAGCAAAATTGTGTATAATAAAAGTTGTAGATAATTTAAAATCCTACAACTTTTATTTCAAACATTGTTTTGTATGGCACTTAGTTTAGCGGTAATTAGCGATTTTCTGTTTTTTTTCTCATGAAGCGTGTAAAAAATCGATTTTTTAAAGAATTCTGCCTTATTATGCATTTTACGACAAAAAAATTATAATAAAATTTATAGGAAATTAAAAGATCTACAACTTTTATTTAGAGCATCTTTCTCTACAGAGCCTAGTTTAGCGTGAAAGAGTGATTTTCCGTTTTTTAAGCTAAACTGCGATTGATTTTCATTTTGCGTCTTTCACTCATGATTAAAATAAGGTTTTGTTTTTGAGGTTAGTTTATTTCTAATGTTTTATCACTAATTTTAAGTTATATTGGTCATTATTTGTATTGGCAAAAGAAAGTTGTGCGAGTATTTCACACCAGATTTTTGATATTATTTTATTATGCCGCCATTTTGTTTTGATTAATCATAAGCAAATGAAACTCATGGGTACTTTTTTACATATCTATTTATTATAAGTGTAAAGTTTCCAGCTGTAGAATGTGCGATACGTCCGGCATATTAATTCAAAAATAGCAACCTCTTCATGGGACACCCGGTATTTATTATTCCCAAGTTTCCTGTGCGTTTTCTGATCCTGAAACTGGATATGTTCTTCAATTACTCTTCTGATATGTTTTCATTGAAGAAACCCCGCCCCGTCATCCCACCCCGTTCGACCAGGTGGTAATCCCCACCATGTCGACAACAACATTTTCAATCAGTTTCAGTTTCAGTAATCTACTGTTAGTCAAATTTGGTTTAAGCTTACGTTTTGTAATTGTTTTATTTAATGTAATCTAGTTGTAATGGGTGAGGCAGTGAATCGGGCGATTTGGCAACACTGCATACAGTCTCCTGTAGTGTGACTAGGAGAATGAGACTACCGCCATCTTGAAGCGTCTGTTTTACCATTTAGTTCCAATGGAGTCGTGGAGCGGTGCACAACGAGCACATGCTAATAAAATATTATAAAAATAATGATAGTTACGTGTTCGCGCAGAGCGCATTTCGTAATTTTTTCAATATTCCGCGTAATGATCCGATACCTTCAGCCCATGCAATAAAAATATGGGTCAAAAATTTCGAAGAAACAGGCTCAATACTGAAGACACGAACTGGAAGCGTAAAAAGTGTCCGTACGCTAGAAAACGTTGACAAGGTGCAGGCGGCTGTGTTAAGAAGTCCTACGCGTTCAGCTCGACGGCATGCAATATCACTCGGCATTTCTAATCGAAGTGTGAGGAGGATTTTACACAAACATCTACAGTTCCATCCGTTTAAAATTCAGTTAGTGCACGCTTTGAATAACGTTGATCACGCATCCCGACTTGCTTTTTGTAATCGATTATTGGACATGATGAATGACAACGCAGATCTTCTCAACAATCTTTGGATGAGTGATGAAGCTCACTTCCATCTTTCGGGCGTCGTAAATAACCAGAATTTCCGATATTGGTCACGCGAAAATCCACAAAAAATACACAAAAAGCTGCTTCACAGTATTAAAGTGACAGTTTGGTGTGCAATATCAACACAGGCTATCGTAGGACCATATTTTTTTGAGGATGACAATGAACGTGCAGTTACAGCGCTATGTTAACATGTTGGAGAACTGTCTTCAACCGGAATTAGTTCGTAATCAGGCT
The DNA here is from genome assembly GCA_035578175.1 of Catonia carolina. NCBI lineage: Eukaryota > Metazoa > Arthropoda > Insecta > Hemiptera > Achilidae > Catonia > Catonia carolina. The sequence continues at coordinate 29,441,277 of JAQMRL010000010.1, forward strand.
TACCAAAACATGTTTTTTCAACAAGACAGTGCTACCTGCCACACATCCAGGGCTTCAATTAATGTTTTGCGACGTTTGTTTCCCAATCACGTCATTTCTAAGAACGGAGATATTTCATGGCCAGCCAGATCACTAGATCTCTCTGCATGTGATTACTTTCTATGGGGACACTTAAAACCACGTGTTTTCCAATCTCCACCGCCTCGAAATGTACGGGAACTTAAAGAACGGATACGTGAAGAAGTGGCACGAATTCCTACAGCCACATTACGAAATGTGATGAATAATCTTCGTGCACGAGTTCAGGAATGTGTGCGACAAAATGGAGGACATCTTTATGATATGATTTTCAAGTAGTATATAAAAAATTGTAAATATGTAAGTATTACTTGGTATATTCTAAATTAATTAAACTACATTTTTTAACTTCTTCACGGTGTTTTCATAATCGCCCGATTCACTGCCTCACCGGTTATTTGTTAGTAGGATAAGTTTAATCATAAAAGTGTGTAAATTAATATTTAATTGTTAAAGTTTAAAGTAAGTCTGGTTATTATTTATCATACCCAGATATGCCCAAAACGGGCAAATGGAGTGTTATTTTAATTGCACTCTATCTGTTTGGTCCAGGGCTAAAAAAATAGTTCTGTTTCTTATCACATAGTCAGCCGCTTATATGACTGAACTATTTAAGAACAGAAGAGGTAGAGGTGTAAAGACACTAGTCAGAGTTATCTCCTCTGAGAGTAATGAATTTCACTATGCAGCCAGACCCTGTGGTGAATGAAATGAAGGTGTCATTTGCAGGGTGGAAAGTGAGTGGTTTTCGGAAAGCCTGGCACGCTGATAAGCATACTCTTTCAACTCAGTGAGGAAGGCAATGGTAAACCACCTTACTCCTCGTTTTTACTTAGTAAAATCTCTAGAGGTTCAAACCAGCCTTTTGGCTGTTGACCTAAACAACATACCCAGATCCCGAACGAATCTAGGGTAAGGTGTTAAAATATTAATACAGCTTTTGTAAAATTCGTTAATACAGTATACTCGTTAATACTGTATTCGTTAATATGTACAATATTGCTTAACATGTTATTTTCATTGTTTCATTACGGTATGTAAATTATTGAACCGCGTAATAAGTACGTTATATTCATAGAATTGTACGCAATTGTGTAATAAGCAAATCAATAATTGTATAAATTGGAACATGTCATGGTTATTTGTCATAAAACTGAATCTACGCAGAAGGTAGAATACTGGTGACAATGAAAGAAGAATCATTAGAGATGAAACATTTTTATGCAGAAAGTTATAAAAGTGGTAAAAAATTAAATGGAATTAATTTTCTAACTTTTGTTTTTTGTTTAATTAATCTACTGACATATGTAAACTGCGAATATAATGAATTATGTGCACCAAACGAGGAAAATGAAGTTATTGAAGCATCAAAATCTGATATCCTAAAACCGACGTTATATGATACTTATTTCGCTGTTACTTTAGAAAAACTGGGTGACGAAATTGAATTTTATTACCATGCTACACTGGAAATAAATGTACGTATAAAATATAATCGTTTTTCTTTCTCTCGCCTTATATAAATAATATTCATATATAAATAATTGTATTTCGAAAAATCGACATGAAAACTATAATTTCCTTCACTGTATATATTATATACAGTACATATATGACAATGAACAGCCAAAACAAAACAAAATTAAATATAAAACTCACCTCAGAGTATTATGTTATTTCAAGATCTTTCGTCTCCCTCGGAGACATCATCAGGAATTTAAAAAAGACACTTATCACACAAAACATAAAACATTAACACAATAGTGGTTGCAGACCACGTCAATTGTTCAAAACAATAGCTATCCTACATCAATCACCATTCCGCGCGCGGTTTATTTCGCGAAATGGTGATTGATGTAGGATAGCTATTGTTTTGAACAATTGACGTGGTCTGCAACCACTATTGTGTTAATGTTTTATGTTTTGTATGATAAGTGTCTTTTTTAAATTCCTGATGTTGTCTCCGAGGGAGACGAAAGATCTTGAAATAATATAATACTCTGAGGTGAGTTTTATATTTAATTTTGTTTTGTTTTGGCTGTTCATTATCATATATGTACTGTATATAATATTTATACAGTGAAGGAAATTATAGTTTTCATGTCGATTTTTCGAAATACAATTTTCACCGGATATACACGTTTTCAGACCCCCTGAACCTCCCCCCCAAAAAAAAAACAGTTTTTAGCGATTGGTCTGTATGTGAATAAAATATCTCAAGAACGGAATATTTTACGAAGTTGAAACTTAGAACTTACGTTAGATATCACTAGAGGACCCGATACGAACATTTTCATCAAAATCGGTCAACCGGAAGTAGTATTCGTGTAATTTTTCACTTTTTTGCGATCTTCTCAAAAACGGCTCCTACGATGCTTTTTAAAGATAGGGTAGGTGCCATGTCTGCTGAAATTCTTGGAGAGGTGTTTTCACGTAAAAAATTGATCTTTTTTTAAGATTGCGGGTTTAATATGCATTTTAGCGTGAAAATGTACATATAAATAATAAAACTTGTAGAGAATTTTAAATCCTACAACTTTTTTAACATTTTTTTGTATAACTCTTAGTTTAGGGGTAATTAACGATTTTCGGTTTTTTTCTCACGAAAACGTGTAAAAAAATTCAGTTTTTTTACGATTTTAAACTTAGTATGCATTTTACGACAAAAGTGTATAGATAATCAAATTTATAGGAAATTAAAAGATCTAAAACTTTTATTTAAAGCGTTTTTCTCTACAGTGGCTAGTTTATCGTGAAAGAGTGATTTTCATTTTACGTCTTTCACTCATGATTAAAATTAGATTATGTTTATTGAGGTTAGTTTTTTTGTTTAATTCTAATGCATTATTACTAATTTAAAAAAAATTTAATCCCTAATGTGTGTACGTTGCAATCTGTTCAATTTAGAACAATAAGCAACCCCATGACCCAATAAAATGAGGATGATGTGTATGACGTGTAAATGAGGTGTAGTCTCGTGCAGACTCAGGTCGACCATTCCTGAGAGAGTATGGTTAATTGAACCCCAACCATCAAGTACACCGGTAACCACTGTCTAGCATTCAAATCCGTATAAAAGTAACTACCTTTACTAGGATTTGAACCAGGAACCTTCGTCTCCGAAAATCAGCTGTTAAACAGCTGATTTTGGTGACGATTTACCTCTAGACCAACCCGGTGCGTTTTTTTAACGTTGCATCAACTACAACGGTCATTAGCCACGAGGTTGGGGTGTAAATTTTGTACAATGGAGGATGAAATGATTTTTTGTAACGTATGAAAATATGCCTGAGTGGGATTCGAACCCAGGACCGCATGATGAGAGGCGAGCACGTTACCAACTGCGCCAATACGGCCGACCCGGTGGGTTTATTACTAATGTTAAATTATATTTTTCATTATTTTCATTAGCAAGAAAAAGTTGTGTGAGTGTTTCACACCAGATTTTTTGTAAACATAAAGAATAAGTATCAAAAGCTCTGCGGACCATACTAAATGCACCATGATAAATTATTACAAACGTCGATATACATCGTGATATGGATGTGTAAGAGAAGAAATACGAAGTTTCAGTTGTAAATACATCAAACGTCTAAACAACCATGTAAATCGCTTAGCACTGAATCTCATAGACAAGAGATTCAATCTCTTGTCTTAACCTAATGCTGTCCATAGGCTAAAACGTGCTACAGTAGGCCTACTGGACCTCTTAGGGCGATTCTGATAGTGTGATTTTAAAATTGTAAATAATATAATGTTAATATTCTGTAGATGACTGTCGTATTTGAGTGTGAATGTTGTAAATAACTGAATGAACATTTTTAATTATCTCCAGTAAAATTCGGTGTTCGTATATTTCGGAATCATGTGCTTATTATTTATTACTTTTCATTTTGTTTTTTTCGTTTTAAAGGAGGTTTTCGTTATTTTTTAAAATTTTATTTTGATTTAAAAAACAATATTTATCTAATTTTAATTGTAAATAATAATTAAGAATAGTATACCTAATATATGTTTTAATGTTATAATTATTTGTTAATTACACGGAATATTTTCATACGTTACAAAAAATCATTACATCCTTCACCGTCTGCATTAGCAGTAATTGTAGAACAGTCGGACGTTATAACAAAAAAAACAAAAAAAAAAAAAAATTACGCCATTAATTATTTTCATTAGTTAAATCTAATAGATAAGTTGCATTTATTGTTATTTAACAGATTATGCATTAAAAAAAGTTATATGAAAAAAATGAGTAATATTTTAAACGAAACTAACAGAAAATGTCATTTTTTGACCTAATTTCAGTTTTTTTGCACTCCTGAATATGTGCTTCTTGAAGTTAAGATCCCTTACCTGAGGACGGAATCTGATTTTCCTATTTTTAAATTAAACAGAGGTTGATTTTCATTTTGCGTCATTCAGTCATGATTAAAATTAGGTTATGTTCTGCATTTTACATTGTTCATTAATGATTAAATATATATAAATGATAATATAATGTAATGTAATATAATATGATTTAATATAACGATTAAATAATATACGTATAATATTAATGATTAAATATAACGATTAAATATTATGATTAAATATAAATATTATTTTATTTAAATTGGCAAGCGAAAGTCAAAAATGTTTTTTGTTCCAGTTCAAATGCTTGGAAGCAGTTAAGCAGATAGTACTGAACATTGATCGAGCTTCTATAAACATTACTGATTTGGAAATAATTCCAAAAGTGGAAAATGATGCAGTGGAAAATGATGCAGGGGAAAACAAAAGCGTGGTTATTACAAGTAATTGTTTTGTACGCGGCGACAAAGAAATAATTTTATATAAAATCACTTTGCAAGATCCTTTAACTGTAGGGACCGTATACACACTTAAAATAGCCTACTTTGGCATAGATGTAAGAAAAAATCTTGTGCTTGCAGTGTTTGAAAAGAGGTAAGTAAAATAATTATTCAAAAATAAATCTTTATAATGCATCCTGCAGTTTGAAATTAATTCTATTTTTTTAAAGCCACATAGAACTACATAAGTTCATCAAACTAAAATAACTCATTTAAATTATTGCGGTTCAATTTTTCTGTTTTTGGAGTCCTTTCCTGATGTTTCCCTCCTTGAACTTTCTCCAGTATTCCTTCAATCCATCCGATCTTCTCTGTCGTTCCTTGTCAGAATACACAACTTTCTGTCGTTTCGTCGGTTTCTGCTGTTCAAGTCTTGTGGTCTTCAGCCTGTGGTAATTTCCGGATTTTGTTTTGAGGTCCTCAAGTGAGATTTGGAGTTCGTTCATGTTCTCCTTAATTTCCCTGATCCAGTGGGGCTGTGTTTTTCTGTTTAGGAAAAAGTTGAAGATTTGTTTTGAGATTCTGGAAGAGTTGGTCCTCAAGAGATGTATAAAGAAGGAAATTCTCTTTTTCCTCATCTGGTCTGCTAGAGGTTCTATATTTCTGTATACTTCTTCTTTCGAGACGGGTTTCCATATGCCATCAGAGAAACATCTTTTGTTCAGGCATCTCCTGATGATCCGACGCTCCAATTTTGAGATTCTGTTGCCGTGTTTATCGTCCTGAGACTGAAGATTGTTTCACTGCTATTTTATATTTAATTCTATTTTATATAATGAATTTATATAATAAATTTCACTAACCTTCCTTTTTAACTGCGTCAACTTTTATTTTCACTTACACGTGTTTCGGTGGATCCACCATCATCAGAGTAAATAACATATAGTTGAAACTAAAAACTTTATTTATTAAAAATCTACAGAAGATGATACATCTTCAGTAATTTGTATAAAATTTTAAATTTGTGTTTTTCATTTTTTGTATAAAATTTTATACAAATGACTGAAGATGTATCATCTTCTGTAGATTTTTAATAAATAAAGTTTTTAGTTTAAATTATATGCTATTTACTCTGATGATGGTGGATCCACCGAAACACGTGTAAGTGAAAATAAAAGTTGACGCAGTTAAAAAGGAAGGTTAGGGAAATTTATTATTTTAATTCATTATATAAAATAATTATCTCTCTTAAATAAGAATCTATAATATTAAAAAAATTGTGATATTCTGTTCACATTTTACCTCAACAGAAGTATCTCGAGAATTAATAAAGCTACGGTAACGTACGTAAACTTAAAATTCTTGGGACGTTACGTATTATCGAAATAAATAAGAGTCAATGAATTTGGTCCAACTGGTCTAAAGTTACGGTGGTAAATAGAAATAACAATAATGTCCGACCATAACTTCTCTATAAATAAACCAAATTCGATAAATGAGAGTCCATTTTTACTTTCTCTTGCGTATATGAATATATAGGAAGGAAAGTATTGTTTTCATGTCGATTTTAAGAAATCGAGTTTTCACCGGATCTACTCGTTTTCAGACCCCCTGAACCCAAAAAATATGTTTTTAGCGATTGGACTGTGTGTGTGTGTGTGTGTGTGTGTGTGTGTGCGTGTGTGTGTGTGTGTGCGTGTGTGTGTGTGTATGTGAACAGAATATCTGAACAACAGAACATAGTACGAACTTGAAGCGTGAAACTTAAGTTACATACCACTACCAGACCCGACACGAACATTTTCATCAAAATCGGTCAACCGGAAGTAGTAGTTTGTTCGTGTAATTTTTCACTTTTTTGCAATTTTCTCAAAAACTGGGCTTACAATTTCTTTTAAAATCGCCTGGTTCTCTCAATTGTTAATGCTCTACAAGATAGGGTAGGCGCCATGTTTTTTGAAATTATTGGTAAGAATGTTTTCACGTAAAAAAATTGTTTTTTTAAGATTACAGCTTTAATATGCATTTGAGCACAAAAATGTATATACTAAAAGTTGTAGAAAATTTAAAAACCTACAACTTTTATTTCAAACATTTTTTTATATAACGCTTAGTTTAGCGGTAATTAGCAATTTTATTTTTTTTCTCTCACGAAAACGTGTGAGAAATAGATTCTTTGAAGATTTCGGCCTTAGTATGCATATTACGACAAAAGTGTATATAATTAAATTTATAGAATATTAAAAGATCTACAACTTTTATTTAGAGCATTTTTCTCTACAGAGCATAGTTTAGCGTGAAAGAGTGATTTTCCGTATTTTTAAGCCAAACTGTGGTTGATTTTCATTTGCGTCTTTCACTCATGATTAAAATTAGGTTATGTTTATCGAAGATAGGTTTTTGTTTATTTATAATGTTTTTTTACAAATGTTACATTATATTGTTAATTATTTGCATTGGCAAGAGAAAGTTGTGTGAGTGTTTCACACCAGATTTTTTATATTGTACGATGTCCTGAGTGTTTTAAGCATAAGTGGAATCGGTCCAGCCATTAAAAGTGGATGGTAAGGACCGTTTTGCCCATTTGAGCCCAAGAGTAAAAATTTACAAGTATGAGGAGTGTTGGACGCCCGAAAAGGAGATGGTTTCTGGACCAGGACGATCTGCTTAAGAGGAGATTGCACGATGGTTTTAACTCAAAATTTCGATTTTTGGTTTTTTATGTTTTTCAATAGTATAGGCCTAGATCTACCAGAAAAAACCATTAAATTACGTCAAAAAAATACTTTTTTTTAATGAAAAAATTAAGTTTTTATCAAGTTTACACAGAAAAATTATCATGTTCCCAACAACGAATATTTTTCACAATTTTATACTGCTCGTTTAAGTGCAAAGAGAATTTTAGTTTTTAAAATATCTGTATCACTGTTTTTAGTATTCTCAGCTGTTGGTTAAGCTTTCTAAACAACTGTTGATCGGAAATATACTTGTCTTGTTTTTGTACATTTTGTTTTTATTTAGTGCCTTCTTGTTTCTTGCGTTTTCCCGTAAATTTAGATTTTTAACACTAAGGTAAATTTTTCTCAGAAACCAATAAACCTTCCGGTTGATGTTTTTACCAGTTAATTATCTTGTACTGTATATCCACATATACCGACATTTTTATGACTTCCTCAGGTGCTCCAAATTAGTAATACGCGAAAAACGTAGAAAAAAATTTGCAAAAATTTTATGTTATTCGTAATATTTAAAAAAATCTGGTGTGAAACACTCACACAACTTTCTCTTGCCAATGCAAATAATTCATAATAAACCTAACATTATTAATAAAATATTAGAAATAAACAAAAAACTAACCTCAAAAACATAACCTTATTTTAATCATGAGTGAATGACGCAAAATGACAATCGAACTCAGTTTGGCTTAAAAATACGGAAAATCACGCTTTCACGCTAAACTAGGCTCTGTAGAGAAAAATGCTCTAAACAAAAGTTGTAGATCTTTTAATTATCTATAAATTTAATTATATACACTTTTGTCGTAAAGTGCATACTAAGACCGGAATTTTTAAAAAAATCGATTTTTCTCACGTTTTCGTGAGAAAAAAAACAGAAAATCGCAAATTACCGCTAAACTAAGCGTTATACAAAAAAATGTTTGAAATAAAAGTTGTAGAATTTTACATCCTCTACAACTTTTATTATATAACATTTTGCGCTAAAATGCATATTAAAGCCGCAATCTTAAAAAGAAAAACTTTTTGCGTAAAAACAGCCTCACGCAGAATTTCAGCAAACATGGCGCCTACCCTATATTGTAGAGCAAAAAAAATGTAGTAAACCAGGCGATTTTAAAAAAAATCGTAGGACTAGTTTTTGAGGAAATCGCAAAAAAGTGAAAAATTATACGAATAAACTACTACTTCCAGTTGACCGATTTTGATGAAAATGTTCGTGTCGGGTCCGGTAGTGGTATGTAACTTAAGTTTCAAGTTTCAAGTTCGTACAATGTTCCGTTCTTGAGATATTCTGTTCACACACACCCAGACACACAAACACACACACGCGCGCGCGCGCGCTCACACACACACACACACACACAGACCAATCGCTAAAAACATGTTTTTTGGGTTCAGGGGGTCTGAAAACGTATAGATCCGGTGAAAACTCGATTTCTTAAAATCGACATGAAAACAATACTTTCCTTCCTATATATTCATATAGGCAAGAGAAAGTAAAAAATCTGGTGTGAAACACTCACACACAACTTTCTCTTGCCAATGCAAATAATAATTAATAAACCTAACATTATTAATAAAATATTAGAAATAAACAAAAACTAACCTCAAAAACATAACCTTATTTTAATCATGAGTGAATGACGCAAAATGAAAATCGAACTCAATTTGGCTTAAAAAAAACGAAAAATCACACTTTCACGCTAAACTAGGCTCTGTAGAGAAAAATGCTTTAAATAAAAGTTGTAGGTTTTTTAATTTCCTATAAATTTTATTATATACACTTGTGTCATAAAATGAATACTAAGGCCGAAATCTTTAAAAAAACAATTTTTTTACACGTTTTTGTGAGAAAAAAACAGAAAATCGCTAATTACTGATAAACTAAGCGTTATAGAAAAAAATGTTTGAAATAAAAGTTGTAGAATTTTAAATTCTCTACAACTTTTATTATATAATGTTTTGCGCTAAAATGCATATTAAAGCCGCAATCTTAAAAATAAAACGTTTTTACGTAAAAACAGCCTCACGCAGAATTTCAGCAAACATGGCGCCTACCCTATCTTGTAGAGCATAAAAAATGTAGTAAACCAGGTGATTTTAGAAAAAATCGTAGGACCAGTTTTTGAGAAAATCGCAAAAAAGTGAAAAATTATACGAATAAACTACTACTTCCGGTTGACCGATTTTGATGAAAATGTTCGTGTCGGGTCCGGTAGTGAAATGTAACTTAAGTTTCAAGTTTCAAGTTCGTACGATGTTCCGTTCTTGAGATATTCTGTTCAAACACACCAACACACACACACACACACACACACACACACACACGCGCGCGCGCGCACACACACACACACACACACACAGACCAATCGCTAAAAACATGTTTTTTGGATTCAGGGGGTCTGAAAACGTATAGATCCGGTGAAAACTCGATTTCGAAAAATCGACATGAAAACAATACTTTCCTTCCTATATATTCATATAGGCAAGAGAAAGTAAAAAATCTGGTGTGAAACACTCACACAACTTTCTCTTGCCAATGCAAATAATTAATAATAAACCTAACATTATTAATAAAATATTAAAAATAAACAACAACTAACCTCAAAAACATAACCTTATTTTAATCATGAGTGGAAGACGCAAAATGAAAATCGAACTCAATTTGGCTTAAAAAAAACGGAAAATCACACTTTCACGCTAAACTAGGCTCTGTAGAGAAAAATTCTCTAAACAAAAGTTGTAGATCTTTTAATTTTCTATAACTTTTATTATATACACTTTTTTCGTAAAATGCATACTAAGACCGAAATGTTAAAAAAATCGATTTTTCTCACGTTTTCGTGAGAAAAAAACAGAAAATCGCAAATTACCGCTAAACTAAGCGTTATACAAAAAAATGTTTGAAACAGAAAATGTAGGTTTTTAAATTCTCTACAACTTTTATTATATAAGTTTTTGCGCTAAAATGCATATTAAAGCCGCAATCTTAAAAAGAAAATGTTTTTACGTAAAAACAGCCTCAAGCAGAATTTCAGCAAACATGGCGCCTACCCTATATTGTAGACCATAAAAAATGTAGTAAACCAGTTGATTTAAAAAAAAATCGTAGTACTAGTTTTTGAGAAAATCGCAAAAAAGTGAAAAATTATACGAATAAACTACTACTTCCGGTTGACCGATTTTGATGAAAATGTTCGTGTCGCGTCCGGTAGTGGTATGTAACTTAAGTTTCAAGTTTCAAGTTCGTACGATGTTCCGTTCTTGAGATATTCTGTTCACACACACACACACACAGACACACAGACACACAGACACACAGACACACACACAGACCAATCGCTAAAAACATGTTTTTTGGATTCAGGGGGTCTGAAAACGTATAGATCCGGTGAAAACTCGATTTCGAAAAATCGACATGAAAACAATACTTTCCTTCCTATATATTCATATAGGCAAGAGAAAGTAAAAATGGTATAGTCCGAAGATTAAATTGAAAAAATGTTAGTAGCTTGAGGAAAAACCCGACACCTATTTTGTGTAAAGTTTAATTTCCCTATCTTTTACAAATCCTATGAGAAATTTACCTAAAAGTAGCAAATTTTACATTGGCGGGATACAAAGTATCCCGTCTCCCTTTAATCCATTAAGTGAAGAGGAATTTTGAATTATCCCATTTTAAACTTTTTGTGACTTATACTCTTTTTCCCGGCATCCTGAACGTTAATTGTTAAAAATGAAGGTGATAACTTTTCGGTCACTTTGTAAAAATGTAAACAATCACAGTTTTTCTTTTTGAACATTAAGAACTATGACAACATTAACCCACCGGGTTGGTCTACAGCAGTGGTTCCCAACGTGCAGTGGTCTGCGGACCACTCAGCCTGAAAGTGAACTACCACTGACCACCCATTACATTATTGCATATATCTTATCAGTTGTAACCAAATTAAAAGGCGATTAAATAAAACAAATTTTCAGAAACAAACTATTATTATTAATTAAGAAACTATTATTCTTCTTGAAGTGCCTATCCTCTATGGATGTTGGCCATCACATTGGTCCACATTACTCTATTCACTGCCGCTCTGAACAGAGCCGTTGACGTCATCCCAGTCCACGCCCGCAAATTCCGCAGCCACGATATCCGTCTTCGCCCTACTGATCGTTGCCCCTCTATCTTCCCCTGTAGGATGAGTTGAAGAAGGTGATATTTTTCATTTCGCATGATGTGCCCGAAGTACTCCAATTTTCTACGCTTGACAAGTTGTAAGAATTCTAGTTGTCCATCAATGCGTTGTAGTACCGCATCGTTTGACACGTGGTGTGTCCATGAGATTCTGAGCATGCGGCGATAGCACCACATCTCAAATGCATCTATGCGATTACATGAGGCAAACTATTATTACAAACATATAATTGTTATTTTTAGAAAGTAGGGTACATTGTATATCACAAAAAGTAAAAATATTTTAATTGTAAATTGTCTTTTAATAAAATAAGGAATACCGAATTTACTTAGTCGAAAATAACAATGAGAATTAAAAAATGAATTAAAAATGAAATGAAAATTTCAATGCGACTTTTGTTCACGAATCTTTCTGACTAGCTGAGGAATTCTAGGTTTTAGGCTCTTGCTAAGAGGTACTCTCAAATCACTGCTTACAATTAGCCGAATTCGTTGTTTGTTTGTTTATAATTAACAATAAACTAGAGAACCCCTGCTCACACAAATAAGTGGTTGAAAAAAATCAAAAGATACCGCAAAGCTACTTGCCGAATCTTGGGGAAGGCCAGGGCTTTCTTACACCACAACTCTTCTACCTTTACTTAATCTGAATCTTGAATGTATTTACTTAATCTTGTTCAATGAAAATCGTAACCTTGATTTAATCACGGGAAAATGTTACTTTTTTATAAGTAGTCACCGGACTCTCATGGACCACCCCAAAGGCTCTCACGGACCACCTTTGGCTCGCGGACCACCGGTTGGGAAACACTGGTGTACAGGTAAAGTCGTCGTCAAAATCAGCTGTTTAACAGTTGATTTTCGGAGACTTCGAAGGTTCCTAGGGAAGGGACTTTGGATTTCGAAGGTTCCTAGTTCAAATCCTAGTAAAGGTAGTTACTTTTATACGGATTTGAATGCTAGACAGAGGCTATCGGTGTACTTTGATGGTTGGGGTTCAATTAACTATACTCTCTCAGGAACGGTCGACCTGAGTCTGTACAAGACTACACCTCATTTACACGTCATACACATCATCCTCATCTCATTGGGTCATGGGGTTGCTTATTGTTCTAAATTGAACAGATTGCAACGTACACACATTAGGGATTACAAAAAAAAGAAGTATGAAAAAGAAAACAAAGACCTACTTGTTAAAAACTTTAGGAAATAAATTAATGGAGGTTATATTGATGTCACAAAAACAACCATGAACAAAATGTAGTGAAAATGAAAAACAATTTGTGAAATAAATTAAGGGAGGGGTAAATTGATGTCTCAAGAACAACCATGAACAAAATGTAGTGAAAATGAAAAACAATTTGTGAAATAAATTAAGGGAGGGGTAAATTGATGCCTCAAGAACAACCATACTATACCAGTATAGCTACGCCCGTGTAACAACCGGGCAGAATGACCGTTACAAACTAGGGGAAGAAAGGAGTAGAGGTATTTTATGACTGCAGTTTCGTGCGTTCCTGAAAACATTGTCCTTGCCCCGCTATTAACACATTCCACCTTCCATTGTTGTTGTCACTGTCTTGTCAGTGCTATCCTAGCTGTTGATCGTTGTAGTTGCGTCTCTCTTTTTCTCTTCTGCCGTTTAGATTCTTGTACCAATAGTAGTTATTACTTTCTCTTGCCTATATGAATATATAGGAAGGAAAGTATTGTTTTCATGTCGATTTTTCGAAATCGAGTTTTCACCGGATCTATACGTTTTCAGACCCCCTGAACCCAAAAAACATGTTTTTAGCGATTGGTCTGTGTGTGTGTCTGTGTGTGTGTGTGTGAACAGAATATCTCAAGAACGGAACATTGTACGAACTTGAAACTTGAAACTTAAGTTACATATCACTACCGGACCCGACACGAACATTTTCATCAAAATCGGTCAACCGGAAGTAGTAGTTTATTCGTATAATTTTTCACTTTTTTGCGATTTTCTCAAAAACTAGTACTACGATTTTTTTTAAATCAACTGGTTTACTACATTTTTTATGGTCTACAATATAGGGTAGGCGCCATGTTTGCTGAAATTCTGCTTGAGGCTGTTTTTACGTAAAAACATTTTCTTTTTAAGATTGCGGCTTTAATATGCATTTTAGCGCAAAACGTTATATAATAAAAGTTGTAGAGGATGTAAAATTCTACAACTTTTATTTCAAACATTTTTTTGTATAACGCTTAGTTTAGCGGTAATTTGCGATTTTCTGTTTTTTTTCTCAAGGAAACGTGAGAAAAATCGATTTTTTTAACATTTCGGTCTTAGTATGCATTTTACGACAAAAGTGTATATAATTAAATTTATAGAAAATTAAAAGATCTACAACTTTTGTTTAGAGCATTTTTCTCTACAGAGCCTAGTTTAGCGTGAAAGCGTGATTTTCCGTATTTTTAAGCCAAACTGAGTTCGATTGTCATTTTGCGTCATTCACTCATGATTAAAATAAGGTTATGTTTTTGAGGTTAGTTTTTGTTTATTTCTAATATTTTATTAATAATCTTAGGTTTATTATTAATTATTTGCATTGGCAAGAGAAAGTTGTGTGAGTGTTTCACACCAGATTTTTTTTTTAATAATTTCAGTTAAATTGTAGCTTACATTTTCTTACAAATTTAGTTAATTCATTAATTAATTTTTGTTAGGTATATTTAGATTTATTCATTTATTTAGATTTACTTAGTTTATTTATTTAGATAACTTTCTTATTAATTAGTTTTAATTAGTATTATTAGTTATTATCATTAGTTTTCGGATATTAATTAAATTAATAATCCTACAACTCCCGTCCGTCCCATTTCTTTAGAAAATAAATTAATAATAACAGTAAAAATATAATTGTACCTGTATATGTATTAGGCAAAAAATGTATATGAATTAGAAAATTAAAAAAAAACAAAAACAGCAAAAAAATATAATTGTATCAAACACAACAAAAATGTATATTAATAACAAAAGAAAAGCATGAGTTGAACGTATTTGCGCATGTGCGTGTGTCTGGTCTGTGGTGTGCGTTTGCTTTTTTTCAATTTTTACTTTCTCTTGCCTATATGAATATGAGGAAGGAAAGTATTGTTTTCATGTCGATTTTTCGAAATCGAGCTTTCACCGGATCTACAAGTTTTCAGACCCTCTGAATCCAAAAAAACATGTTTTTAGCGATTGGTCTGTGTGTGTGTGTGTGTGTGTATGTGAACAAAATATCTCAAGAACGGAACATTGTACAAACTTGAAACTTGAAACTTATGTTACATACCACTACCGGACCCAACACGAACATTTTCATCAAAATCGGTCAACCGGAAGTAGTAGTTTATTCGTGTAATTTTTCACTTTTTTGCAATTTTCTCAAAAACTGGTACTACGATTTTTTTTAAAAATCGCCTAATTTACTAATTATTTTATGCTCTACAAGATAGGGTAGGCGTCATGTTTGCTGAAATTCTAGGTGAGGCTGTTTTCACGTAAAAAAATTGTTTTTTTTTTAAGATTATGGCTTTAATAGTATGTATTATAACGCAAAAATTTATATAATAAAAAATGTTAAAAATTTAAAATTCTACAACTTTTATTTCAAACATTTTTTGTATAACGCTTAGTTTAACGGTAATTAGGGATTTTCTGTTTTTTCTCACGAAAACGTGACAAATCGATTTTTTTTAAGATTTCGGCCTTAGTATGCATTTCACGACAAAAATGTAGGCCTATATAATAAAATTTATAGGAAACGATCTACAACTTTTCTTTAGAGCATTTTTCTGTACAGAGCCTAGTTTAGCGTGAAAGAGTGATTTTCCGTTTTTTTTAAGCCATACTGAGGTCGATTTTCATTTTGCGTCTTTCACTCATGATTAAAGTAAGGTTATGTTTTTTGAGTTTAGTTTTTTGTTTACTACTAATGCTAGGTTATATTGGTCATTATTTGAATTAGCAAGAGAAAGTTGTGTGAGTGTTTCACACCAGATTTTTGAAAATAGATAGATTGAGAGATCGTGGATAAGGACGAAGAGCGATGTACGGACGCGTACATCGAGTTGCGATAAATGTTTTTGTTTATGGCAGTATACTAATGCTGTGAGGTTGCACATCCCGGTTGCTATACGGGCCTATTTATACCATAAATAAATAAATAAAAATTTCGTTACTTAACTTAACATGACCTTGATTACTCCCTAATTAACATAAATTGAATTTACGTTGTAATAATTAAATTAGTGAGCACTTTATACTTGAATCTATTGAAGTTACCATTGAAAATTAAAACTCATGCACGTATAATCATGCATAAATTAGCAAATACAATGCTAGCTAGCAATTGAAGAGCGAACATTAAAAGTAGCATAAAAGTAAAATTAAATTATGGTGAAGTACAGTAAAACTTGTGTAAGTCCGGTCGGTACTCGAGTGTACCGGCGCGCGGTTAGTTCGGGTTATTTAAAAAATAAAAATTTATCCCTAATGTATGTAAGTTGCAATCTGTTCAATTCAGAATATTAAACAACCTGATGAACCAATGAGATGAGAATGATGTGTATGAAAATTAATATAAATGAGGTGTAGTCTTGTACAGACCCAGGCCGACCATCCCTGAGAGAGTATGGTTAATTCGCCAACCATCAAAGTACACCGGTAACCACTGTCTAGTATTCAATCCGGGTTATTAGCGTTCATAAATTCAATATAGCCTACCAGTATTTTTCTTAATAAATCAACCAGTTAGTAACAATAAAAATAATTAAGGAAGAACTATTTAAACATATAAAAACGTCTTTAAATATTTTTTAATTGTCATTGATAATCACAAAAGTTCATTCTAAATAAAAAATGAAACGAAATTTATAATTTTTTTTTTATTTAACGTCGCATCAACTGCAACGGTCACTGCGACGACGTTGGGGTGGAACTTTATGCAATGTAGGATGAAATGATTTTTTGTAACGTATGAAAATATGCCTTGCCTGAGTGGGATTCGAACCCAGGACCGCATGATGAGAGGCGAGCACGTTACCAACTGCGCCAATGCGGCCGGCGAAATTTATAAATTGTCGCATAAATAATGTTGGTCTTTTGGCCTTTAGGCCAGCCCAGTCAGTCACTGGTAGAAAAACGGTAGTTTTTGTTAAGTAACACTGGTTGGGTAAGCGACTTTGTATGGTGACCAGCTGACAGCTATTCCAAAACAAACTCCACTGAGGTCCCTGTTCAAAATTTCATGCCGAATCACGCCAAAAAATACAGCGAAAAGCAGGGATCAAATTGGGTTCGATCTGCATTAAAAGGGACGAGATTTGAGTCTGTGGAAGCTGTCAAAGAGAAAGCGGCACGTGTCCTGAAGGAGCTGACAGAAGATGACTTCCAGTACTGTTTCCAACAATGGAAAATTTGCATGGAGCGTTGTAGGGATAGATAATGACTGTATATTGAAGGTGGCAATAAGTGATTATGTATAAAATAAAAATAAAATATTTTACAACGTCAGTCTCGTTATTCAATAGCCACACCTCGTATTAATAACTACAATAATTTTTATTTTTTTTCTCTTTAATTCTTTATTTACAACTGTAAAATTTTACAACAAGCAAATGTGATGATTAAGATAATAATGTAAATGACATGATAGGCATGAGAGGGGTAGGGCCCCCATTGGTGCCTCCCCAAGAATGAAATTTGTATATCAAATTAGCAGTTCTCTACTCCAGCGTCTTTTAAGGCGTCTAGGGGGATTATCAGGTAAATGGACGGTGGAAAGTAAACGCACCAGGGGGTTCTCGTGTTCGTGTGACATGTCGTGAAAGCCTTTGTATAGGTATTTAATGGAATTTTGTACAAGTGGTGTTTTCAAATCTGTATGTAAGGTTTTGTTGCTAACGTAAAGAGGTGCATTTGCTATAAGGCGTAATGTTTTTGACTGGAATGCTTGAATTCGTTGCAAGTTAGAGGGTTTGGTTGAACCATAAATTTGGGACCCGTAGGTCCACATAGGTTTCAAAAGAGAACAATATATGCGTAATTTGTGTGCCATTGGTAATTTTGATCGTTTGTGAAGTAGGGAATATAGAAGTTAAAGTCGGGAATTCAGTAATAAACGTTTCCGTTTGATATGTGTGCTCCAAGTTAGTCGTTTATCAATAATACAATACAATAATAAACTGTTTATTCTTTCCACAGATTGATTGTTATTACTAACTTTAAACGTGAATATGTCAGAAACCTAATACCTTGTTTTGACGAAGAAGCGGAGGTAAATATTCAATTGCAAATCAAACACAGCAACAAGTTAACTGCAGTTAGTAACCTGAGGGAACCAAACTCAATACTCATGTAAGTTCATAAATCAAACAAAATACGAACCAAGTTCCCCTATGTTAATGAATTTTTTAAACTATTTTGACTGATTTTACTAATTTTAACCCTTACAATGCCAGCGTCCTATTAATAGGACGTCAAGATTTAGACTAAAAAATGCCAGCGTCCTAATATTAGAACGTTAGAAGTTTAACCAAAACATGCTGACGTCGTTCTTTTATTAGTACGTTGACTAAAAAATTCATAGAACTTTTATTTTTCACTCAATTTTTAAAAAATCGTATGAAAATAATCAGTAAGAAATGTAGATTAAAAAATTACGTGTAGACGTTTTTATGAATTTAATTGATTTAAAAACTAAAATATGGATTTTTAAAACTTTAATCACAGTATTTTTATTTTTTACAATGCATAAATTATTGTTTTGTAATTTTTGTATAATTAAATTGTTTTTTAAGTGACATTAGTGAAATTGAGTAACATAATTTTTTAGGGTGATTTTTTTTAGATTGTAAGAAATGTGTTCCAAGTTGAATTACAAGACCAATTCAATATGAACAAAACAAAAAAGTCATTAAGATACCTTGAAAAATAGCTATGTTCTGGGTATATATACAAAATGCTACAAATCGCACAAAAGTAGGCTGGCATTTTTTGGTAGGCACTCACAATATTCTCCTGCCACTGTAAGGATTAAATGTGTACTTAAAGTTATTGAATTATTTTTTATTTTTCAGTAGGCTAAGTTTTTTTGTTATTATAAATATACTGGCAGTTATTAGTTCGTAATTCTTTGTAGACTTCATTCCACGCAGCAATTGATAATTTTCTGTCCTTCAAATGCTTAATCGAAACATCCCACAAAAGGCACGTTTATAATGTACACCCAATATTTGTGATTGAGTGTTAACATTCAATGCTGAGCAATTTATGAGGTATCTCTCCCTTTGGGCTGATTACTCGTGTAGCGTGTTCTCCGCTTGCTTTATGTAGACCCTACAACTTATGTTACTAACGTATTTATAGATTTTTTTTAATTTGCCACCTGTACATGGATTTATGTTTGTTAATTACATAAAAGTAAACGATTCAATGTGTTTTTTACTTTCTCTTGCCTATATGAATATATAGGAAGGAAAGTATTGTTTTCATGTCGATTTTTCGAAATCGAGTTTTCACCGGATCTACACGTTTTCAGACCCCCTGAACCCAAAAAACATGTTTTTAGCGATTGGTCTGTGTGTGTGTCTGTGCATATACAAAATATCTCAAGAACGGAACATCGTACGAACTTGAAACTTGAAACTCAAGTTATATACCACTACCGGACCCGACACAAACATTTTCATCAAAATCGGTCAAACGGAAGTAGTAGTTTATTCGTGTCATTTTTCACTTTTTTGCGATTTTCTCAAAAACTAGTCCTACGATTTTTTTTAAAATAGCTTGGTTTACTCAATTTTTTATTCTCTACAAGATAGGGTAGGCGTCATGTTTGCTGAAATTCTGGGTGAGGCTGTTTTCACGTAAAAACATAGTTTTTTTAAGATTACGGCTTTAATATGCAATTTTGAGCAAAATTTATAAAATAAAAGTTGTAGAGAATTTAAAAACCTACAACTTTTATTTCAAACATTTTTTGTATAACGCTTAGTTTAGCGGTAATTTGCAATTCTCTGTTTTTTTCTCACGAAAACGTGAGAAAAATCGATTTTTTTAACATTTCGGCCTTATATGCATTTTACGACAAAAGTGTATATAATTAAATTTATAGAAAATTAAAAGACCTACAACTTTTATTTAAAGCATTTTTGTCTACAGAGCCTAGTTTTGAGAGAAAGAGAGATTTTCCGTATTTCTAAGCCAAACTGAGGTTGATTTTCATTTTGCGTCTTTCACTCATGATTAAAATTAGCTTATGTTTATTGAGGTTAATTTTTTATTTATTTCTTATGTTTTATTACTAATGTTAGGTTTATTGTTAACTATTTGCACTGGCAAGAGAAAGTTGTGTGAGTGTTTCACACCAGATTTTTAGGTTTATTTTCGTCTGTTATAATAATTTTTTTTTTTACTTCCTAATATGTGTACGTTGCAATCTGTTTAATTCAGAACAATAAGCAACCCCATGACCCAATGAGATGAGGATAATGTGTATGGCTTGTAAATGAGGTGTAGTCTTGTACAGACCTAGGGCGACCACTCCTGAGAGAGTATGGTTAATTGAACCCCAACCATCAAAGTACGCCGGCAACCACTGTCTAGTATTCAAATCCGTATAAAAAAAACTAAAGTCCAGCCTCTCTTAGTTTGCTCCTAATGTAAACAAATAATGACGTTACTGAGCATGCGCATTATATAAAAATGTGTACACGCTGATTAAAAAGTAACAACAAAATACTTTTAAAAGGTATTAAATACAAAACTTAAATACTTAGGTATTAAATACAAAATACAAATACTTTTAAAAGTATTTTAATAAATGAAATTGTTAGGCCTACATCATTATCATGACTGATGTTTTTAGTACTTTAAGTAGTTACAATTTAAAAAATAGTTAACTTAATAGGAGTAAGACATCCGTAAAGTCGCAGACTCTAGCGTGCACTCTGTAGTAGCTGACTTTTGTTTGTTGACAGTAGGAGCAAACTAAGAACGGCTCAACTGTACCTTTACTAGGATTTGAACCAGGAACCTTCGTCTCCGAAAATCAGCTGTTAAACAGCTGATTTTGGGGACAACTTTACCTCTAGACCAACCCGGTGGGTTTGTTATAATAAATGTATTTTTTTTTTGTTTGAATTTGTTCATTTACTTTTACGATTTACGCGTAATTTCTTATATAATTTTAAACTAGAAATAGTATAATTTTAAAGTAAATGTAACAATATTAGCTATTTTGAATTGATACCAGAAAAGATTCAAAATTCACGGCTTCAACTGTACTCTGAAAACCCGTTAAAAATACTAAATGAGTATACTATACGAGGGTAGAAGACCGTATGAAGAAAATTAAAAAAAGAACTGCACGGTTACAAACAAAAATCCTTTCTGAGGGCTATATAATAGCAAAAAACTAATATCCGACAGGTGGTGTCCCTCCGCAGTTACTAAAATTATAACAAAATAGAACCCACAAGGTGAGACGGCAGCCTGGCGGTAACACCTACCCATTACTCGCGAGGCGAGTCTCTAGCACTGAAAGTGTTAAATTCCATATTTGAAAAATTAATGTAGCTACACAATAACAGAACGGAAACTGAACTGATATGTGAGCTTGTAAGGTTGTAAAATCAAACTACATTAGAGAGTCGAAAAACCGAAGCAATTGGGACCATAGGTAGTTCGGATTACCGATTTGTTCACATTTTTGAAAAAACCCTAAAAATACCGCTTAGGCCCATAGTTAAGCATTTTAAAAAGGTAGAAATAAATAAAAACAAAAACTTCTCTGTATTTACTATATTTAGTTGCGTTTAATGAACAAACTAAGCCTAGTGTGTTCTGCAGAGGTAGAGTAAAATAATAAAACTACAGTCTTTATTTTTCTGTATATTAAATTGAAAACAAACAAAAATCTAAAGTCCAGCCTCTCTTAGTTTGCTCCTAATGTAAACAAATAATGACGTCACCGAGCATACGCATTATATCAAAATTTTTACACGCTGATTAAAAAGTACCAACAAAATACTTTCAAAAGTATTTAAATACAAAATACTTTAAAAAGTATTTCTATAGATGAAATTTTTAGACCTACATCATATCATGACTGATGTTTTTAGTACCTTAAGTACTTATAATTTAAAAAAATAGTTAACTTAATAGGAATACGACATCCGTAAAGTCGTAGACTCTAGCATGCACCCTGTAGTAGGTGGCTTTTGTTTGTTGACAGTAGGAGCAAACTAAGAATGGCTGAACTGTATGTACAGTTAAACAAAAGGTTCACTACAAACCTTACTAAATCACTGAAATCTTACTTCAAAAACTTTCGAATTTTTGATTGCGTGATTTGTTTAAGCCTCGCTCATTCGTTTACAGAAAACATTTTGTTTTAAAATAAGTTATAAAACATGTTACACAGTGTAAACATTTTACAAAATGTTTTTAAAAGAAAGGTTTATAAAACATGTTACCTTTCTCACGCAAATCAAAATATCGGAAAAACACTCAGATGGCTTTCGGATTTTTGACGATTCGAATTTTTTACGTTCGGATTATCGACGCTCTACTGTAGTTTGTTTTTGAGCAGGTTAGAGCAGTGAGCAGTAGAGCAGTACAGAAAGTCCTGTTATTAGCGTGGCCACGCTATCTAACGTTGGTTCCAACCGGGTTACACTCTCAATGCTGCTCTAACCTGCTTGCTGTCTGGACACGGCTTAAAATAAATTTCTTAACTACTACAACACATTCAAATAACGTAGCCCCCGTAACAGGGAACTAGCAGGGAAATACCAGTATGGAGCGTCGACATAAACCAAATAAGATAAGAGAAACTGTACTATAGAGGAGTAAAGAATTTTTAATCTTTTCAAATGTAAACATTTTTTGATACTACCTAGTTTAACAATTAAGGTCTATTGCCACGACGCTAGTTTACTAGCTGCTAATACTAGTAGCGTGAAAATAAAAGCAGCTGGTTTAGCTAAAGTGCATGTATTTACTAAGTGACTTTGAACATGTTTGATTTTACTACTGCTGGTAGGGAAGAAAAGGTCACGTGTTTGATTAGCGTTAGTAAACTAGCTTGGTGTGAGCCTAGCTAACTTATGCTAGTACAGGAAAAAGGTCACGTGATTGACTAGCGCTAGTGAACTAGCTCGGTGTGAGCGTTGCTTACTAGCACTAGTAGGGATGAAAAGGTCACGTGACTGAATAGCGTTAGAAAACTAGCTTGGTGTGAGCGTAGCTAACTTTTGCTAGTAGAAAAGGTCACGTGATTGACTAGCGCTAGTGAACTAGCTTGGTGTAAGCATTGCTTACTAGGCTAGTAAAGGTGAAAAGGTCACGTGATTGAATAGCATCAGTAAACTAGCTCGGTGTGAGCGTAGCTAACTTATGCTAGTAGAGGAGAAAAAGTCACTTGATTGACTAGCGTTAGTAAACTAGCCTAGTGTGAGCGTAGCTAACTTGTGCTAGTAGGGGAGAAAAGAAGAAAAGGTCACGTGATTGACTAGCTCTAGTGAATTAGATCGGTGTGAGCGTTGCTTACTAGCGCTAGTAGGGGAGAAAAGGAGAAAAGGTCAAGTGATTGACTAGTTCTAGTGAAATAGATCGATGTGAGCGTTGCTTACTAGCGCTAGTAGGGGAGAAAAGGAGAAAAGGTCAAGTGATTGACTAGTTCTAGTGAAATAGATCGATGTGAGCGTTGCTTACTAGCGCTAGTAGGGGAGAAAAGGAGAAAAGGTCAAGTGATTGACTAGCTCTAGTGAATTAGATCGGTGTGAGCGTTGCTTACTAGCGCTAGTAGGGGAGAAAAGGAGAAAAGGTCACGTGATTGACTAGCTCTAGTGAAATAGATCGATGTGAGCGTTGCTTACTAGCGCTAGTAGGGGAGAAAAGGAGAAAAGGTCGAGTGATTGACTAGCTCTAGTGAATTAGATCGGTGTGAGCGTTGCTTACTAGCGCTAGTAGGGGAGAAAAGGCGAAAAGGTCAAGTGATTGACTAGCTCTAGTGAAATAGATCGGTGTGAGCGTTGCTTACTAGCGCTAGTAGGGGAGAAAAGGAGAAAAGGTCAAGTGATTGACTAGCTCTAGTGAAATAGATCGATGTGAGCGTTGCTTACTAGCGCTAGTAGGGGAGTAAAGGAGAAAAGGTCAAGTGATTGACTAGCTCTAGTGAAATAGATCGATGTGAGCGTTGCGTACTAGCGCTAGTAGGGGAGAAAAGGAGAAAAGGCCAAGTGATTGACTAGCTCTAGTGAATTAGTTGGGTGTGAGCGTTGCTTACTAGCGCTAGTAGGGGAGAAAAGGTCAAGTAATTGACTAGCTCTAGTGAATTAGATCGGTGTGAGCGTTGCTTACTAGCGCTAGTAGGGGAGAAAAGGAGAAAAGGTCACGTGATTGACTAGCTCTAGTGAATTAGATCGGTGTGAGCGTTGCTTACTAGCGCTAGTAGGGGAGAAAAGGAGAAAAGGTCACGTGATTGACTAGCTCTAGTGAATTAGATCGGTGTGAGCGTTGCTTACTAGCGCTAGTAGGGGAGAAAAGGAGAAAAGGTCACGTGATTGACTAGCTGTAGTGAATTAGATCGGTGTGAGCGTTGCTTACTAGCGCTAGTAGGGGAGAAAAGGAGAAAAGGTCATGTGATTGACTAGCGTTAGTGAACTAGCTTGGTGTGAACGTTGCTTACTTGCGCTATTAGGGGAGGTAAAACACGTGATTGACTAGCTTTAGTAAACTTGCTCGTTGTGAACTTTTGGAAACGTTGCTAGTTACTAATAAACTGCTAGTACTAGCAGCTAGTAAAATACCGTCTTGGGAATAAACCTTTAACGTTGATTACGCATTTTTGTAATTGCTTATATTCTGTTTTATTTTCTTTCAGAAACGATCAATTTGCCATTTTTTCATCATTTCATTTATTATCTAACTTTAGACTTCGTGATTTAGCCTTTGCAGTTGGGGATTTTTCACCTCTATCACTAGAACGAGACTCTAGTGAAAAAAAATTTTTATATTTCATTGCGCCAGGAACAAGTAAAGGAATAAAAACAGAAACAGACGAAACAATTAAAGGAATATACCAGGCAAAAAAATCTAGAAAAGGATGGCCAGATACGTTCAGTTTCCCACAGTTTGTTCCTATACCCGATGAGCTTAAAGATAAAGTAAAAAAAAATCTTGTACTGTACCCTGGAATTGTATTTGTACGGTAAATATAAATTATTTAAATTATATTAGTGAAGTAATGTAAGTTTTTTTATACAATGCAATTTGAGTCATGTCGTTAGTTTTGACTAAAGATAAGTTGGCAACGTGAAAGCTATATTACTTTCTCTTGCCTATATGAATATATAGGAAGGAAAGTATTGTGACACTTATTGCTAAGGTCCGTTTCGGGATCTAGGTTATACAATAATTAATACACTAAAGTTTACAAATTACAAATATTTATTAGACTAAAAGATTACAAAATAAATGATTAAACTAATTATAATTAAATAATACAATAAATGATTTAATAATTCACTTAAAATAGATAATAAACAATAAATAACTTACAATCACTTTTATAGATTACACAGACTTACAAAACATAGAAATTGAATTCACAGAAACTGCACATTAACTTTACAATACACTCACAAAAAGACTTTACACAATACACACACAACAAAGGCAGTATAACAGTCGTCGACCAAACAATGCTCGGAATAGTTAACCTGTTTAACAACCCGAATCGCTCGTCGAAGATCAAACGGATACTAACTACTCTGACCGCGCTCGGGGTCTCTTTATATACCTATTTATAAAAGATCATTCCAGAACAAAGTAGAGAAATCATAAAGTACAAAAAATAAATAACCTTTTATTAATGAATGCTAGAAAAATCCGTAGTAAACAGGTCAAGAATAGGTCTTTTATAAATAGAAAACGTAAACAACCTGCCCCCCCTCATAATAGCTGTACACAATACCTGAACTTTTATAGTAGACACGCCTTTATGGTCATCATTGTAAAACTGTCATTCACTGTTGCTGTTGTATTGTTATTTTTATTATTCCTTAACTATTTTTATGAATGGAATTCTTGAACCTTCGCGAACGATCCCGTCTTTTCTTCGATCTTGTTACAGTAGCCTATTGTTTTCATGTCGATTTTAAGAAATCGAGTTTTCACCGGATCTACACGTTTTCAGACCCCCTGAACCCAAAAAACATGTTTTTAGCGATTGGTTTGAGTGTGTGTGTATACAAAATAATTTGTTTTTTTAAGATTGCGGCTTTATTATGCATTTTACCGCATAAATGTAGTAAAAGTTGTAGAGAATTTAAAATTCTACAACTTTTATTTCAAAATATGTTTGTGTATAACGGTTAGTTTAGCGGTTAATTAGTGATTTTCTGTTTTTTTCTCACGAAAGCGTGTGAAAAATCCATTTTTTTAAGATTTCGGTATTAGTATGCATTTTACGACAAAAGTGTATATAATCAAATTTATATGAAATTAAAAGATCTACAACTTTTATTTAAAGCATTTTTCTCTACAGAGCCTAGTTTAGCATAAAAGATTGATTTTCCTTATTTTGAAGCCAAACTTAGGTCGGTTTTCATTTTGCGTCTTTCACTCATGATTGAATAAGGTTATGTTTTTTTGAGGTTATTTTTTTGTTTATTTCTAATGTTTTATTACTAGATTATTGGTCATTTTTAGCATTGGCAAGAGAAAGTTGTGTGAGTGTTTCACACCAGATTTTTATTTCTAGAATCTGATCCCGATAGATTGCCGTACATTTTGAAATCATTCTATTTTATAATTCAAAAAATAAAATTCGCAGTTATTAAAGTAATAACTGTTGACAGAATTCATTTTGGTTACGTTTTAAAACAACATTTAATTTACTACATTAGTCACGTATTGAATTCTATTGTGAGATACATTTAGCTTGCTCAGTAGACACAACGTATTACAATTTTTTAATGCCCTACATTTTTAATCCTATTTGTTTGAATACTCTTTTGAATAATGACGATCTGAGAATATAGGTAAATAAAATAATAAAAAGGAAAACATACTTACACAAAAATGACTTTATATTGAAGTTATTTTATAATTTTTTTCACTTTATTTAGAAAAAAAAAATCTGGTGTGAAACACTCACGCGACTTTCTCTTGCCAATGCAAACAATGACCAATAGCCTATAACTTAACATTAGTAATAAAACATTAAAAATAAACAAAAAACTAACCTCAAAAAACATAACCTTATTTTAACCATGAGTGAAAGACGGAAAATTAAAATCTACCTCAGTTTGGTTTAAAAATACGGAAAATAACTCTTTCACGCTAAACTAGGCTCTGTAGAGAAAAATGCTGTAAATAAAAGTTGTAGATCTTTTAACTTCCTATAAATTTGTTTATGTAACTATTGTCGTAAAATGCATACTAAGGCCGAAATCTTTAAAAAAATGGATTTTTCACACAATTTCGTGAGAGAAAAAAACAGAAAATTGCTAATTACCGCTAAACTAAGCGTTATAAAAATAATGTTTGAAATAAAAGTTGTAGAATTTTAAATTCTCCACATTTTTTATTACATAAATTTTTGCTCTAAATGCATATTAAAGCCGTAATCTTAAAAAAACAATTTTTTACGTAAAAAGAGCCTCACCAAGAATTTCAGCAAACATGGCGCCTAACCTATCTTGTAGAGAATAAAAAATTGAGTAAATGAGGCGATTTAAAAAAAATCGTTGGACCAGTTTTTGAGAAAATCGGAAAAAGTGAAAAATTATACGAATAAACTACTACTTCCGGTTGGCCGATTTTGATGAAAATGTTTGTGTCGGGTCCGGTAGTAGTATGTAACTTAAGTTTCAAGTTTCCAGTTCGTACACACACACACACACACACACACACACACACACACACACACACACACATACATACAGACCAATCGCTAAAAACATGTTTTTTGGGTTCAGGGGGTCTAAAAACGTGTAGATCCGGTGAAAACTCGATTTCGAAAAATCGACATGAAAACAATACTTTCCTTTTTACATATTCATATAGGCAAGAGAAAGTAAAAAAAACAACTGTGTAACATTTTAACACAACCAGCTGTTATAATGTTAAAATGTTTAAGTAATTTTGTCCTATAGGCCTACAGCCAAAATTCGAACGCTTTTAATTTGTTAAATGTTGTTTCTGTCGAGTCCAATTCTCGATTCCGTACAATAGGACTGAGAACACAAACAGAACTTCATGAGTCTATTAGATTCTCTTAAATTTAGCATGAAATGAAAGCTAATATCCCAGTTTACGTGAATCCGCATTAATATTGCAAATTTGTAGGTTATCGATTTTGAAAAAACTTTTTTTTTGAACAACCCCTAAAAATTATGTTGTGAAGGGACATATTATTCAAAAGAAAACTAAACTGAATTTAACTTATGTAAATGCGGAATCATATGAAGAACTAAATTTTCAACAATTTAAAAAAAAATTTGTAAGTTCAACCTTAGTAGAACGTGAAATATGCTAATTTAAAGTTTATGAATCACAAAAAATTAAAACTTTTGGAAAATCAAGTTTAAAGATTGTATTGTACTTAAAGGTCCTGTTAGGGATTAAAATTCTCCTGCAACAAACATGGTACTTTCTTTCTTCTTTTTTCTTCTTCTTTTCTAAATTTACTCCTGAATTTCTTTTTACGCTCAATATATTCTTTTGTTGCTTCTTTTATCATCCGTTGCTTTCTCAGTTTGTCTTTTCTTTTTGCCAAAATATTACACTTCCGATTAGGTGACATGCCAAGTTTTTGCAAGATTGAGTAAACACATTTATCCCAAAATCGTAGTCTATTCTTCTACAGCCTCTGCTACAGCCCTATCAACAAGTTTTTTAGAAACATTTTTTGGCTTGTCGCACTTGCTCCATATTTGGCTATGGAGGCTTTCGTTTGCATTTTGTGTCTGCTTTCGCAAACAACGCTCTAACAAATTTGTATTTATTAGCCGTTTATAAATTGGCTCTATATGTTTTGTACTCTTAAATTTATTGGAGTTCCCAACTTATTTTTATGGCTACCAGGAGTTTTACCTTGTATTATTTCAAAATAGGAATTTGAAAATTGAAATTTTTTTGTTGGATTTTCAGGTTCTTCCATCTTGACGTCTATGTATATTTTATTTAATTTTTAATTTTTTGGTATTGTTTCTCAAGGAAATGAATATACCACCTTGTAGAGAAAACTTCAGAAAATTAAAATAGCTAAAAAAAATGAATTTTTTTTCTCACTTTTGAAGGTGTACGACCCCCTTAAAATATAAAGTTTTTGACAAAATAGGCCCTTTTTCAGATTCCGTCTCACATATAAACACTAACCTAGTTTTCAAGATGATCTCTTAGCTTTAAAGTTACATGTAAATATATTTTATGAGCTTAAAAGGAAATAAATTTCATTTCATTTTAAAAGATGGCTTCACACTGCTGGTCTGCCAATTTATCGGAGTACCTAGGGTGTTTAACTATCAGATATCAGTACAAAACAACCTACCGTACAACTTTTACAACATTTCGGTGGTGTAGTGGTTAGCGTACTTGACTATCAAGTGGAAGATACCAGGTTTGATTCCAAGTTGGAAATTTCAACTTGTTTAAAACCCACCATTCCTTAATTCACAGTATTCATAATAACCAACATTTTTGATGTTGTCACCTGCCTTTAAATTCTCATACAACAAAAGGTTTAAAATATTATATACTGGATTTTTCCCAAAACAGGCAGGTGGTGTGTTAAATTATTTGCACTCGATCTGCTAGTTCTACGGTTACAAAAAATAGTTCTGTTTCTTATCACATGGTCAGCCAGTTTTTTGACTGAAACATTTAAGAACAGAAGAGGTAGAGGTGTAAAAGGCACTAGTCAGATTTATCTCCTTTGAGAGAAATGAATTTCATTACACAGTGGTGAATGAAGTGAAGGTGTCATTTGTAGGATCGAAAGTAGATTCTTTTTAGAGGAACAGACATGCTGATAAGTATACTTATCCACTCAGTGAGGAAGGCAATAATAAACTACCTCATCCTCATTTGACTTAGTAAAGCCTTTAGAGGTTCAAACCAGCCTTTCAGCTGATGACCTAAGCAACAACATTATTGTATTTATAGATAATAAATCTTAAAATATTAATAAATATTATTTTTATCTTTTTTTTAATTTATTTTTTATACTATTATCCTTTTTACTTTCTCTTGCCTATATGAATATATAGGAAGGAAAGTATTCTTTTCAAGTCGATTTTTCGAAACCGATTTTTCACCAGATCTACACGTTTTTAGACCCCCTGAATCCAAAAAACATGTTTTTAGCGATTGGTCTGTGTGTGTGTGTGTGTGTGTGTGTGTGTGTGTGTGTGTGTGTGTGTGTGTGTGTGTGTGTGTGTGTGTGTGTGTGTGTGTGAACAGAATATCTCAAGAACGAATCATCATACAAACTTGAAACTTGAAACTTAAGTTACATACCACTACCGACACGAACATTTTCATCAAAATCGGTCAACCGGAAGTAGTAGTATATTCGTGTACTTTTTCACGTTTTTACGATTTTCTCAAAAACTGGTCCTACGATTTTTTTAAAAATCGCCTGGTTCACTAAATTTTTTATGTTCTACAAGATAGGGTAGGCGCCATGTTTGCTGAAATTCTTGGTGAGGCTGTTTTCACGTAAAACAATTGTTTTTTTAAGATTGCGGCTTTAATATGAATTTTAGCGCAAAAATGTATATAATAAAAGTTGTAGAGAATTTAAAAGATCTACAACTTTTATTTAAAGCATTTATCTCTACAGAGCCAAGTTTAGCGTGAAAGAGTGATTTCCCGTATTTTTTAAGCCAAAACTGAGGTCGATTTTCATTTTGCGTCTTTCACTCATGATTAAAATAAGGTTATGTTTTTTGAGTTTAGTTATTTGTTTATTTCTAATGTTTTATTAGTAATGTTAGGTTATATTATTTGTAGGTTATTATTTGTATTGGCAAGAGAAAGTCGTGTGAGTGTTTCACACAAGAATCTTTTTATATATTTTCGTTAGAAAATTTTGTTGTATGTCTTTATTTTTGTAAATTTTTTTCTTTTCTTTTATGTAAATTTAGTGTAGATATAAAAAGCTATTATTATAATAGAATAAATAAAATAAACCAACTCATACCCGCGCACAGGCTAGTCCTATGCGGGTATTAGGAAATAAGATAGGATAAGATTCATTGTAATTGTTTTTAGCAATAATAAATAAATAAATAAATAATTCATTGAAATGTGTTCTGTTTCAGGGAAACATTTTTGATCGATAACTAAACAACTATATACTTAAACATTACATCAGAATAAAATATCTTCAATCCATGAAAAAATCGGTAATAACCCTTGATTAAGACGTATTATCAACACTATGAATTTTTAATTTTGTTTAAAATAATAATGTCTCTAGGAGGCTATATTGTAACACTTATTTCAGGATCCTTCGGGATCTGGTTATTAAATAATGATAAAAAAATCGAGTTTTTAAAAATTTATTACAAAACTTAAACTATCTTAACTAGCAATAACAGTGATCTTACAATGAAAAGTAGCCTCTTCCCTACAACCTACAAATATCTTTAACAGTACGCCTCTTCAACAGTTGATAGTACAAATAGTACTGAACAGTAATAATAATAATAATAATAATAATAATAATGATAATAATAATAATAATGTCACCGTCCCCCCCCCTTTGATTGGGCACTGTGCTGTCGGCTTTTAAAGCTTCCGACTGAGCGACAGAGGGAGCCGCCAATAGTTCCGAGAGGGGTGGTAGGCTTGTGGCGGCGTACCGACAGAGGCCTTTGTCATCAAAGCCAAAACCAATAACCGCCCTCTACCAGAGCGCTTTCGGCAACTATATAAAGAGTGCTACACTGACCCAAGAGACTTACTTACCCACCGGGTTGTTCTAGAGGTAAAGTCATCACCAAAATCAGCTGTTTAACAGCTGATTTTCGGAGACGAATGTTCCTGGTTCAAATCCTAGTGAAGGTCGGTTCTTTTATACAGATTTGAATGCTAGACAGTTGTTACCGGTATACTTTGACGGTTGGGGTTCAATTAACCATACTCTCTCAGGTATGGTCGGCCTGAGTCTTTACAAGACTACACCTCATTTACACGTCATACACATCAACCTCATCTCATTGGGTCATGGGGTTGCTTATTGTTCTGAATTAAACAGATTGCAACGTACACACATAGGGATTAAAAAAAGAAAAAAAAAAGAGATTCAATTCCGATCCAGGCAGCAGACAAGACGTCCATCACAGCACACGACTACAGGACTTCAGCGAAGAGTAATCGACTACCCCGAAAGAGAGAAGATGATGCTTCCGCTCGCCGACCCGTCGCCGTAAACCGTCATCGCCCGCTGACGCGAGTGATGCCCACAGCGGTCCCTCGACCGAGCCTTACGCCCACCGGATCCGACGAAGCAGCCATCGACGCACTACTGCGAGGGAAGAAGATGATAACTCCGCTGGATGATGACACGCCGTGTCGCCCAGCTCCTCTACCGCCATGACGACTACGACCGACGCTTCCTATCAAGACGATCACCGTTTAAACGGCCCTTTTTAGGGCCACTAGAAATTAAAGGTTTTAACTCGACACTTAATGTCGCCATCTGGTGACAATAATAATTATTATTATATATTCCCATAAATCACATATTACAAAAAATAAATAACTATAATACAAAATTTATCACATTGTACATCAATACTATTACACTAGAGGTGGTGGAAATTATCCCATCTAACTATGGACAAAACTATGTACCAGAATGGGTTGGAAGCTTTTAAATAAATATAAAAAATGGAGTATTAATTATTAGCAATAGCATTCTAATCGAGGTGTCCATCAGGACTCCTGGGGGTATTCCATACCCCCAGACCCCCCAGTAGTGACCCCTCCAAATTTGATGCTAAATCCGCCATTGTGTGGCATCTGGATATTTTCTACGACTGGGAAATACTGTTGAACAATGAAAACTCGTTCCTCTTGGGAAAACGACATGTTTACCAAGCAATGAATTCCGCAAAACAGTAGACGTTATGTGACCAGTATCCATAAAAATGGCGCCTAATTTATTGTTGGTAAGTGGTACTGTCTTGCGGTAGCCGATGGAACTAATATATTTAAACTAATATTACCGTAATAGACACATTTATTATAATGCCCACGAATTTTCGATCACTCTGTATTCAGAAAATTTTGTGAAATCGGTTGTTATTTAATGGTATTTATCGGTTAAACATCTAGATAAAACATCCACGGGAACCTGTTTTGCGTTGTATGGAGTTATATTTTTCTCTATTTTCTGACGTCACACTACTTGTAAATTAAGGATGGATTTGTTTTGGTCTTATTATTGAGAAGCTTTTAACGCGTGGTCCAGTCAGAAAGGCATTCGAGAAGTTGTCGTCTATGTCTTATATTGGCTTTATTCCAAGAAGTAAAGTCAGTGTAGTCCATTTAAAAAAAAACTAAAAATATGTCGTCTGGATTTATTTTATTTTTAATGCATTGTTTTAAATTAAGTTTACCCTCCATATGGACATTAATGTCATTTTGTAATCAGTATTTGATCTTTTTGTAAATTTCACAACTGCTTATGACGCAAAATCCCGCAGAGATTTTTGAAAAAAAAAACATGTTTTTAATAAACGTTAGCTTAAGTTGGTAAATAAATGTTTGGTGCAGTGGTAAACGCAACTGGTTTTTATTGTAGGAGTCCCGAATTCGAAATCCGGTCAGATCTGGCATTTTTACTTTCTCTTGTCCAGTATAAAATAATACACGTTTTCTGGCCGCATGAACCCAAAAAAAAATGTTTTTTCTGTGTATAATGTGAAAAAAAATTAAGTAAAACATCGTACGTACCGAATTTGGAACTCATATCTTCAGATAATGTACAGCGATTAGATTTTTTGGGTGGCATTTTCGAGTAGAATGATTAAAATAAAATTAAAAGGAACAAATCTAATTCAGAATGATCTAAAAAGAACGCCAACCCTTGTACATGATTTTTAGACATAGTTGGGGAAATCAATTTCCTCCACTTAGTATGTTTGCTTATAACAGGCAGGTGGAGTGTTAAATTATTTGCACTCAATCTGCTAGTTTCAGGGCTACAAAAATAATTCTGTTTCTTATCACATGGTCAGTCAATTATATGACTAAATCATTTAAGAGCAGAAGAAGTAGAGGTGTAAAATACACTAATCAGAGGAGTTATCTCCTCTTAGAGTAATGAATTTCATTATACAGCCAGACTCTGTGGTGAATGAAGTGAAGGTGTAATTTGCAGGGTGGAAAGAATATGTTTTTCAGAAGGCCGGGAAAGCTGATAAGCATATTTTCCACTCAGTGAGGAAGGCAATTGTAAACCACCTTAATCCTTGTTTAAGAGGAGATGGCACGATGGTTTTAACTCAAAATTACGATTTTTGGTTTATTATGTTTTTCAATAGTATAGGCCTAGATCTACCAGAAAATACCATTAAAATACGTCAAAAAAATAATTTTTTTCTGAAAAAATTAAGTTTTTATCAAGTTTATACAGAAAAATTATCATGTTCCCAAGACCGAATATATTCACAATTTTATACTGCTCGTTTTAGTGCAAAGAGAATTTAAGTTTTTAAAATATCTGCATCACTGCTTTTTGTATTCTCAGCTGTTGGTTTAGCTTTATAAACAACTGTTGATGGGAAATATACTTGTTTTTGTACATTTTGTTTTTGATTTGTGCCTTCTTGTTTCTTACGTTTTCCCGTAAATTTAGATTTTTAACACTAGGTATATTTTTCTCAAAAACCAATAAACCTACCAGGCTGAAATTTTTACCAGTTAATTATCTCGTATATCCACACATACCGACATTTTTATGACTTCCTCAGTTGCTCCAAAAATTAGTAATACGCAATAAACGTAGAAAACAATTTGTAAAATTTTTATGTTATTCGTAATATTTAAAAAAAAATGGTATAGTCCGAAGATTAAATAGAAAAAATGTCAGTAGGTCGAGAAGAAACCCGACACCTATGGTGTGTAAAGTTTATTTTCCTTATCTTTTACCAATCCTATGAAAAATGTATCCCAAAATAGCAAATTTAACATAGGCGGGATACAAAGTATAGTCTCCCCTTAACTTAATAAAACCTCTAGAGGTTCAAACCAACCTTCCAGCTGATTCATAAACAACACCAATAATGTGATTTATTGGTTCATGTATTGTAGCTATTAGAACGGAGGCTATTTAGATAATAATAATAATAATAATAATACACCCACTACATAAAAAGGGGAACAAATCGGATGTGAATAACTACAGGGGAATCTCCCTACTCTCCGTCACATATAAAATACTATCAGCCTGTATCCTTGAAAGAACACAAAAACTCCTGGAACCCAAAATCTCAGAATTCCAAGCTAGCTTTAGACCAACCAGATCACGTACGGAGCAAATTTTAAACTTAAAATTAATCACGAGGATGAGGAAAATGCGAGTGAAGCCTACAGTATATGTCTTTGTCGACTTCAAAAAGGCCTATGATTCAACCTACAGACCTGCACTTTTTAGAATTTTTGAAGAAAGAGGACTAGATTGGAAGACACAGAAAATCATAGAACAAACGCTAACAAATACAAAATCCAAGGTGAAGTTCATGGGAAAACTTTCGAGAGCTTTTGAAATAAGAACCGAGGTTTGACAAGGTGATGGCTTATCACCTTTGTTATTTAACATAGTGCTGGATAGAGTCATGGAAGAATGGGAGAAGAAACTTGAAGAGGAAAACTGCTGGAAACCAACCCCACTGGGAACCAAGAAAGATAACCTCCGAATCCCCTACTTGGCCTTTGCAGACGATCTCGCAATAATAACAGATTCTAGTGAAATGGCCGTAAAACAAATAGAAACTTTAAAAGAATGTGCTGAAAAAGTGGGCTTGCAAATATCCTTTGAAAAGACCGTATTTACGACAACAAATCTAGAAATCGCCAATTTGCAAACCAAATATGGAGAAATTAAAAGAGTAGCTTATTTTACATATCTAGGAGAAACTATCTCTGAGAAATATTCACAAGAAAGAATACAAAAAGCTCGTTGAGGCCTGGGATTGGTGCAAAACCTTTATAATAAAAAATGTTATCGCTAAATACCAAAATTAGACACTACAATACAGTAATTCAACCAGGAATGCTATATGCCAGCGAAACTTTATCACTAAACAGGAAAACAGATATGGAAAATCTAAAGAAAGAAGAAAGAAGGATAATCAGGAAGATTCTGGGACCGAGATGGACCGAAAATGGGTATAGATTACAGAAAACGTCGAAAGTTGAAGAATATTCTAATGTAGAGACAGACATGAGGAAAAGACGCCTTAAATTCTATGGCCATATAATGAGGCTTCCCGATCACAGACTAACAAAAAAAAATAGTAAAATACGTAGCATCCCTCGTTAATGGAGGAGAATGGATCCGAAATGTTAAAAAAGACTTGGAGATGGCTAAGATTGTGAAAGAAGACTTGGACACAAGAAACAATTTTAGGAGGAAGGTTGAGAAATGGGAAGTTAAACCAGAGACAAAAGCTCCAAGAACTGGAGTAAAATGGAGTGAAGAAAGAAAAGCTAAATTCTCACAGGGAATGAAAAACTGGTGGGCAAATAAGAAGAACAACAAGAAACCCCAAAACTGAACCATCTTTACTTAGCGTCTTCCACTTTGGGAGTTTTACGACTAGTAATAATAATAATATTAATAATAATAATAATTAGGGTAATTTAAATTTAAATTTATTGAAACGTGGGTAATTAATTCATTTTCTTAAAAGTTCTGTTTTGGTTTCCTAGTTTTATAGATGTTGTTTTACTAGTAATTTAGATTTAAATTATTGGAAAAGAATTTATTTACGGTGGCCAAAGTGTTCTTTTAGTTTTTCTTCTATTTCTGAATAAGTTGTAATATATTTAAATTGTTGTGGTAATGCATTTAAAGCTTGTGAATCAAACAATTCCGAAACTGCTTTGATATTGTAAAAAAG
Organism: Catonia carolina; assembly: GCA_035578175.1. NCBI lineage: Eukaryota > Metazoa > Arthropoda > Insecta > Hemiptera > Achilidae > Catonia > Catonia carolina. Next base: position 29,478,230 of record JAQMRL010000010.1, read on the forward strand.
GAAAGAAATATACTATTATTAGTTTTATTAAAACACTAAAATAATTGAAAATATTGCGAATTTCTAACGTGGAAATAAAAAGGACAATTCAAAAGAAAACCTGATGTAGGTGGAGCAAACTGGTTACAAAATGTGGAGACAGCAATGTCTTGAAGGACAGGAAAAGAAAGAGAGATCTACCCTCGAAGTTTTTCACAAACGTCAGTGCCGAATAAAATATATACCTTTAAAAATAACAGTTGGGAGAGAATATAGCCTAGGAGTGGGACATTGGCTAAAAAAAAAACTACAACAGATTGGACGACTACAAAGCTGGTTCAACTACATTGTTTGTGAAGTTGTTATTGGAACGACAGGAGAGCCGTCAGTATCGGACGTTAGTTGCCTGCCTATAACACTAGTTTGATTAGTTTTACAATATGGAACAAAAATTAACTGGTAATTATTGACTTTGTTATAATAATATATAATATTAAAATAATATTTCATCAATTTTAAATTAAAAAAAATAATTTTATTTATTTATTAAACATATTTATGAAAAATAACGAAATATTCTTATACGTAAATTTTTAATGTAACTCAAATAATGCAGTTTTCCTGTAAATGAAAGAACTTTTTCGCCGGGGTAGATCCACAGACTATAGATTCCATACTAAAATATAATTTCAATAATAATATTATATAAAAATATTAATTTTAGTCAAATTACTAATTATCAGTTTACGATTATTACAAATCCATTACCGCTACAATAACTACATCTATAATAATAATAATAATAATAATGAAATTTTTTAAATGAAATATCTGTATTATTTTTTAAAATTCCTAATATGTGAACGTTGCAATCTTTTCAATTCAGAACAATAGGCTAAGCAACCCCATGACCCAATGAGATGAGGATGAAGTGTATCACTTGTAAATGAGGTGTAGTATTGTACAGACTCAGGTCGACCATTCCTGAGAGAGTGTAGTTAATTGAACCCCAACCATCAAAGTACGCCGGCAACCACTGTCTATTATTCAAATCCGTATAAAAGTAACTACCTTTACTAGGATTTGAACAAAGAACCTTCGTCTCCAAAAATCAGCTGTTAAACAACTGATTTTGGCGACGACTTTACCTCGAGACCAACCCGGCGGGTTAATAATAATAATAATGAAATTTTTTAAATGAAATATTTTGATTAACATCAGTTATTTTTGGTTTTAGTACAATATGCATCTCAGAATTCTTTTAGCTATGTTAAAGACTTTATCAATGAGTTTATGAAATTTCAAATTATTATCAAAAATTACCAATTAATTAAAAATAATAATTCAATTCAAAATGTTTTTTAATTTTACAATTATATTTTTAATGAATCTCTCAAAGTTAAATTTAACTTATAATGAGAGATTTTTTTTTCATTTAACATGAAAAATTTTATTTACCAGTATAAATTATTAATTTGCAATTGTGATCTAATAGGGTTTCTCAATTGATCACCACCAGTGATGGTAAACGATTAACCTTTATATATATTTTAAAAATTTTAATGGAACACGGAAACAAAAGGAAACAGCGGTCTCATAACAGAATTCAAGACATTTTCGCGCGCGCAAAAATACACATCCTTATTTTATCACACAATTAAAAATACCAAATGGCGTAGTTGGTAACGTACTCGCCTCTCATCATGTAGTCTTGGGTTCGAATCCCACTCAGGTACGGTATTTTCATATGTTACAAAAAAAATCATTTCATCATTCACAGTTACAACCCAACGTTGTCACTAATGACCAGAGTAGTTGATGTAATAAACAAAGAAAAAAAAAACAAAATAACAAGAGCAAAAGTTATTCTTTACGGTGACAAAAGTTGTTCTTTTAATTTTCTTTTTTGGTTCAAATCCTAGTAAAGGTAGTTACTTTTATACGGATTTGAATACTAGACAGTGGTTACAGGTGTACTTTAATGGTTGGGGTTTAATTAACCATACTCTCCCAGAAATGGTCCACCTGGGTCTGTACAAGACTACACCTCATTTACTTGTCATACATATCATCCTCACTTATTGGGTCATGGGGTTGCTTATTGTTCTGAATTGAACAGATAGCGACGTACACAAATAAGGAATAAAATTTTCTTTTTAATTCTGAATAAGGCCTTCGGGCCAGCCCAGTCAGTCAGCTAGAAGAAAGTCGCTATTATTTGTTAAGTAACACCGGTTGGGCAAGCGATTCTGTATGGTGACCAGTTGACAGCCATCCGTGAACAAACTCTATTGGGGGTCCCTATTCAAACTTATGTCTAATCCACGTCAAAAAAAAATACAGCAAAAAGCAGTGATCAAATTGGGTAGTTGTCAACAGTGTACAATTCCTGATAACAAATAAAAGCTAAAAAAAAAAATTCTGAATAAGTTGTAATTTGTTTAAATTGTTATGGTAATGCATATAAAGTTTGTGTAATAAAAAATTCAGGAACTGGTTTGCCTATTAAATAAAAATACTTATTTTAATAATAATATATAATAAAAATAATAATAATTCAATTCGAAATGTTATTTATTAGTTACAATTTTACAAGTACTCTGTTTAAATGAATCTTTCAAAGTTAAATTTAATAATTTATGTGAGAATTATTTTCATTAAACATATAACTACATTTTTATTAACCGGTATTATAGTAAGATTGTGTTATTATGAAAGGGGATAATAATGATGTATTTATTTTTGTTAAATAATACGATACGATGTATATACATAGCATTATTTTCTAGAACTGCACATATTTTATGACTAAAATATTCGTTTATAATACCTGAAATAAATCTTGTACATGAATAAAATCAAATTTAAAAATCACTTTCATGAAACAACATGACGCGTCCCATGACTTGTGACAATTTTAAAAAAGGCGTACCTTTGACTTGGCAAAAACCATTGATGGCAAAAACCATTAATGTTTTTTACCAAAAATGTTTTTTGCCAAACTTGGGAAAAACCACTAATGGCAAAAACCATTAGTGATTTCTGTATCTACTCTTTAAGGGGAGATGGCACGATGGTTTAAACTCAAAATTTAGATTTTTGGTTTTTTATGTTTTTCAATAGTTTAGGCCTAGATCTACCATAAAAAACATTAAATTACGTCAAAAAAATAATTTTTTATGAAAAAATTGTTTTTATACTTGTTTTTGTACATTTTGTTTTTGATTTGTGCCTCTTTTATCTTGCGTTTTCCCGTAAATTTAGATTTTTAACACTAGGTATATTTTTCTCAAAAACCAATAAACCTACCAGGCTGAAATTTTTACCAGTTAATTATCTCGTATATCCACATATACCGATATTTTTATGACTTCCTCAGGTGCTCCAAAAATTAGTATTACGCAAGAAACGTAGAAAACAATTTGTAAAAATTTTATATTATTCGTAATATTTAAAAAAAAAATGGTATAGTCCGAAGATTAAATTGAAAAAATGTCAGTAGCTTGAGAAGAAACCCGACACCTATGGTGTGTAAAGTTTAATTTCCCTATCTTTTACCAATCCTATGAAAAATGAACCTAAAAATAGCAAATTTGACATAGGCGGGATACAAAGTACAGTCTCCTCTTTAAAGAGGAAAAATTCTCCTCTTTATTTCCAAATTCTGACTTTAATATCTTGACTTCCAAATTTATTTATTTCCAAATTCTGGCTTTAATATCTTGACTTCCAAAATTATTTATTTTTAAATTTTGACTTTAATATCTTGACTTCCAAATTTAATTATTTCCAAATTCTGGCGTGAAAAAACTTTATGTGTAGATTACGAATCCGAAAACCGTTTGTTGCTATCTCTTGTAGTTTTTGTCATCTGGATGTGACGGACGGACGGACAAAACAAAATTATTTATTGCAATTTTTTAAATTGCTACCAATAAAATATACAATTTAGTTTATCATGACGATGCCTTCCTCACTGAGTGGAAAATTATGCTTATCAACATTCCAGGCTCTCTGTAAAGCATCTCTTTTTCACCCTGTAAATGACACGTTCACATCATTCACCAAAGGGTCTAGCTGTACATTGAAATTCATTACTTTCAGAGGAGATAACTCTGACTAGTGTCTTTACATCTCTATCTCTTTTGTTCCTAAATGCTTCAGTCATAATTGGCTGACCATGTGATAAGAAACAGAACTCTTATGGTAGCTTTGGAGCTAGTAGATTGAATGCAATAATTTAACACTCCACACCTGCCTGTTACAGGCAAACAAATTTAATATCAGGCCTAAATACATAATTTAAAAATAATTATTAGATTTAATATGAATTTTTGAAAATAAATTAAAATTAAAAATATTAATTTTCAAAATTATATATACATATTAAAAATAGAAAATTTAATAGTGTTTTGTAGATACGTGCAAAAGAATCGAATGTTTTTGTATTTTGTAAATTGTAATAGTGGCTTCATTTCGGGAAGATGAAAACAAGTGAAGAAAAATTTATCAAACCTGACCGGGAATCGGATCCCGGATTCGATATCTATTTATCATTTATGTAGTTAGAAGATAAACTTGAAAAAAACTTCAAACTTGTATAAATAAGTAATAAAGCAGTAAACTTTTATAGTGATATAAAATAAATAATAATATACGTTGTATAAATTACAAAACTAGTTAAAAGAAAAAACCAGAAAACTGTTGGTCCATGTTAATTATATGTTAAAATTTTATACTTTTTAAATAAAAAATATACATAAAATACAAATAAACATAAAAATCTGACGTTATTAGTAAACCCGTTAACTTTTTTAATAATATAATTTAGACCGCCTTGGTGGTGTAGTGGTCAGTGCGCTAGACTACAAAGCGATAGATTCCGAGTACGATTTCCGGCCCTATTTTGGAATTATTTTTACTATCTTGCCCTATTATATGAATGAATAGGGAAGGAAAGTACTGTTTTTAAATCAATTTTTCGAAATAGAGTTTTCATCGGAAATACACGTTTTCAGGTCCCTGAATTAACAAAAATATACTGCTCGAGTCTTAGCTCCGTGTAGTTGGGAGGAATGCAGTGCGTTGTTATATGCTTTTTTTTTGCGCCCTGGAGACTCCAGGAGGAGTATAGGACATGTCGTCAGATATAACACCTGAAATACATATAAGAAACACACTAAGTATCACTACTATCAAGAAAGAAATTCTTGTACGCTATAAAAAGTTTCACCGATCAAGTAATTTTTTAAATTTTTTTAAAGGAATTCAAATCCTCACAACACTTTAAAGATTGGGGTAATTTATTTATGAATTTTCTCCCTGCATAAGTAGGTTTTTGTTCAAACAATTTTGTGGAGTGATTACCCACATAATAATCATTCCTGTTTCTCGTGTTATGATTGTGAACATTGAAATTCTACATAAAATTATTTTGCCTAACATACATAATCACCTCAAAAATGTAGAGACAGGGAACTGTAAGCAATTTAAGCTCCTTAAATAGTGGCCTGCATGAGGTTAGCTGGTTAGCTGGTTAACTGGTTAGCTGGTAAGAGTGTATTCATGAAATGTTTCACTTTTGGCAATTTTATCAAAAACGGCTCGTAAGATTTCTTTTAAAATCGCCTCATTTACAAAATATTTTATACTCTACCAGATAGGATGAGCGGCGTGTCTGCTGAAATTCGTGGGAGAACTGTGATTTCGTGGTTAAAAAAAATGTTTTTTTTTTAAGATTGTGGACTTAATGTGCAGTTTAGAAGAACAACTTGCATTAAGCTTTACGAAATTTTTATGTTTTTTATTTTTCTGAAACAAATTTAAGTGCATGTAACTGATATTTTATGCCCATAACAGGCAAGTGAAGTATTAAATTATTTGCACTCGATTTTGCCCATAACAGACAGGTGGAGTGTCAAATTATTTACACTCAATCTGTTCGTTGCAGGGCTAAAATAAATAGTTCTGTTTCTTATCACATGGTCAGTCAATTAAATGACTGAATCATTTAAGAACAGAAGAGGTAGAGGTGTAAAAGATACTAATCAGAGTTATCTTCTCTGAAAGTAATGAATTTCATTGTCCAGACCCTGTGGTGAATGAAGTGAAGGTGTCATTTACAGAGTGGAAAATATGTGCTTTTCAGAGGGCCCGGCATGCTGATAAGCGTACTTTTCCACTCAGTGAGGAAGGCAATGGTAAACCACCTCACTCCTCGTTTTACTTAGTAAAACCTCTACAGGTTCAAACCAGCCTTTCGGCTGTTGACCTAAACACACACGCACTCGATTTGCTAATTTCGGGGATACAAAAAATAGTTCTGTTTCTTATCATACGATGAGACAATTAAAAATATTTTTTGAACAGAAGAACTAGAGATGGAAAAGGCACTAGTTCAAGAGGTAACTCCTCTGAAAGTAATGAATTTCATCATTATATAGCCAGACCCTGTGGTGAATGAAGTGAAGGTGTCATTTGTACGGGTGGAAAATACTGCTCGAGTCCCAGCTCCGTGTATTTGTGAGGAATGCAGTTAGTTGTTATAGTAGAGGGAGAATGAATGAGTATATGAATGAATTAGTAGTGTTTCATAGCTGATGCATTTGTAGTGGTAGCGAGTACTAACTAGACTAAAAACATATTCTTATCACCCGGCGCATTAATTTAACAAATACCTACCGGGTTATTAACTTGGTCGGATTCATAATATTTAACTTACCAATCTGTAGCAAAACATGTAAATAAATAATTAGATAACTCTTTAGATAACCCTTTAGATAACTCTTTAGATAACCCTTTAGATAACTCTTTAGATAACCCTTTAGATAACTCTTTAGATAACTCTTTAGATAACCCTTTAAATAACTCTTTAGATAACTCTTTAGATAACTCTTTAGATAACTCTTTAGATAACCCTTTAGATAACTCTTTAGATAACCCTTTAGATAACTCTTTAGATAACCCTTTAGATAACTCTTTAGATAACTCTTTAGATAACTCTTTAGATAACCCTTTAGATAACCCTTTAGATAACCCTTTAGATAACTCTTTAGATAACTCTTTAGATAACCCTTTAGATAAACCTTTAGATAACTCTTTAGATAACCCTTTAGATAACTCTTTAGATAACTCTTTAGATAACCCTTCGAGAGATAACGTTTTTACAGGTCGGTACACAAATTTATACCAAACTCGCAATTCCTTGCCGGAGCCTCTGCGCGTAAGAATATCGAAATTTTTCACAAATATCCGTTCTTTACCGCCGACCATCATCCCATCAACTTTATATGAAGACCCGCCTTGGCTGATGAAAAATCCTATTGTAGATCTAAGCCTAACAAAATACAAGAAACATGAAACAAATCCAACCATCTTTTATACTCTCTGTCTTGAATACCTAAATAAATTTGAAAGTTTTGAGAAAATTTACACTGATTGCTCAAAAACGTCTGCTGGAAGCGGGTGTGCCGTGGTAATGTTAAATAAAGAGTCTTTATTTAAATTACAAGATTGTTCGTCAGTATTATATTGTGAGGCATATGCAATAAAAAAAGCATTTGAAGCCATAGCTTTATCCGACCGTAAAAAGTTTGTGATCTTGTCAGATTCAAGAAGTGTTTTAGATTCCCTTAGGAGTATCGAACAGGATGAACCGATACTTCAAGAGATCATCAACGTCAATCACAAAATAACTAACAACGAGAAAACAATAGTTCTTCTGTGGATTCCTTCCCACCTAGGTATCAAAGGGAACGAGACAGCCGATCGAGCAGCCAAACGCGCCACTACATGCTCCAATAGGATAAACAAGTCTTCCCATCGAGATCTGCAGAAGATGTTCAGACACAAATTTCAAATAATTTGGAACGAGTGGTGGAAGACTTTAAGGACTAACCTACACACAGTACGGACTGACATTCGAGACTTACAACCAGAAATTTTTAAAAACAGACTTGACCAAGTGACTCTTACACGACTACGAATTGGTCACACTAAACTGACACACAGTCACCTCATGACGAAACAAGATTCTGTTTACTGCAGACACTGCAACACGAAATTAACTGTCAAACATATTCTTGTGGAATGTCCTACCTTCAACACAATACGGAGACAATTTCACTTACCGGACAATTACAAAGACTGCGTTTTAATCACACACAGTACACAAAGACACTGGGACTTTATACAATTTTTAAATATTCAAAGACAATTATAGATCCAATTGTTAAAGTGTAAATTTTATTTAACTGGAAAACATCGTTGTAAACCTAAAGTGTTACAATCTTATGTTATGTAATTAGTGTTTTTTATGTAATGGGGTCGCTAAAAACTTAGAATGTTGATGCGACCATAATAAACCAATTATAAAAAAAAATAATTGTAATAAATACAAACAAAAATATGTTAAATACGGAAAGTTTGAAAACGAATGTTTTGTATCAGAGTAATACAACAATTGTTCTCTCAGCATGCGTCACTCATTCATTATACCTCCCCGTACCCTTCACCACGCCACTACGCGAAGCTGGGACTCAAGCAGTAGATGCTTCTCAGAAAGCTTGACATGCTGATAATCATACTTTTATCACTTAATGAGGAAGGCTTTAATTGTAAACCACCTCACTCCTTGTTTAACTTAGTAAAGCCTCTAGAGGTTCAAACCAGCCTTTCGGCTGATGAACTAAACACAATTCATTTTTTAATAATGAATTTATGAAGAAATTTAAATTGCGATAAAAAACGAGGATTTATTAAGTATACTGTTTAAAATTGTGTTAAATATTTGAAATTTAAATTGCATTACGAAAAAAGTAAATTTCATTAAGACTACTGTTTAAAACTGTGTTAAATATTTGAAATTTTTCAAAAATGCAATTAAAGAATTAGAATATATTATCAAACATTAAATTTAAATAAATATATTCCGAATAAATTTAATACAATAATTTATGTATTTTTAAATCTGAATTTTTAAACACATTCCGGTACTATAAAATAAGAATATGAAAAAATTAAGTATACATCTGTAAATTATTTAAAAAAATACATACATAAATTATTTTTATTTTTATTAGGTTAATGTAGACTAACTTAATAAAATAAAATATATAAAAATTTATAAATATTTTGGTTTTAGTATATTAAAGGACAGTTGAATTTTACCTAATAAAATTTTACGATTGTTTACTTCTTCATTTTGTATTTTACAATTACGATTTTTTTTACAATTATTACTGTTTTAATTTTATTATTATTATTATTATTAATACAATTTTTTTATTGTATCTTTTAACAAAAAATGCTATTTTGTTTTATTTCATTCGTTGGTTTTGACAACTCCATAGGTGGTTTAAAAAGTGTTATGACTTTCCAGACCCTAGCCAGAAATCAGATCCGGGAACTTACCGATAAAGTAAAGAATAAAATAAACATATAGAATAAATAGAAGAATTAAACTTAAAAAATAAAATAAAATGAAAGTTGGATTCATCTTACCAATTACAACGTGACATATAACTTACGTTATTAAGGAAGCTTCAAGCTTTACAACAGTGAAAGAATTTTTAAAATCGGTTGGATAGTTTTTGAAATTACCATGTGCATGTGTGTACACAAATTTAAATTTTTACTTTCTCTTGCCTATATGAATATATAAGAAGAAAACTATTGTTTTCATGTCGATTTTTCGAAATCGAGTTTTCACCGGATCTACTCGTTTTCAGACCCCATGAATCCAAAAAACATGTTTTTAGCGATTGGTGTGTGTGTGTGTGTGTGTGTGAGTGTGTGTGTGTGTGTGTGTGTGTGTGTGTACGCGTGTGTGTGTGTTTCTGTGTGTGAACAGAATATCTAAAGAACGAACATCGTACGAACTTGAAACTTGAAACTTAAGTTACATACCACTACTGGACCCGACACGAACATTTTCATCAAAATCGGTCAACCGGAAGTAGTAGTCTATTCGCGTAATTTTTCACTTTTTTGCAATTTTCTCAAAAACGGGTCCTACGATTTTTTTAAAAATCGCCTGGTTTACTCATTTTTTTATGCTCTACAAGATAGGGTAGGCGCCATGTTTGCTAAAACTCTTGGTGAGGCTGTTTTCACGTAAGAAAATTGTATTTTAAGATTGCGGCTTTAGTATGCATTTTAGCGCAAAAATGTATATAATAAAAGTTGTAGAAAATTTAAAAATCTACAACTTTTATTCCAAAAGCTTTTTTGTATAACGCTTGGTTTAGCGGTAATTTTATGCTTTTTTCTCACGAAAAGAGTGAAAAACCAATTTTTTTAAGATTTCGGCCTTAGTATGCATTTTACAACAAAAGTGTATATTCAAATTTATGGGAAATTAAAAGATCTACGACTTTTATTTAGAGTATTTTTCTCTACAGAGCCTAGTTTAACGTGAAAGAGTGATTTTCCGTATTTTTAAGCCAAACTGAAGTTGATTTTCATTTGAGTCTTTCACTCATGATTAAAATTAGGTCATGTTTATCGAGGATAGTTTTTTGTTTATTTCTAATGTTTTATTACTAATGTTACATTATATTGTTAATTATTTGCATTGGCAAGAGAAAGTTGTGTGTTTCACACCAGATTTTTTGTAATAACTAAATATTATAAAAATTAAGACTAATTAAAAAATAAATTGAAGTAGTAACAACATTTGGTTATTAGCAACTACTTCGGGTCAAGGAGAGGTCAGTTTGAAAGTGTAATAATTTTGCAGAATCTAGCCGGGAATCCAACCTGGGATCTTTCGCTTTGCAGCGCACACGCAAGCAACTAAACCACTGAGGCGGTCAATAAATAAACTTATCTATCTATAATACTTTCCCTTTCTTTTACAACGTCCTACGAAAGTAAAACTGGGTAAATATCATCCGTCTCACGACTGGTAGCCATGAATTCCTATTCATTGTTATTTCCATGATTCATCATGTAATTATTTCTAAGTAACTTATTCATGTCGTGTCGAATAGGTTGTCTCTAATAATAATTGGTTTATTATAAATCTTTTATTTTAAAACTAGTTGTTCTTGTTAAAAAATACCACTAAATTCTTGATTTGTTTATTTATTCATTTAAATAAATATGGTAGAGCCGTCTTCGTGGCGTCGTGCTAGCCTAAAAAACGAAGGTCCTTGGTTCGATTTCCAATTATGGTCTGAAAATTTTCACAAGTTAAAACCCATTATGACATAACGCAGCGTAGTTGATAATTAACGGATGCAACTTTAAATAAACTAACATTATTAAATAAATATGGTTGAAATTCATTGTTTATAGAAGAGAGACAATTTTCTGTATTTAAAGTTAAATTTCATCATAAATTAAAATTATTCGACAAAATGCACTAAGTTTCTCACAAATCATACATAAATGTTTTCGGTTTGTCAAACTTTTAGAAGAGTAGATATATATAGCTTCTAAAATTTTTTCTCCGACCGCCCACATTGAGAATCAAAAATTTTCTAGAGTCCCCAAAATTTTCATTTCTTCGTTGATAATTAAATAATAATTTTTTGTAGACTATACGAGGTGTGGCTATTAAATAATGAGACTGACGTTGTAAAAAATTTTATTTTTATTTTATACATAAGCACTTATTGTCACCTTCAATATACACTTCTTCTCTATCCCTACAACACTCCATATGAATTTTCCATTGTTGGAAACAGTGCTGGAAGTCATTTTCTGTCAGCTCCTTCAGGGCACGTGCCGCTTTCTCTTTTACAGCTTTCACAGACTCAAATCTTGTCCCTTTTAATGCAGATTTCACCTTAGGGAAAAGGTAGAAGTCACATGGTGCAAGATCTGGTGAATAAGGTGGATGTTCTAACACTGACATGCTGTACTTGGCTAGGAACCTCTTGATAGATAACGCGGAATGAGCTGGCGAATTGTCTTGGTGGAGAACCCATGATTTGTCCTTCCATATTTCGGAGCGTTTTTCCTTACTCTTTGGCGTAGTTTAGAAAGTACCTTAAGTTAGTAATATTGATTAATTGTTTGACCTTCAGCAACCCAGTGAAGGTACACAATCCCATGGATATAAAAAAACAATTATCATTGCTTTAAATTTTGACTTGCTCATTCGAGATTTTTTTGGCTCTCGGTGAAGTTCGGCTCTTCCAGTGCATAGATTGGCGCTTCGTTTCCGGATCATAAGTAAAAAACGACGTTTCATCACATGTTATTATCTTCTACCTGTAGAAGATAATTGTAGATTTAAATAAAATTAAAGAATTTCAGTTTAAAAACAACGTTTTTTAGTTTTACAGTAGCTACTGAATGAACAATCAGCTCTTATTTCCAACCTATGGACAGTATCAGTTAGTATTTCATGCAGTTAAAAATCTTTTTCATAATTATGTTTGTTTTGTTTTTAAACAAACTTGAATTTCAACAACTAATATTCAATTTTTTCTTAAGTAATTTTCATGAACATTTTGAGAAATAATTTTTCTTCAAATCTAATTAATAAAAAATACACCTTAATTTACTATTTACCAAAGTAGTTTCAAGTTAAAGACTAAAATGTGTTATTTTTTAGCCCCGATTCTAGTGTTTTACGTAAGATATCTTTAAAACTGATGAAGGTACTTTACTGGAACTAATTTTATTCGAAACAAAATACGTGACCCACCGGGTTGGTCTAGAGGTAAAGTCGTCGCCGTGAGTCAGCTGTTTAACAGCTTATTTTCAGAGAAGAAGGTTTCTGGTTTGAATCCTAGTAAAGATAGTTACTTTTATACAGATTTGAATTCTAGACAGTGATTACCGGTGTACTTTGATGGCTGGGGTTCAATTAACTACCTCTCAGGAATGGTCGGCCTGGGTCTGTACAAGACTACACCTCATTTACACGTCATACACATCATTCTCATCTCATTGGGTCATTGGGTTGCTTATTGTTCTGAATTGAACAGATTACAACGTACGCGCATTAGACATAAAAAAACAACGTAAAAATTACTTATTAGTTACCTACAAAAGGCGCTCAAAGTGGCCCCCGTTTTGTTCAGTACGTATTTTGTTAATCAGATCATTTCAGAATTAAATTTTCTACAAATCTAATTAATAAAAAATACATCTTAATTTACCATTCATGTTAACGATTGAAATGTGTTAGTTTTTAGCTCCAATTCCAGTGTTTTACGTAATATATGTTTAAATATTGATAAAGGTACATTACTGGGATCAATATTTAATTATTTTGAGTAAAAATACATAAGAAACCATCAAATTTGTATTTTTATTACAGCCTTAAACATGTCTATATGATTTCATTTCACCAAGGGTACTGAATTCTTGGCAAAATCTTTGACCCTGTATAACTCGCTAACAAAGCGTTTTCGGGCATATGTTTATATGAACCTTTTTTTATATTTTTAGCTATAATGAGCTATCGAGAAATTGTCGTACGTTTTATATTATCCGGTATATTTCGATTTATTAATTCCAGAAAGAATATTATAGGCGTTAACCAAATTCCACAATAATACAGGGGTAGAATATCAGAATATTTTTTTATTTTAATCCGGTAATTTTAGTAGAACTTGCAAAGGTGAGAATACTGTTGACCTTGGCCAATATTTTGATAGCTTTTACCGGTATGTAATGTATATTTTTACTTGTCTTAGAAATCCGGTGCAACGTGTTGTACGAGTTACTTGTATGAATTAGAGGGGGTTTAAAATACAAATCAAGTATAGTTTTAATACGTACATAGTGTCTATAGCTGGTAACGTGCTCGCATCTCATCATGCAGTCTTGGGTTCGAATACCATTCAGGCATGGCATATTTTCATACGTTACAAAAAATAATTTTATCCTTCACCGTCTGCATTATCAGTAATTGCAGAACAGTCGGACGTTAAACTAAAAAGAAAAAAAATACTGTAATAAAATCGTAGTAACAATTTTGATTCGAGAATGAACACATGGATGAACGGAAATTAAAAAAATAAACATCATTTTGGATTCAGATCGTTGAATTGTGAAGACTCAAGGGATCCTATTTTTACTTTCTCTTGCCTATATGAATATATAAGACGGAAAGTATTGTTTTCATGTCGATTTTTCGAAAATGAGTTTTCACCGGATATACACGTTTTCAGACCCCCTGAACCCAAAAAACATGTTTTTAGCGATTGGTGTGTGTGTGTGTGTGTGTGTGTGCGCGCGCGCGTGTGTGTGAATAGAATATCTCAAGAACGGAACATCGTATGAAGTTTAATCTTGAAACTTAAAATAGATACCACTAGAGGCACGACCGACACGAACATTTTCATCAACATTGGTCAACCGGAAGTAGTAGTTTATTCGTGACATTTTTCACTTTTTTGCAATTTTCTCAAAAAATGCTTCTAAGATTTTTTTAAAAATTGCCTCATTTTTTGTATAACGCTTAGTTTAGCGGTAATTAATGATTTTTTGTTTGTTTTTTTCATGAAAATCAGTAAAAAATGTATTTTTAAGATTTCGGCCTTAGTATGCATTTTACGACAAAAGTGTATATAATAAAATTTATAGGAAATTAAAAGATCTACAAATATTTTTTAAAGAATTTTTCTCTACAGAGCCTAGTTTAGAGTGAAAGAGTGATTTTTTGTATTATTAAGCCAAATTGAAGTTGATTTTAATTGTGCATCATTTACTCATGATTGAAATAAGGTTATGTTTTCTGAGATTAATTTTTTTGGTTTATTTCTAATGTTTTAATATTAATGTTAGGTTATATTGGTAATTATTTGCATTGGCAAGAGAAAGTCGTGTGAGTGTTTGACACGAAAGTTATTATTGTGTTTCTTCTTTCTCACTACGGGTACTAAAAAATATAAACAGAATTGAGAGAAAGTAAAACTGGCCTCGTGAATTTAGATCCAGGAATTCATGAATTATTTTTAATTAGGATTTTTGTATGCTCGGGCGTATTTTAAGAGCTATATAACTTTGCAACAGTACAGTTTATACGTGGTTAAAATTTAAATCAAGAAATATTAAAGACTGTATTTGTACATTGTAGCTACAGTCAATAACCTTTATGAAAGTAAATTTAAATTAAATTGTGTGCCGATCTATAAATTTATGAATCGGTAATAGAATATTAATTATTAAATTAACCTATCAATCATTAAAATTGCCGCAAGAGTTTTTAGTATGTATGAATTGATCATTTTTTATTTTCAATTTTTTATTATTATTTTTTATTCTTGTTGTATTGCAATACTGATTTTTATGGCTTGTTTATTTATTACCTGAGGTTTCTTTATAAGTTTAGAGAAAGCATTGCAATAGTGAACATTTTTTATACCCAGATTTTAATTGATAATTACGTTTTATGACTCCTGAAGCCAAAAAATTATAAAAGAATTGTTGTAGGATATATCTGTAACAAACTTTTTTTATCTCTAATGTGTGAACGTTACAATCTGTTCAATTCGAACAATAAGCAACCCCATGACCTAATGAGATGAGAATGATGTGTATGACGTGTAAATGAGGTGTAGTCTTGTACAGACCCAGGCCGACCATTCCTGAGAGAGTATGGTTAATTGAAACCCAACCATCAAAGTATATTTGGCCTTACTCTTGCCTATATGAATATATAGGAAGGAAAGTATTGTTTTTGTGTCGATTTTCTGAAATCGAGTTTTCACCGGATCTACACGTTTTCAGACCCACTGAACCCAAAAAACTGGTTTTTAGTGATTGGTCTGTGTGTGTTTCTGTGTGTGTGTGTGTGAATAGAATATCTTAAGAACGGAACCTCGTACGAACTTGAAACTTAAAACTTAAGTTAGATACCACTAGAAAACCCGTCACGAACGTTTTCATCAAAATCGGTCAAACGGAAGTAGTAGTTTATTCGTGTAATTTTTCACTTTCTTGCGATTCTCTCAAAAACTAGTGCTAGGATTTTTTTTAAATCGTCACGTTTACTAAATTTTTTATGCTTTACAAGATAGGGTAGGTGTTATGACTGCTGAAATTCTTCGTGAGACTGTTTTCACGTGAAAAAAATTGTTTTTTTTAAGATTGTGGCTTTAATATGCATTTTAGCGCAAAAATGTATATAAAAAAAATTGTAGAATTTACAATCCTACAACTTTTATTACCAAAATGTTTTTGTACAATGCTTAATTCAGCGGTAATTAGCGATTTTATGGTTTTTTTTCTCACGAAAACGTGTAAAAAATCGATTTTATTACGATTTCAGCCTTAGTACGCATTTTACAACAAAAGTGTATTCATCGAATTTATAGGAAATTAAAAGATCTTTAACTTTTAATTAAAGCATTTTTCTCTACAGAGCCTAGTTAAGCGTAAACGAAAGATTTTCCGTATTTTTAAGCCTAACTGAGGTCGATTTTTATTTTGCGCCTTTCATTCATGATTAAAATTAGGTTATGGTTTTTTGTTTATTTCTAATGTTTTATTACTAACTTTAGGTTATACTGTTCATTATTTGTATTGGCAAGAGAAAGTCGTGTGAGTGTTTCACACCAGATTTTTCTCTCCTGTGTGTTTATTTCTCAGCTTTTAATTTACAATATACAGACCTTTATAATTGTTATATTATCTAACCTCAATATATTCTCACTAATAGCTTAATAAAAAACAATAATTTAATTAAGAACGAAACAGTCGAAAATTATTCAAAATTAAATACAGTGTTAATATTTATCCTTGAATTTTAACACAACTAATTTTCTTTCTTAACTTAATAATTTTAATAACTGAAATGCTGTCCAGCTAGTTTTTTAGTCTTAATATTTTACAATGTATAATCAATAATATTATGTCGATTATGATATAAAACGATAATATTGATTTTAAAAATAATGTTTATAAGTAGCTACTAATTATTTTAATGAACTATTTTATTTTTAACAATGTATACAAATTTTTTTTCCTAATTTGTGTACGTTGCAATCTGTTCAATTTAGAACAATAAGCAACCCCCTGACCTAATGAGATGAGGATGATGTGTATGACGTGTAAATAAGGTGTAGTCTTGTACAGACCCAGGCCGACCATTCCTGAGAGAGTATGGTTAATTAAACCCCAACCATCAAAGTACACCGGTAACCACTGTCTAGTATTCAAATCCGTATAAAAGTAACTAACTTTACTAGGATTTGAACCAGGAACCTTCGTCTCCGAAAATCAGCTGTTAAACAGCTGATTTTGGCGACGACTTTACCTCTAGACCAACCCGGTGGGTTGTATACAATTAAAAATTTTTTTTTTTTTAATTCATTTATTTAACGTCGCATCAACAACTACAACGGTCATTAGCGACGACGTTGGGGTGTAACTTTTGTAAGATGGAGAATGAAATGATTTTTGTAACGTATGAAAAATATATGCCGTGCCTGAGAGAGATTCGAACCCAGGACCGCATGATGAGAGGCGAGCATGTTACCAACTGCGCCAATGCCTGGCATTGGCGCAGTTTAAAATTATTAGTTTAAAAAAAATCAGTTTTATAACTAATTTTAAGTAAGCTGTGTTTATTTTGTAATTTTATGTAATATTTTTTATGGATTTAATTCTTTATACTTAATAACATTTTTAAATTATGGAGAATAATTTAGGTAGTAAAGTACTATCCATTTTTTTGTTTATATATTTGTCAATGTTTCTTTTATTTAAAATTGAATAATTATGATTTTTATTGTCTATTTTATGAACTATTATTAAAATAATGATTGTTTACAAACGAAGATTCAATTTTTATTCGTTTTTTATACTCTATATTGACATTTACAATTATTATTACTTTTAAAAAAATTTGGAAAATATTTAAAAAGATTTTAAGTTAATCTTAAATTTTAAATTTTGATTATTTGAAGTATTTAAAAAGATATTGTATCAACTTATATTACCTTATGGTATATCAAAAATAATCTTCAAAATTATTCATTTTCCATCAGCGAAATGAATGAACTTTGATAACACAATATAATGTATGATTTAAGGCAACAACCAGTTGTCAGGGTCATCTGGTTATATTTGTTTAAACTTATCGATGGTCAGGGTCGGTGAGGCCACAAAATTCTTACCAAGAAACAACAAATTTTTAAAGAAATTGTATAACACGTTATTATTTATGTTATAACATGTTAAATACACTCCCTTACGTACGTACTATACCAAGAAAGTGAATTAAATTATTATTACATTATATTAAATTATTTTTGTTATAATTTATTCACTTATACTTTTAATTTAAGGAGGAGTCAACATTTTTAATAAAATTTTTTCTACTATAAGTATTCGGAGACGAAGGTTCCTGGTTCAAATCCTAGTAAAGGTAGTTACTTATACAGATTTGAATGCTAGACAGTGTTTACCGATGTACTTTGATGGTTGGGGTTCAATTAACCATACTCTCTCAGGAATGGTCGACCTGAGTCTGTACAAGACTACACCTCATTTACACGTCATACACATCATCCTCATCTCATTGGGTCATGGGGTTGCTTATTGTTCTGAATTGAACAGATTGCAGCGTACACAAATTAGGGATTACAATGCCGGCTGCATTGGCGAAGTTGGTAACGTGCTCGCCTCTCATCATGCGGTCTTGGGTTCGAATCCCATTCAGGCACGGCATTTTTTCATGCGTTACAAAAAATCATTTCATCATTCACTGTCTGCATTAGCAGTAATTGCAGAACAGTCAGACGTTAAAAAAAAAAAAGGATTACAAAAAAACTATATGTATTCATTCGGAGACGAAGGTTCCTGGTTCAAATTCTAGTAAAGTTAGTTACTTTTATACGGATTTGAATACTAGAAAGTGGTTACCGGTGTACTTTGATGGTTGGGGTTTAATTAACCATATTCTCTAAGGAATAATCGGCCTGGGTCTGTACAAAACTACACCTCATTTACACGTCATACACATCATCCTCATCTCATTGGGTCATGAGGTTGCTTATTGTTCTGAATAGAATAGATTGTAACGTACACAAATTAGGAATAAAAAATAAACTATAAGTATAATGGTTTTTTCAAATACCACTCGCCCATTTTCGCAGCGTAGTGGTATCGCGCTAGCCTTTATCGCGGAGGTCCCGGGTACTTTCGTACAATGCTTAGAAAATTCGAGTTTTTTTTACGGAAAAGCAGGCATTTATGCTAATATAAAGTTGATATAAGTTATTCTACACAGTTTTTTTGTTATATATTATGAAAAAACACAACAAGTTGTTTTAATAAGCATTTTTACCACTAAATATTAAGTTTTTCTAATTTCAATAAACGTTCCTTAGTAAGTTTACTTACCAAGTTTAACATTAAAAAAGAAATATCTTACTGTTCTGGCACTAGAAATACGTTATTCAAGTCCCTATAAACAAAATTTAACATTTTACAATATGTAAATTTTTCCCCGTAGTACTCCCTATAAAAAAAGGTTAACAGATACGCTAACCCTATTATTGAGAATAAAAATTTGGAGTAAATTTCTCATGCCAATGAAAATAATTAACAATAAACCTAACATTAGTAATAAAACCATAGAATTAAACAAAAAACTAACCTCAAAAACATAACCTAATTTTAATCATGAGTGAAAGACACAAAATGAAAATAGACCTCAGTTTGGCTTAAAAATACGGAAAATCAATCTTTCACGCTAAACTAGGCTCTGTAGAGAAAAATGCTAAAAATAAAAGTGGTAGATTTTTTAATTTCCTATAAATTTGAATCTATACACGTTTGTCGTAAAGTGTATACTAAGGCAGAAATCCTTTGAAAATCGAATTTTCATACGTTTTCGTGAGAAAAAAAAACAGAAAATTGCTAATTACCGCTAAACTAAGCGTTATACAAAGAAATGTTTGAAATAACGTTGTAGGATTTTAAAATCTCTAGATTTTTTATTATATAGGCTAAATTTTTGCGCTAAAATGCATATTAAAGCCGTAATCTTAAAAAAACAATTTTTTCACGTGAAAACAGACTCACCAAGAATTTCAGCAAACATGACGCCTACCCTGTCTTATAGAGCATAAACAATTTAGTAAACCAAGCGATTTAAACAAAAATCGTAGTAGCTACCAGTTTTTGAGAAAATCGCAAAAAAGTTAAAAATTACACAAATAAACTACTACTTCCGGTTGACCGATTTTGATGAAAATGTTCGTGTCGGGTCCGGTAGTGGTATGTGACTTAAGTTTCAAGTTTCATGTCCGTACAATGTTCCGTTCTGAGATATTCTGTTCGCACACGGACACAGACCAATCGCTGAAATCATGTTTTTTGTGTTCAGAAGGTCTGAAAACGTGTAGATCCGGTGAAAACTCGATTTTGAAAATTCGACATGAAAACAATACTTTCCTTCCTATATATTCATATAGGCAAGAGAAAGTAAAATATGTAATAAATGAGCGTAGAAGAGAACATATTCAAACATTTATTTCAAACATTTATTTAGTAAAATACCTATTTTCATGTCCTACAGAGGTTTTTTTTATTTAATATGGTTCATTTATGATTAAAATAAGGTTAAGTTTTTAATATTACATTCTTTATTTATGATTTAACA